>NC_069496.1:2437949-2459815 GCF_026875155.1 Cherax quadricarinatus | reverse complement strand
ATACATAGTTTTAAGAAGGGGTATGAAAAGCTCAGAAGCAAAGAGGACCTAGTAGCGATCAGTGAAGAGGCGGGGCCAGGAGCTGAGTCTCGACCCCTGCAACCACAATTAGGTGAGTACAATTAGGTGAGTACACACCTCCACCTCCACCTCTCACTGTGTTCACTAGTAGCAAAGTTCAGTTCATCAGGAATAGAGATTGTTCAGACTCGTTCAAAAGGTTGAACCATTTGCTTTCCTCTGCTCCTGTGCTGAGGAGTCCTAATTTCAATCTTCCCTTCTTTTTACCTATAGATGTGAGTGGTTATGCTGTGGGTGCTGTGCTACTCCAACAGTCAACATCCACTGATATTCTCCATCCTATATGTTACTATTCATCTAAGTTCAAACGACACCAGAAAAATTATGCCACTATTGAGAAAGAGGCTCTAGCTCTTGTAGTGTCCTTGGAACATTTTGACGTGTATTTGGGCACTTCCCCATTTAAAATTAACGTTTTTTCAGACCACAATCCACTCACTTATATAAACACTGTGAAGAGTAAAAATGCTAGGATCATGAGGTGGGCACTCAGAATCCAACCTTATTCTATTAGTATAAAACGTATAAGTGGTCATCGTAATGTAATTGCTGATGCTCTGGCACGTCCTTAATAATTATCAGTTACATTAATTAACGTAATTTTATGCCCAAATACCTTTTCTTACTTGCTATGTCAAATTCAGTAAAGTAACGTAATCTCTCCAGCCCATGTTAATTATATATACTCATGTCTAGTTATGTAATTTATATATTCACAGTAGTATTGATATATGTGTAAGGAGGAGACAGAAGCTGAGTGATGAGTTTGTAGTGTTGTGTGGGTGATGTTACTGCGTGGCAGAACACTCCTGCCACAGATCTCTCCCTTACTACACACCTTAAGCTGTCTCATACTCAGATGTCCATACTGCCTTGCATTCCACTACCTCTATTTAAGAGTGGAATGTCGTCTCCTGTCTATCGCACAAGACTATGATCGAGCCTAAACGTGTCATGCTTGTCTACGCTATCCCGTTACTACACTGATGTACATATTATTATTATTATAATCAAAAAGAAGCGCTAAGCCACAAGGGCTATACAGCGCTGCAGGGAAGGGAAGGAAGCGAGGGTATTGGATGGCAGAAGGGAGGAGGGATGATCAGCAGGTTACAGAAAACAGCGGGGCAGGGGAGAGTACGGGGGTAGAGGGTAGCAAGAGATTGAAGTAGAAAGGGCTGAAGGTATCAGAATTTGTGAAGTCAGTTGTTGTCAAAAAGTCAATGAGAGAGTCCGGATGAAAGGTGGGTCCATCAGCGAGAAGGGAAGGTAAAGAGAGAGTAGCGGAGCGAAGACGACGACAGAGGTAAATTCTGCCTGCTCGTTGATAAAGTGGGCAGTCCAACAGAATGTGGCTGACTGATAATGGAGCTTGGCAATTCTCACAGAGAGGAGCAGGACGCCTCTCCATGAGATATCCATGAGTAAGACAAGTATGGCCAATGCAAAGACGGGAGAGAGTAGTCTCCCAACCTCGACACTGGTGATAAGAAGACGGCCAGTAACCTATACTCGGTTTAATAGATTGAAGTTTGTTGCCGAGCATAGTAGACCAACGTTGTTGCCAACGGGTGTGAAGGTGGGAAGATATTGCAGCAAAATAGTCCGTAAATGGAATACCTCTATAAGAAACTGGTAGGTCATGTACTGCTGACCGCGCAGCAGTGTCTGCCTGTTCATTGCCCTGTACGTCAACATGACCAGGGACCCAACAAAAAACAATATCTTTATGCTTGGTAAAGATGCGGCGTAGCCAAAGTTGGATACGGAGGACTAAGGGGTGAGGTGTATCAAATTTTTGTATAGCCTGTAAAGCAAAGGGGGTCTGAGGCCCAAACCCCAAATGATGACACAGGATAGATGCAATATGGATAAGTGGGTTGGGAAGGATGGGCCCTACAATTCAGCAGTAAAAAAAAATAGCCGAAGATATAAATGCCCTTGTACGACGCCCGTCCGGGAAAACTGCTGCGAACCTACGCCATCAAAAAAACTTGGCCATCTGTGTACACGGCCCAAAGGCATAGAATGGAAATTTAAAAATGGTCAAGAAAAAAAAGAGCGGGGAAAGGGCCGTAGACAGGGTTTCGAGCAGGAGGGAGAAAGAACAGACCGAACAGCGGGAACTTCCCAGGGGGGTAAGAAAATATACTGTACACGAGAGAAGTGTTATATTTTGGTTTGAAATGTTTAATTTAATTTAATTTGATAAAATTACCTCGACGTGATTAATAAATTATTAAATTTAATTTCTCTTAGTAGCCACCGTTGTAATCCTGAGCACTAATAATTCTTTTAAATTTCTAATGGAAATTTGGGCCCAAGGTTACGCTACTTGTTACGAAAACCGGGTAACAGGCTGATGCTAGAAGGCAGTCCCTTTCTGTTTTCATGGAGATCCTAAGCTATTAAAAATGTGTTTTTTGTAACAGGTACAGAGACCGGCAAGGTAAAATGAGGTGGAAGAAGGAAGAGGGTTAAAGGAGCTTTTTTGACTTCGCAAAGTAGAGGGATGATTGGGAGGTGTCGTACGGTTCTCGTCGATCCCGGGCTTGTGGGGAGAACACGAAAGCGAGAACAGACGAGGCATTGAAGTAGGGACATCTGAGCCTAGGACAGCAAAGAATTAGATACCGAGTCTATGGGGGGGGGTACCAAGAGGAGGCTGCACAAATGGACCCAAAGTGGAGGGACGTTTTGAAACATGGGATTAAGAAATCACAGGGTATCCCCCCTTGGAGGCGGAGATGAGAAACTCCCATAGCTAAGGGAGACCTCTCCCCTCTTGAGGAAAACGATTCCCGTCATTATTTAGACTGGCATCGGCGAGAGTATGAGGGGACCCCATGACAATTAAGGCAAGAGGGAGGCCCGATTGCAAGACGTTATTAGAATGGTCATCGGCACCAAGACTGGGCTTTCGGCTATTGATCTAAAATATTTCGCCAACAATTTCTACATGGTTGTGGTGAAAGGGATCACCTTTCAAACATGTAACCAATGTCCTCTACATAAACTGAGGATGGGAGTTCACGGCCCGTCAAAAGTTGAATGAGCCACATTGCTAGGGTATCGTCCTGCCGCAGGCAGGAAGAAAAGTGTCTACCTTGAGGATTGGAAGACCTTGGAGTTCCAGCTGTTCAAGAATGTCTTTACCACATGTCTGGAAATTTTGTTGAACTATAAATATGGGGCAAAAAGACAGTACCACTACAAGAATTGGGGAATGATGTTTTTAAAAGTTACAGGAAAGTATCGATATGGGAAAGAAGAGAAAGATCATGAGCTTGGGTAGCATTCTGGACGGTGATGATGCGCATACAGCTCTTAAGAGCATGAAAAGAAATATCTTTAGCAACATGGTGTAGGAGTGCCTTGCCAATACTATGGTCGGAAAGATAGGCAATAGAAGAAGTTGGTCGTAAAGTGAAGAATTTAGTCCATTGTGCATTCTGAAACAGTGTGGAAAGGGAGTGCATGATGTGTCGACCTTTTCTGAGAAGAAAGAGAAGGTGGAGAAGTATCATCATCAGGTAATTGTCATTGACGTTTAGGAGTGGGACCGTAGTTGATCCTACGTGGAACGGGCCGTCAATTCAAAAACTGACGCACCATAGAGGGAGAGGCTAGAAGCATAGTCAAAGGAGAGTATAGGTCAGATAAATCGAAGAAGTCAGTCGAGACCTCAGTACCTGAAGCGGGTGAGGAAGCAGCACCAGCAAGAGGTACAGAGGCATTAGAAGTATCCGAAGAGTGGTCAAAAGAAGAGGCGGGGTCAGAACAGGGTGCGGTATCAAGAAGGGGCCCAGGGGTAGCAGGTTAATGGATTAGGGCTTCCATGGTTAGGTTCTTTCTTTCTTTTTGTTTTTAAGAAAAAAAAGAAAGAAAATAAAATGAAAATAAAAAAAAGAATGAAAAAAGGGGGGACCGGGGAGGGATAGTTCCTAAGAGGAATGAAAGGGCCAGAAATCTCCCTCCGTGCCCAAGAGGACCTCAGCACCGCTATGCGCAGATGCAGCATGGAACCAATGCCATACCCTACCCTTCATGCCAGTAAACCAGCAATCCGGGATAGCAACCTCACATCTGCCGAGCTATCTCAGTGGACAGAAGAGAGGGTGGCCGGATATCCACCACAAAGCATACCTCCTCGGCCACCACCCCTGGAATCTGAAAGGTGGCATCCAGAGATACACCCGTCGCCCGAAAGACACCCAAAGCCACCCTTCGGGATACTGGAGAGGGATCGGGACATCCCCAGGCGATCCAGATTTCACGGCAAACTACGCCACCGCAAAGAACCTCAACGGAATGAGATGGACCCCGGTACCCTTTCCCCTACCTAGGAACTAGTGCGCCTGTGGGAAAAATTCCAAAGGTCAAAAAGAGGAAGGGCTAAAGGGAGGGGTGGAGAGGAGGAGGAGGAAAGGAAAAAGGGTAGGATGGGATAGGGAAGGGGGGATTGGGGGGTAATTAGGTTCAGTGTGAGGAAGGAGACCAACAGGTCTAATTCCTCAGACCAAGAGCCTCTTCACCACGCCAAGGAGCCCCCCTTGAAGAGGGGTATTATTATAATACAAAAGAAGTGATAAACCCAGGAGGGTGTCACGTATTTTCTTTTCATATTTTTTATTAAATACCTTCAATTTTTTCATTTTCCTTCACCTCAGTTTGACTATATTTATATTATTTTTATTTTACTGTGGTAGTAATTTTCATTCAAGGAGTTGTTTCCACGACAAATTAGATTTCATCTAACTGGATTTCTAAGATCTTTTGATATAATTCTTATATGATTAATTTGGAAACCATAAAAAAGTATAGAACGAATCGACTCAAGAAATCATAATGACACGATTGCAAATAAACCATACCCCCGGCCGGGATTGAACCCGCGGTCATAGAGTCTCAAAACTCCAGCCCGTCGCGCTAGCCACTAGACCAGCTAGCCACAATAAGATTCATCCAACTAGGTATATTTCTACACCATAGGAAAGTTAGCACAGGCACCTCTGTGACCACAAATGCATGTTTTTACAGACGAATCTCCAGCTAGCGTGGCCGTGGCATGGATGAATCTTATTGTGGCTAGCTGGTCTAGTGGCTAACGCGACGGGCTGGAGTTTTGAGACTCTATGACCGCGGGTTGAATCCCGGCCGGGGGTATGGTTTATAGAACGAATGAAAGTCAAGTAAATTGGTTGAAAATTTTGTTAAAACTGAAATAATAGGAAATAAACATCCTCATTTGTAAATGTTTTTAAAGATTTTTAAAAAGATCGGTAAATTTTTTAAAATTAAATCTATCAAAAATTTTTGAAAAAAAATAAGAAAACAAAAAGGGAAAATCCTTAAAAAACTATTACAAAAAATTCTATATAAATCATTATAAAAGTGAACAAAAATGTCTGAAAGGAATACTAAATATTTAAAATTTATAATATTTTTAAAGCCTAATTTTTTAAAATTTGTTCTTAAAAATTTTATTACATTTTATTTTTCCCTTTTTAAGGAAACGGAGTTTGTAAACAAAAAGGGGAAAAAGGGTCGCTCACTAACAAACGATGGCAAAGAAAACAGAACGGGGAAAAAAGGGTAACATACCCTGAATATGTACAGAGACATTGGTCAGAAAAAATAGAAAACATCAAATTTTAAGCAAAAGGGAAAATTTTACAGGAGTTAAGATTTTGGGGGAAGATTTAAAAGCCATAAATAAATTCCCCAAAAAAACCCAAAATTACCATTTTTATCCCAAAATAAATTCGATAACAAATCTATTATTGAAAACCCTATTGAACGAAATGCGTCCTTCACAGTTTTGACAGCAAGGAAAAGAGGAACTTACTAAAAGTCCCAGAGACCCATAGGGACGAGAGTTAAAGGGACCAAAATAAATTTTTTTATAAGCCACAGTTTTGGGTTGACCCCAAACCCTATCTAAAATTTTAAACCTGATGCCAAAGGGACTTCAAAAAGACACCCCGGGCCCTAATCCGGTTTCAGGGAACCGGTGTTCATCAAAAACTGCAAAAAAGATTTATCGTGTGCTTTTAACTTTCCCAAGGAAAAGGGGAGCATGGGACACAGGATTGTCCCAACAGGGGCAAAAAACAAGAGACAAAACCCCCCACCCCCGCAAAGGGGGGGGGGGCTTTTTAAGGGGCAATATCAATGAACTACGGATAAATAGGGGCAAATGTCCCCCAAAATAAACCCATCCCCTTCAGTTACATAACCCGGGGAATGAAAGGGTTTAGAGCTGTGTCTGCCCAAAAACTTTTGGGAAACCCAAAGGAAAGGTTGGGGAAATTCTCTGGGAGGGAAAAACAAAATGGCAATGTAACACAGACTTTGCAAAAGCCTTTGAAAAAAGTGCCCCATGGGGGTAACAGCACAAAAAAATGCTGATAAAGGGAAAAACGGGAAAAAGGGAATTTAGAGGGATAAATTTAATTTTTTCCTGACGAACAACAAAAAGAGTAAAAAATAAACGAATAAAGTCACAGCAGCTACGGTGAAAAGGGGCCTTCTTTTTTTCCAAAAGGAACAGTACCCCGTTTCCATTTTTTTCCTCCCCCTATTTTTTTGACTGGGGGCCCGAGATAAAGTTATAACCCCGTGTCTTCCTTTGGGGATAAAACCCCCGGATTTCCAAAAAACAGTGCCCCTCCATCAAAGGGACACCGCAAAACTCCGGGGCCAGACAAAACCCAAAATTCTTCAAGGGGGCCCCACTCTTGCAATTATATTTTCCAATGGGGAAAAATTTCAACTACTCGGGTTTTGGGAAAACTTGAGGAAAATAAAAAATGTATCTGTTTTCTGCAAATTTAACCTTTGCAATACCTGGTGAATACCGGGAAGATTTTCGGGGGGTAAAGTCCCCCCCCATGGCCCGGGGTTTTGGGACTAGGCCTCATGGGGTTTCCGGGTTTGTTTAAAACCGGGGCTGTTATGGTGGCCGTTTTTTAATCCAAATTTATGAACCACCCCCGGCTGGTAAAGTACTGACTTTAGGTGCCGCCCCGTCCCCTGCTTAAAGAAAAACCGGGGGCCCAAAGTGGAAACCCCCCCCTAAATTGTATGCTGGGGGGCGGTTGAACAGTTTTTGGGCCCCTGCCCTTTTTAAAATTTTAGGTTTCTCTTATCATGAAAACTCCCCCCTGTTTTTTAAAGGGGGAAATTTTGCATCATCTGAAGGTTTTTTTGGGTTTTGTGGGGGTGATTTTCGTTTTTTGCAAGTTTGATGCTAGTCCCCTCTAAAATTTCCAAGTGTATTTAACCCTTTATCCACTTTGGAAGGTCCTGGAGGGATTGGGAGAGCAGAGGGTTCCCGAGTGATCTTTCTTTGACTCTGGGGGCCCCGGGCCCGGGTCAAGCAGCTCTCCAAAAACTTGGGAATAAAAACCCCACGGGTCCCCGTTGAGGAGGGGAACCTCCCATCAATCTCCACGATTCACATCGTTTTGAGAAAATTAAAAAACCCCAAATCTTTCTGTCGTCCCAGGGCGCCACGAAGCTTTAGCTTGCAGCTTCTTTCAACACCCTTTCTTTTACGCAAAAGTTCTCCAACATTTTTCTCCCCTGAAAAAGGGGCTTTTATCTCACTTTTTCGATGATTTCTGAAGGGTGACAAAGTGCTTTCACCTACTGCCCTGAAAACCCTTTGGGAAAACCGCGGGTTTTCCATCCCACGTCACCAAACAAGCTTCCAAAAAGTTCAGTGTTTATGGAAAAGTCCCTTTACAAGCTGATCACGAAAAATGCCATCCCGGAAAAATTAAAGGCATACTTGAAGACCTCAACACCTGGGCCCCAAAAATTGGAAATCGTTGTTTAAGAACCCAACGCCCCCCCCCCCCCCCCCCCCCCCCCCTTTTTCATGCTCAAGGTCACTTTTCCCGGACGTTACCAAAGGGACCGAAACACTGTCCCGATGGCCCGGGCCCCTCTTACTACTTTCATCAACCCTCGACAGGATTGAACCCGGGGGCACTTCACGTAAAACAAACCCTTTCTGGGAAAGTTTAAATTTGTACAGTCAAATCTACTGCCGACTGCCACGTGAAGAAATAAGAAAGATATGGGTTCCAAAATGTGGGGCTGCAGGTCACGGGTTTTTGTTCATTCCCCTTCCACGGGGCTCCCACTTGCCAACTCCCGGTTTGGGCCGGTGGCCTTTTAAAACTCCCGCTTTTACACACGGGGGGGCCCGGGGGTTTTGAAATTTCCCCGGGGGGTGGAAACCCTTTCGACACGTTTCCTTACAAACCCGTTGTCCTGTTCACCTAGCACCCAAAAAGGTACCCGGGTGTTAGTCGACTGGTGTGGGTCGCTTTCCCGGGGGGCAAATTTAAGGGGCCCCAATGGAAAAAATTAGACAGCCTCCCATGACGGGACTGGACTTTCTTGGTTATTCTGGGTGGCTTAACCCTCTGGGGTTAAAAATCTTATCTTATCTTACTTTTTGCACCAAAATGTCCCTGCGTAAAAGGGTATCCCTCTAAAAAAAACTGAAGGAAGAAACAAAGAAGTCATCTGGAACCTCTCTTACATAAGCTGCAATTGCCAAGATTCAATCAACAACATCCAAGATTCTACAAGCCACTCAACAGTCGTCTTCACCACCTCTCACTACCCAACTTCCACCTGATGATATCTCTACTAAATTCTATTACTGCATGATGTTTGCTCACATGCAAAAATGCTGCAGAACCTGACTCTTTCAACACGACTATTAATGAACTTCTTGCACTTAACAACATGCCATCATTAACTTCCCTGCAAGTCCACCATCAGCTGAGATTTTGAAAATAATCCCGAAGATCGTCAGTTTTGAAGCGCCAGATGACTTGACGGAATTCGTGATCAATACCTGCACTGGAAAGATATAACTTTTTATACGACTCCTGACCAAGAACCCACCGTGAATGTCGACACTTTGTACGGGAAATTACACGACAGAACAGTCAAGTTTACAAATTGTAAAGGAAACCATTGCTCCTTCACAGCACTCAAGATGACCTTTGACCAGTTACAAGCCGACCCAGCATTTCGACCCAAGATTACAAGACTACTCATCGTTTCCTCCCAACAACTGCACAACATAAGGAATGCCTCCAACACTGAAGAAATGATGTAATTCCTGACTCACACTTTAACGACACCTGACCAATCAAGAAGCTAGCCTCCCTTGACCACGCCTCCAGCTTCTGCCAGCCACCAATCAACATCAAGAATGCAAGATGCAGATAGCTTGCCAGCCGGACGACTGAGTGTTCTCCTGTTTTTTGTGTTGCTGTTTTCCTCTGCATCCAAAGCTTAGCTGTTGGGTCTAGTCCTGACTCTTCTCTCTTGATAAGATTCTCTCAACGTCTATTCTTCACACTGTCCCCACTTGCCCCTCGCCCTTTGTGGGTCCTTACCTGTGAGTCCGATGATGATCATGGGATTGGTACCAAACCTGCACATGAAAACACTCCCTATGAAAACCCAAAAAGACGCGGCGGGAAATGCAACATTCCGCAGATAAAAGAAAGGGCAAAAACAGTACATTGAGAGAAAACCAAAACAAGTGTGCGGGCCCCAAGACTTTTCAATCCCCTCCCCCACATAAGAGTGATTCCAATCCCCCTGGCTGTTTTTAAAAGGGCACTGGACGGGTTCCAAAATTCATACCTGCCCCAACCCGGGGGCTGTGGTTCACACTCAGCTTGCGGCGGCCAGTAGAAACAGAAGGTTGATCAGCCCTGCCCCCTTGGGGCCTGGTCTCAGACGAACCGTGGGGGCGTTGCCCCGGGAAAACCCTGCCCGGGGGCAAAACTCCGGTAATCTCTCCTTTCTGCGTTCTAGGGAGTCAGGTTTGGGAATTTTTAAAGCTTTCCCGTAAATTGAGGGGGGGTTTTTGAATAGTGTAAAAATAATGTGAAGGACCGGGAGTGATAATGTCAAGGTTTCTTCCTTCAAGACCACAACAATTATTTACGCTTGCTAAGAAAATGATGGATGGACAATGAGAACCTTAAAAATAGGGACACCAAGCCATGTGATTTTTTTCAAATTTGTTGTTCTCTCTAGGTTAAATATGCTGTACACTAACTCCCCCTTTTTAAGGGGCAGGTGAAATTTGCTGACCTGGAGAATGGACGAACTTTCACTGCACACATAAGTATGATAAAGCACTTAAATCTGGGAAGGGTTTAAAGTCCCTTGTCGTTTTCACGGGAATCCAAGCATGAAAGATATATTTAATATACCCTAAAAACCGAGGGATTAGTACCAAAACCCTGTGCGAAAATCATTCCCCATGAAATAAAATTTTCGGAAGGATATGATCATTTTCACATGAAAAGTTGGGGTGCTACGGTTCACAAAGAGATAGTGAATAAGTGTCCAGGCCCCAAAGCCCGTTCACTGTTTCCCCGAATACACAAGGGGGGGTTACCAATAGCCCCCGGGCTGTTTTAAAAGGAAGGCACGGGCGGGCCCCAAAAGTAGTACCGACCAACGAGCATGGTTGTATTCTTTTGCAGGGGCTGCAGTAATAGCCGGTTTTGATCAGACCCTGATCCCCCATGAGGCCTGGTCTGAGCCCGAGCCATGGGGGCTTGCCCCCCAAAATCCTCTCCAGGTAAACACAAAAATCTAGTTTTTCTGTTGGCGACTATGCATTTTTGTAAAGGTATAAATAATATCACCACTTCGTGGATCATATTGACCCCCAAAATTTGTGTGTTTTGGTTGGGTGATGTGACTGTTTACTCCGGAACAGCACCCCAAGTTGATGTGTATTGGGGGTGATGTATTTTTTTACCCCGGAAAACAGAGCCACCGTTGATGTTTTGGTGGCTGTTTTTGATCTGTTACCCCGGAACGCGCCCCAGTTGATGTGTATTGGATGGTTTGTGTGATCTGTTTACTCCGGAACGCGCCCCAGTTGATGTGTATTGGATGGCTGATGTGATCGTTTACCCCGGGAAACACACCACCAGTTGAGTGTATTGGAGGGCTGATGTGATCTGTTTACCCCAAACACAGCCACCAGTTGATGTGTATTGGAGGGTGTGTGTCTTTTTTATCTGGAACAGCGCCACCGTTGATGGTATTGGATGGCTGTGTGATCTGTTTATCCGGGAAAGCACCCACAGTTGATGTGTTTTGGGATGGCTGAGTGATTTTTAAATCCGGGAACAGCAGCCCCCAGTTGATGTGTTTTGGGATGGCTGATGTGATTGTTTATCCTGAACGCAGCCCCAGTTGAGGGTTATTGGAGGTGATGTGATTTTTTTACCCCGAAGCACCCCCATTGATGGTTTTGGATGGCGGGTTGATTGTTTACCCCCGGAACAGCAGCCCCCGTTGTGTGTTTTGGGAGGGTGATGTGATCTTTTTTTACCCCGGAAAGCAGCCCCCCAGTTGATTGTTTTGGAGGGTGATGTGTTTTTTACTCCTGAACAGCAGCCACCGTTGTGTGTTTGGATGGCTGAGTGATCTGTTTACCCGGAACAGCAGCCACCGTTGTTTTGGTATTGGATGGCTGATGTGATGTGTTTACCCCGGAACGCAGAAAATCAAATGCCCTAATTTTGAGCCATTTTTCAAGAAATTTTTAGTCTAAAAATCTTTAAAAGTCTGTCTTATCTGTATTTATTTTTCCTTTCTATCAGAGGGGAAACCAAGAAAACGAAAATAGCAAAAATGCCATATAAAAAACATGCAACTCGGTTTTAAACCAACATGTGGGATTTGGTCTTTTTATTATGCACTGGGTGCTGGATTTTTTTTATTCTGTACTACTGACCAACGGCCCTTCACTATTAGGCCTACAGTTTTCATTGTAGGCCTACCAGCTTTCTCCACAAGTTTGGAACCCGCTAGAATTTTGGGAGTAATATTACAGGCCCGACCTGGCTGGAAACCCAAAATTAGGGGATGCAGGGTGGCAAGCCATAATTTTATGGGACTGACAGGGGCTGGCAAGCCAAAATTTATGGGACTACACTGGCTGGCAAGCCTAATATTATGGACGAATCGGCAACCATTATTATGGGACTGACACGGGTGGCAAGCCATAATATTACAGGACCGCACGGGCGGGCAAGCCAAAATATTGGGGGACGACAGTGAATGTGTAAGAAGGTGCTGGACAAACCCCTAAAAAAATTCCCTGATCACCTAATAGGTTTGTACATCGGTTAAGTGCCGCCAGCAGTAAATTTTGGGTTGATCAGACCCTGATCCCCAAGAGGTCTGTCTCAGCCCGGGGCTTTAAAACCTTTGAACCTTCTCTAGAAAAAACCCCAGAAGTACAACATCTTATAACTTGTAACTCTTTCTTTATCTTTTATTAAAATATTCAATAACAAACTTAGGAATGTTAATGATATTTAGCAGCTATGAGGCTCCACCCCTAACTAAAATTCTTCTAACCCCTAAGAATTTAAAAAAAAAAAATTTTTTTTTTCTTTTGAAATGGTAGAGAACTTTTTTGAAAGGTATAAAACAAAAAAATAAAATTTGGTAAAAAAAAAAAATAATGAAATTACCTCTTGCAAATTTTGTATGTAAGATATTTAACATGGGATTTTGGCCACTTTTAGTCACATGGGTCACAGAGAAGGTGCTCCTTTGGGATTGGTTTTCATAGCCAACTGATCTACGCAGTCAAATTAGGGGGTTTTGGTTAGGTTTTAGATTAGGTTAAGTTAGGTTACGTTGGTTATTAGGGTTTGTTAGGTTAGGGATGTTAGGTTTAAATTAGGTTAGGTTTGTTAGTTAGGTTAGGTTTGGGTTTGGGTATTACTTTTTTTGTTGTAATGCAAATCAAAGTGCTTCATAACAAGCAGATCAAAACCAAAATAGCCCACGATTTATTAAATAAAAAAGAACACTAAGCCACAAAGGGGTATCAGCACTGCGGGTGCGAAGGGAAACGAGGGTATTTGGGGTGCAGAAGGGGGGGAGGGATATCAGTAGGTTTTAGAAAACAGCGGGGGAGGGGGGTGGGGAAGGGGGAGAGGGCGCAAGAGATTGGGTAGAAAGGGTGAAGAACAAACAGTTTGTGAAGTAGTCGTTGCTGTCAAAAAACAAAGAGGGTCGGGTGAAAGGTGGGTCCCTCAGCGAGAAGGAAGGTAAAGAGAGAGCACGGAGCGAAGAGACGTTGGAGGGGAAAATTTTGCCCGCTCATTGATAAAGTGGGCGCCTAACAGAATGTGGCGGCCCTAATGGGCCTGACAATTCACCAGGAGGACAGGGCGCCTTTCCCCGAGACATATGGGCCCAAAGCAAGAGGGGAAAAAGTAGCTCCTAACCTCGACACTGGGCAAGAAGGTGGCCCGAAACCCTTTCCGGTTTAATAAATTTAAGTTTGTTTTCCCAGCAGAGTAGACCAACGTTGTTGCCAATGGGTGTGAAGGTGGGTAGCTATTGCAGCAAAATAGTCCCCAAAGGAAAAAACCCCCTATGAAAAATGGTAGGTCTTTTATGCTGACCCTTTCGCAGTGTCTGCCCGTTCATTTCCCTGTATGTCACGACCCGGGCCCAAAAAAAACAACATCTTTATGCTTGGTAAAAATGCGGCGTAGCCAAATTGGGGTACGGGGACTAAGGGGTAGGTGTATCAAAATTTTTGTATAGCCTGAAAGCACTAAGGGAATCTGAGAAACCAAAATGATGACAAGGCATAGATGCAAAACGGATAAATGCTGCAAAAATGCACAAATTCAGCAGTAAAAAACGCCGAAGATAGTAAATGCCCCCGTACCGCTGTCGGAAACACTGTGCGAATCCACGCTCAGAAGACTTAGAGCCATCTGTGTACACTGCAATGGAAAGGAATGAGAGTGAAAGTGGTCAAGAAAAAGGGCAGGAAACTACCAAGACAGTTGGGGTTTCGAGCAAGGGAGGAGAAAGAACAGACTCGAACGCGAATTCCCGGGGGGAGAGAAAGTGAGATGCTACTGTCAAGGAAAAAAAAGGGGGTAATTTAAGAGAAGACAGAGCGAATGTAGGGGAGAGGAAGGGACGGGCAAAAAAGGGGGGGGTGAACAAATAAAAAAGTCTACTAATACGGTACCTTTTTAAAAGGAAGGATTGCGGGGTTCATGAGAGTGTAATAGCAGCAAAGGCAATGGCTCACGGGGATCAATAAGGATGCAAAGGGCTTTCAAAGGGAAGAGCAAAAGCACCAAAGGGAAAAGACCTTGGTGAGTGTGGTTAAAGGGTAGAGAGAGTAGCAGGAAAAGGGCCCTTAATATACTGGCACCATAATCAAGTTTCGATAAAAATAAGGGGGGAGTGTAGGCGAAGGGAGTTCAATATCAGCTCCCCCCTGAAAGTGGCAGGGTTTTAAAAAGGTTTAGCGGCTGTGACAAGTTTTCCTTCGAGAGGTAATTTAGGTTTCCAGGATAAACCCACGGTCAAAGAGGAGGCCTAGAAAACCCGATGTACGTGTTTAGGGTACGGGAGCCATAGAGTACAAAGGATGTCGGGGATACAGAGCACTAGTGAAAGTAATTGGTGAGTTTTTTGGGACTGGAAAAATTTTAAAACCCTGTGGGGGCCCAATTGGAAAAACATTTGCCACATGCGGAGAGAAACTGTAATGAGGGGAAGGTCTTGCCTGCACAAAACAAAAGCGAAGTTTATCAACATAGAGTGAAGACCAAAAATTGGGGTGGGAAAACAGAGGGCCAAAACATTATACAAGGAGAAAAAAATGTTTTGCTCAGAAACATCCCCGGGGGCAAAATTTGCTTGGAAAAAGTTGGGGAAGAGCACATTTTAACCCAAACACGGAAATGTGTGTCAGTTTAAAAGTTTTAAAAAAGAATGGTAGTTGGGCGGAGGCCTAAGGAGTGGGCTTGGGCCAAAATTCTACCCCCCAAGTTGTGTCATATGCCTTTCAAAGGGAAAAAATATGGCAAAAAACTGAGTGGTTTTTGAAAGGCATTACAATACGTATCCAAGCGTGTAAGGGGGCTTTGGGAGAAAATGCCTTATCAAAGCCCTATTGACGGCGGAGAGACGTTGTTGTCTCTCATACCACAAATAAACATCTATTTTCCAGGCATTTCCTCACTTTGCAAACTGCCTGGTAAGGCAATGGGGCGAAGTGGGAGGCCTCATATTCGTAGTACCCCGGTTTGCAGAAAGGGAGAAAAAAGGCAATTTCCACATGTGGAAGAACTCCCTTTGACCCCAAAAAGTTGAAAAGGCGAATGGACTGAAGGGTGACGTGTAAAATTTGTAGCATACGAAAATGAATTCGTGGGCCCCAATGCCGATGATCGCAAGCTGAGGTGTTGCTCCCTTCCCGAAGTGAAAAAAGGGACATTTAAATGTTCTTCTCTGAGAGAAGAAAATCCAAGGGGCTAACTTTCTGGGAGACTTTGAGAAAGAAACGAGGGAAAAAGCCCTGAGAATACGGACAGATGATTGCCAAATTTTTTGGCAACATCTGGGGGGTTTTTATTTTTCAACACCGGGAACCCGATGATGAAAAATGAACACTTATGCGCATATGGAAATCTTTATTCAGGAAACGTTTTGCCACACGTGGGTTCTAGTCCAAAACAAAGAGGAAGGTAAGGAGAAGGAGAATGAGGTAATCAGTCCTCAACCCGGAGTCGGGTTTGTCCATCAATCTTGTAGAATGTACAGCATAGGGCCGAGCGGGCTTATATACTGTGTGGGTGCGTGGGAAACAGATGGAGGCGGGGTCATAGTGGTACCATCCCTAGTCGAAGTGGGCTTCGTCCAGAGGTTGAACAAGTGTTGAAGAATTCTTTTTAACAGATCCCTGATGCTGCAGTGTCCGACGTTGTGATGAATGGTTTAAAAAAACCGACAAGTTGAAGAATGAGACACTTATGCAGCATATGGAAATCTTTATTCAGGAAACGTTTCGCCACACAGTGGCTTCATCAGTCCAATACAAAGAGGAAGCGTAAGGAGAGGAGGAGAATGAGGTAATCAGTTCCTCAACCTGGAGTCGATGTGTTCAGTCCATCAATCTTGTAGAATGTACAGCATAGGGCCGTAGACGTGGCTTATATACTGTAGTGAGGTGACGTGAAGCAGATGGAGGCGGGGTCATAGTGGTACCATCCACTAGTCGAAGTAGGTCTTCGTCCAAAGGTTGAACAAGTGTTGAAGAATTCTTTGTAACAAGATCCCATGATGCTGCAGTGTCCGACAGTTGTGATGAATGGTTTGAAAAACCGACAAGTTGAAGAATGAGACACTTATGCAGCATATGGAAATCTTTATTCAGGAAACGTTTCGCCACACAGTGGCTTCATCAGTCCACTACAGTATATAAGCCACGTCTACGGCCCTATGCTGTACATTCTACAAGATTGATGGACTGAACACATCGACTCCAGGTTGAGGGACTGATTACCTCATTCTCCTCCTCTCCTTACGCTTCCTCTTTGTATTGGACTGATGAAGCCACTGTGTGGCGAAACGTTTCCTGAATAAAGATTTCCATATGCTGCATAAGTGTCTCATTCTTCAACTTGTCGGTTTTTCAAACCATTCATCACCACCGGCAACCCGCAGAACAGGAGCCGGGTCAGGAGAATATTTACCACTCAGTTTTCTTACTTTTTCCAGACTGCACTCATAGAGGAAGCAGAGGTGATGGTGGAGACAATCTCGCCAGCAAGTGCGTTTAGCGTCATGGATGACATGGCGTGCACGCTTCTGCTTAAAATCAAGGTCTCTCTGTGGTTCTACTGTACCGGTACCTGCCCATGCAGCGTGTTTCAAACATACTGCATGAGCACAAGCAGGAGACCACCAAGGCATGCATTTCTGAGAATGCCTGCCCGAAGATTAGGGTACAGAATAAGAAGCTGCAGTTAAAACGGAGGACGAGAAGAGGTGTAAAAGCTCATCAATGGAGGACGAAGAAGGAACCTCACTAAAAACAGTTAGGTGTTAGTAAAGGTTCCAATTTGCATGATCAAATTGCCAGCGTGGGTTACTAAGAGGTGGTGAATATGAAGAGGAAGTAAGAATGATTGGGAAATGATTGCTGTCATGTAAATCCAGGTCTGTGACCAGGCCCCCTGGTGGATCAGAGCCTGATCAACCAGGATGTTACTGCTGGCTGCACGTAATCCAACGTACGAGCCACAGCCCGGCTGATCAGGAACCGACTTTAGGTGCTTGTCCAATGCCAGTTTGAAGACAGCCAGGGGTCTGTTGGTAATCCCCCTTATGTATGCTGGGAGGCAGTTGAACAGTCTCGGGCCACTGACACTTATTGTATGGTCTCTTAACATGCTAGTGACACCCCTGCTTTTCATTGGGGGGATGTTGCATCGTCTGCCAAGTCTTTTGCTTTTGTAGTGAGTGATTTTCGTGTGCAAGTTCGGGACTAGTCCCTCTAGGATTTTCCAGGTGTATATAATCATGTATCTCTCCCTCCTGCATTCCAGGGAATACAGGTTCAGGAACCTCAAGCGCTCCCAGTAATTGAGGTGTTTTATCTCCGTTATGCTCGCCATGAAGGTTCTCTGTACATTTTCTAGGTCAGCAATTTCACCTGCCTTGAAAGGTGCTGTTAGTGTGCAGCAATATTCCAGCCTAGATAGAACAAGTGACCTGAAGAGTGTCATCATGGGCTTGGCATCCCTCGTTTTGAAGGTTCTCATTATCCATCCTGTCATTTTTCTAGCAGATGCGATTGATACAATGTTATTGTCCTTGAAGGTGAGATCCTCCGACATGATCACTCCCAGGTCTTTGACGTTGGTGTTTTGCTCTATTTTGTGGCCAGAATTTTTGTACTGTGATGAAGATTTAATTTCCTCGTGTTTACCATATCTGAGTAATTGAAATTTCTCATCGTTTAACTTCATATTGTTTTCTGCAGCCCACTGAAAGATTTGGTTGATGTCTGCCTGGAGCCTTGCAGTGTCTGCAATGGAAGACACCATCATGCAGATTCGGGTGTCATCTGCAAAGGAAGACACGGTGCTGTTTACCTGGAGTTTACCTGGAGAGAGTTTCGGGGTCACGCCCCCGGCCCGGTCTGTGCCGGCCTCCTTGGATCCCGCCTGATCAACAGGCTGTTGCTGCTGCCCGCAACCCAAAGTACGAGCCACGCCCGGCTGATCAGGACTGACTTAGGTGTTTCCAGTCCGCTTGAAGACTGCCAGGGTCTGTTGGGATCCCTTTGTGTGCTGGAGGCAGTAGAACGTTCGGGCCCCTGACACTTATTGTATGGTCTCTTAACGTGCTGTGACAAACCCTGCTTTCATGGGGGGATGGTCTTGGGTCGTCTGCCAAGTCTTTTGCTTTCGTAGTGGGGTGATTTTCGTGTGCAATTCGGTCTAGTCCCTCTAGGATTTTCAGGTATATAAATGTATCTCTCCTCCTGCGTTCAGGGAAAAGGTTTGAACCTCAAACGCTCCCGTAATTGAGGGTGTTTATCTCCGTTATGCGCGCCGTGAAAGTTCTCTGTACATTTTCTAGGTCGGGCAATTTCCTCCTTGAAAGGTGCCGTTAGAGTGCAGCAATATTTCCCGCTAATAGACAAGTACCCGAAGAGTGTCATCAGGGCTTGGCTCCTAGTTTTGAAGGTCTCATTATCATCTTCTTTTCTAGCAGATTTCGATTGATACATGTATGGTCCTTGAAGGTGAGATCCCGACAATCACTCCAGGTCTTTGACGTTGGTGTTTCGCTCTATTTTGTGGCCAGAAATTTGTTTTTTTACTCTGTGAAGATTAATTCCTCATGTTTACCATATCTGAGTAATTGAAATTTCTCATCGTTGAACTTCATATGTTTTCTGCAGCCCACTGAAAGATTTGGTTGATGTCTGCCTGGAGCCTTGCAGTGTCGAAAATGGAAGACACTGTCATGCAGATTCGGGTGTCATCTGAAAAGGGAAAGACACGGTGCTGTGGCTGACATCTTGTCTATGTTGGATATGAGGATGAGGAACAAGAGGGGAGTGAGTACTGTGCCTTGTGGAAAGAGCTTTTCACCGTAGCGCTGCCTCGGACTTTACTCTGTTGACGACTACTCTCTGTGTTCTGTTAGTGAGGAAATTATAGATCCATCGACCGACTTTTCCTGTTATTCCTTTAGCGCGCATTTTGTGCGCTATACGCCATGGTCACATTTTGTCGAAGGCTTTTGCAAAGTCTGTATATATTACATCTGCATTCTTTTTGTCTTCTAGTGCATTTAGGCCCTTTGTCGTAGTGATCCAGTAGTTGAGACAGACAGGGCGACCTGTTCAAAACCCCAGTTGCCCTGGGTTGTGTAACTGATGGGATTCTAGATGGTTGGTGATCTTGCTTCTTAGGACCCTTTCAAAGATTTTTATGATATGTGATGTTAGTGCTATTGGTCTGTAGTTTTTTGCTGTTGCTTTACTGCCCCCTTTGTGGAGGGGGCTATGTCTGTTGTTTTTAGTAACTGAGGGACGACCCCCGTGTCCATGCTCCCTCTCCATAGGATGGAAAAGGCTCGTGATAGGGCTTCTTGCAGTTCTTGATGAACACAAAAATTCCATAGTCTGGCCATGGGGCAGAGTGCATGGGCAAGTCATTTATCGCCTTTTTCGAAGTCATTTGGCGTCAGGATAACACGGATAGGCTTGTGTTAATCAAATTTTGTGGCTCTTTTCATAAAAAATTCATTTTGATCTTCGACTCTCAGTCTGGTTAGCGGCTTGCTAAAAACTGGAGTCATTTGGGACTTGAGTAGCTTCACTCATTTCCTTGCTGTCATCTGTGTAGGACCCATCTTGTTTGAGTAGGGGCCCAATATGGACGTTGTTCCGATTTTTTATTTGGCATAGGAAAAAATACTTTTGGGGTTTTTTTCGATTTATTTTTGGGTTTAGTTTTCCCGCGATTCCTGATCCTAAAGGATTCTTTTTGCTTTAAATTCGAGTTGTATTTCTCTGACCCGTGTCTCCCTGCGCATTTAGATATTTGACCTCTTTTTGCCCCTCTGTTATTCTTTTTTTCCCTCGCCTGTAAAGGGAGCCCCTGTTCTTTCTATTTTACATCTATCCTCCTTTTTCTTAGAGGAAAAAGCCCTTTTGCTCTCGAGTGCCACCCAGTTAATCTGTTCTGGAAAGTTTGGGTCTGTGTTGTTAGTTTTTCTTCCCCGCTTATATCGGTTAGGACTTGGTTTACTTGGCCCCTTTATGTTTTTGTTTTGAATTGAATTTTGGTTTAATGCTCCCTCGTGACTAGTCTCATTTTGTCGGGCTGGGGCTCCACGCATACATGTCGAACCCCCAAAAATTTTGTTGTGATTGAGTATATTGTTTTGAATGGTACTTTCTTTTCAATATCATTGTTGTGAAGATGAAGTCTGTGTATTTTCCAGTTGTAGGCTCATTATTTGCTGATTTAAAAGTCGTGTGAGTGTGAGTTTTATCAGAGCTCCCCCGGGTGTTATTTCTGAACAATTTATTTGTATTTTCCCTCCATTTTACGTCCCTTTAAAGTTGAAACCCCCCGGGAGCAAGATTTTGGGTGCGGGAGCGGAGATTTTCCAGACAGTGGTAAATTTTTTAACAGTGTTCGGGAATTTGCTGGGATTTTGGGATCCGGAGGTTTGTAACCCCCACAATGACTGGGTTTTGGTTCCACCTTTACTGCTAAAATTCCCACACGTCTTTTGAGGCTTAAGCAGTTCTTGCAAACAAGTGACTCTGCTTGTACGGGCCAACCTTCCCCCTTTTGCCTGTTCATCGTCACATCTGTTAAGTGAAACCGGGGATCCATATTTCGTTGCCCAAAGTGATCCTTTATGGGGGTCTCAGTAAAACCCCGCGAACATTGCCTTTGCCTCTGCAACATCCACGATAAAAAGGTATTTTGTTGTTTGTTGCTGGCTTTAGACCCTGTAATTTGAAAAGAAATGTTATCGGACTGGTGGTATTGTTGGTACGGGGGGGGGGGGGTTTTTTTTCCGGCATTAGTATCTGTATTGTTGGTTTGGAGTGGAGGCCATCGACTGTGGTTCCCTCCAGGGGTGACTGGATTTGGTGTACATTTGCCCTTTCCCGCAGTTTTTTTTTTTTCCCGGCACTAAAAAACCCCTCACTCTTGAGTGGCTGTGGCTACCCAGGTTTTCCAAAAGGCCTGGGTGTTTTTTATCTTTTTGTCCCCTTTTTATGGTATGCCTGGGCAATTTTTTAAGTATACACAGTCTTTCCTGTACTGAAGGGGGTCACATTTTAGGGGGAAAAAGTTACAGGAAGGGAATTTGCATTTTCCTGTTGTCATTGGGCTGGCATTTTTAGGGTGGCATAGTTGTGTCCCCTCTGTTTTTCCCCAGATTTTTCCCCTGCCCGCAGATCCCGTGCATAGTATGTCAAGGCTTGGTTTCCGCTTGCCTTTGGGTTTTTTGGACTGATTTCTGTTGGTGCATGTTTCCCGTCTATTCTATCCTCCTAGCACCAACAATGGAGCTCCCCCCAGTTTTTTTTGGTAATTTTTCCTCACTATTTCTTTGGAGTCCTCTTGTTTTGCTATTTCCCGCGGGATTTTTTTGCTATTGGTTTTTTCTTTCTTTGACTACACTTGTTTCCTACTATGGCTCCGTCCCCATTTTAGGTCATTTATATTATTCCTTCCTGGTATAATTCCCCACTACCGGACAAAATTCCCTTAACCTTACTGTTCTCCAGGACAGTATCCCAGTTTACCATTTCTGTCCCGGACAGCACCCCCAGCTTCCCATTCTTCTCCCAGGCGCACTTTTCAGCCCCCCTTTTCTGCTACCCGGAAAACCCCCAC
>NC_069496.1:2418623-2437449 GCF_026875155.1 Cherax quadricarinatus | reverse complement strand
TGTGCTGCACTCCACTCATCTTATGAATATGTCTCCTGTGTACCTACCTGCCTGCTACAAGCAAATATCCAAGTGGTTGACATGGGCTTAGCAAGCACATTCAAGCAGGCTTGAAAGCAGCACTCCAAGCTAGCCAGAACCAGCTAAGGCAGCCTGCAGTTACAGCTGTCCTAAGGCCCAGCATGTCTACATATACGTTCTACAGTGCTGCTGGCATACCAGTGTTTCCTGTAGTGGCTTAGTTAAGAACAATTTAACGAGCATTGCAGTACTGACTTTTTAAGTGGGACATGCCAGAGGTTCACCTATAAACATAGTAAGTTTGTGCTGATTTGCTTGTGCACAGAGTGAACATTCGTCTGTCATATGTATGCTAGAAGTGTTAAGTGCTGCAGGTTTGTTGTAACTATTTGCACGAGTGAATTTCACTGACTTAGGATATTGTGCGACCATCAGTACCTATGTAGGCTTAAAATGAGTGAGGAATGTCTGGCCTGCTGGGTGACCTTGAAAATGGCACTATAAGACCCGCATGCCACTTACACCCATACTGCGTGTGTCTAGTGAGGTGAATGTCCCTTCCTCGACTTTCCTATTCACCGGTATCCCTTAACTCGTCGCCATTATCTACATATGGGATAAGGGTGAGTTTAGCTGATCCAGGTCAGCTATCAAAACTTTGGAGTCCAGTCCCTGGACCAATTATGTACCTCTGTAATCTTTTGACTACCGCCCACAGGATGGGTATGGGGTGCATAATAAACATATTAAACTAAAAACTAAAACAGGCCAAGCAGCACTCCAAGCCAGACAGTCCAGGCCAAGTTACACTGCAGTTACATCTGTTCTGAATTGCAGCATGCCTTTGTGAACGTTCTACAGTGTTCTGGCCGTACCATTGTTTTTTCCTGCATTGAGAAAGTGTGGGTTGATAAGCCAGATGGTTTAAAAAGTGAGTAATGTCAGGCAGAGTGGAGTAGTCTTTGGTCTCTACCACCATCACCCATGTATCTCTCCATGCTTGTACATTGTAAACCACCGCTCACACACCAGATTCAAATTCAAATTCAAATTCAAAGTTTATTCTCTATAAGGATTACAATGCTGAGTTTACAGAAATTTGGTTAGTGTGTGGTTTACATGTAGTAAAATTGTGATTACAGAGTGTACCACTAGAACGCTTAGCATGGCTAGGCATATTCTGAGCGCTGACGACAAAGCCGCAGGCTCTGTGAGCCGTTGGAGAGCGCAGATTCATCCCTCAGAAGTCGACTGTCAAGTAAGTAAGTAAGTAAGTAAGTAAGTAAGTTTATTCAGGTATACACAAATACAGTTACATAGAATTATCATACATAGCAGTCCATAAGTGTAGAGAACCTAGGATAAACCCAAAAAAAGTCAGACAGAGTGACTTAATTCCATTAGGGGTCCCTTTTACCTTATTATTAAGTATAAAGGTATAATATTTTCTTATTAATCTACAATGAAGAGTAACATCTTATTATCTAACTAAAAAGAACTATCTGTCTACACCAAGGTCATTAAGACAATTCTTACAATACGAGGGTCAATACAAGGAATAGGTGTAAAATTTACACGTATGTAGCTAAAAAATAGAAATCATTCCCCTCCCTTTCTGTAGGCTACATTCATCAGACACCTTTTGGCACTCTTCTTGACTGGTCACGCAATGACTGTCTTTGACATGTGCTGCAGTCTGTTCCATTCCTTTATTGCTGTTCAATAAAAGGTGTTTGAAGCCTGGCCACTGACTGTGGGACTAACAAAGTTGTGCTCTCTCCCCCTAGTACTATGATTGCTCTTTCGGTTTCCCAACCTTGACAAAATTGACAGCAAGATATTCTGGACATTGTTGTGAGCAATTTTATAAACATGATTTAGCTTCAGATGTTTTAAACTCTTCCTTCTCAACATTCAGCATATCACTGCTGTAATTATTCCTGCCTACATTTTCTCTTGTGTTCCCAGCCCCAGGATGAATCTTACGATTTTGTTCTGGGTGATTAGAGTCTATCTTTCAGTTTTTTTGTTCAAGGCATAGTACCAAGAAGAGCAAGCGTAATCCAATGGCATTGTAAAAGGCTATACATAGGTCCTGCGAGGCCTCAGTGGTAGACACTGTGCTTTCTATACATAGGAACTTTCAGTTTGGCATTCGCTTCATTACTACACTGTTCCCTATCAATTCTCCTGACATGCATGGGTCAAAGGGGATTTAATTCCCAAATATTTTACTGATGAAACCAAAGTGATGTGGCTCCCCATTACATGAACATAAAAATTATTACCCTGTCTCAGTTTTGTTTCGTGCCAAAGAGAATGGCTGTTTTCCTAGGTGAAATGATAGTTAGTTGTCTACTAACCATTTGCTGCAGGACTCCAGTTCCAGTGTTTAAAACATTAGCAATATCTAGTTGTCTAACCTGACACTAACAGAGTCACAGTCAACTGCTACAGTAGTAGTTTGCACATGACACTGATAGGCAATCATTGAACTAACATAAGAATAATAAGGTACCCAGAATACTACCTTGGGGAACTCCACATGTTTATCGGCATGGTTCTGATTCTGTTTTGTTGATTTTGACTATTGTCTCCTGTTGCAAGGTAACTTAAAACCTAGTCTACAGAACCTATACCAATAGCTTGAAGTATTTATTCCTAATATATTGTGGTTGACAGTATCGAAGGGAGGCCTTTTGCAGGTCTAAGGTTACCATGCCTATGAGGTACCCCTTTGACATTTTCAGTTCTCAGGTAATCCATCAGATTATTAAGGGAGGTGTCGGTTGAGTAGGATCTTCTATAAGCCCAATTGAAAGCTAAGGAGAATGTTGTATGTCAATTTAGGTACTTACAACTTGAGAATACACCGCCCTCTCTAGAATTTTAGAAATTATACTGAGATACTAACAGGCCAATAGTTGCTTTACATCAGACCTACATTTTTTCTCTAGAAGAATAGAGTGACATCAGGGCCCTCCCTTGAACCCCTCCGGTACTGATTAGTGGTGATTGATAGATTTATTATGTGAGGCAATAGGGATTGACAGTCAGAGCAAACATCCTTTTAGGAACTAACGGGATGTTATCAGGGCCTGTGCTCTTAGTTGGGTTTAAACCTGCTAGTTCTTTTTGAATAAAGCATGAATACACTTACTAGTTTGACAACGGTGTTGGGGTTACCCCTATATTAGGTATAGTATGTTTGAAACTTATCAAGTCTGTGATAAAGGTAATTTGAGCAGCTGGTAGTTTCTTATAAGTGATGATGCAGATACAGATGTGTAGTATGAATTAAAGCAATTTCCACCATAGATGTTTCGTGGCATACCTCATTATCGATAGTGAGTACTATGTTAGAAACCTATCTACTGGCTTATGGCTATACCCAACTGTTTTGTTTGGTTGCCAGAGCTTGCTGGTTATGCTTATACTCTTCACTTTTTGAGCAGTATGCTTTGCCTTTTGCTCCCTTTTATAAGTCTCTGTAACTCTGTCCTCAACCCTTTGGAATTCATTTAGTGCTGCAATAATCCAGCTGTTTTGCCATTAAATCTTTTCTAGCAGCTGGTCTCTTGAATTTCAATATTATCTAATATCTCAGTATTCATCCAGGGTTCAGTTTCTTCGTTATAAGAATCCCTAACCTCTTTAAACGGTGACAATATTATCAAGGATGGTAGTGAACATTGTTTTGAATTTTTTTTCCCAGGCATATCGTTACGTCCGTGCAACTTGTTATACTCTGTCCCATTCACAATTGGGTGTAGCCTATTTTCCCAGTGTTTCTTTACATGTATTTTCAGTTGACCCTCATTTTTTATGTCCTGTGTAGTCTATCCTCATCCCTATGATTTTCCCTGGTCAGTAAATGATGAAAATATCACTAAGACCTGTGGTAAAATGACGCCTACTGACTAATGTCTCAGAGCGGTTACAAAGTATTGGTCCATTAGGTGGCTGAGAACTGGTGTGATCCGGGTTGGAGTTTTTAATTAGTTGAGTGAACTAGTTAATCCTAGAATTTGTGCTTATACCTATTGCATAGCCCGTTATTTTGCTGTCTGAAAACAGATATTAAAGTCGCCCAGTATTATAGTCGCGCATTGATTTTCAACTCCGGACAATACTCTGAAAAGTCGTCTAAGAACTGTCCTGGGTAGAGGCGTAACTAGTTCCTACTAAGATGGGTTTGGTCTAAGAAGCATCACTTCAAACCAATGAATTCTTCTCCAGATAATAGTTATTTAAATCAGGTCTGGGTTGTAAGACAAATTCATTTCTACAAGTAGGCACATACTCCACCACCCTTTCTTTCCTATCTAAGCGTTTTATATAGTACGCCATCTATTTTGACCTCGTCGACAGTCACCGTATCATTCAAACCAAGATTCAGAGATGGTTATAAAACTTGCCGCCCTAATTTTGTTAGCTAGTAATCCTAATCTCTGCCAATTTAGGAAGATGATCTTGCATTGACATGAATAAAGTGACGGCCTGTTTCATAAAACAATCAAAATCATCAATATATGGCAATGGTCATTTGTATAAAATTAGGTACATCAATGTCATCACAGCTAAAGGGTAACTGTCCAAAGGTCATTTGTTACACACAAAATGAATTCAGGCACCGTAGCTATAATTGTACATAACATCCATCATGCACCCACCCTTACACATTTACATAGGTGCCTTTTATCTGTTTTCATGCGTACATTAGTTCAGTGTTATGCACCTGAATACATTAGTTAGTGTGTTGAGATAATAATGGCTGTATTGTCGCACATTGACCTTGATGCATTACATATGGCGTTAAGGTTATCATTACTCTAGCTACTAACCCGTACATTATTGTTCCCTTGCCGTCAATTACTGTCTGTTTGCCTCTGCTCAATAGTTTTGAAGTCATGGATAAATTTGGATATCACCACTTAAGAGCGCTACAATAACAGCCTGTGTGCTCACTGTTTTTTGTTAGGTATGCGGTTTTGCCATACCTTGCGGCGATAGTGACATTACTTTTCTGGTAGGATGGCAACTGTTGGCTTTACTGTCCAGTCGGCTGTACTTACTCCATTCATCTTTTCCAGCCCCATGACTGATTACATTCTTCATTGAATTGAAGAAGAAATATAAATATAATTATGGTACCAGCCTGTACCCCCTAATGCTGCCATTTCACTCTTCGCTCCTTTTACTCATAAACAATAAGAATTTATTTCACTTTTTTCCTTTCCCTAGTACACTTAGTAACTGCTTTATGCAATCACCACTGAATTACTAGTAAAATTTTCCTCTTCAAAACCCTCTCCCGCTTGCTCACGTTTTTCCCTGGTTTTATCCTTCAAATCCCCCTCAGTTCCATTTATCGGGGGTTGTGTGTGTGGTGTTGTCCCTCCTGACCTGTTTGCTGTACTCCGCCATTTTAAAACACTGAGGGATAACGCCACCTACACAACCTGACTTTCCATTGAGTTTTATAGATATATTTGGCGTTTTCCTGCTATGAATCTCTCAACTGTATAATCACTGGTCAGGTACTTAATATAGGGGTCAGCTCTATAACATAAACCATGACTGTTAAACTATTCACTTCTTTCTCACGACTGTGCACTGAGGGTATCCGACCAATAACCTTGGAGTTTTGTACTGTTTGGTTTTGACGATGTCTCCAGTGTTATCTCTTCGTTATCACAGGTACAGGTGATATATGGTGGTACAGAACTGATGCTACTGTCAACATATGAACGTCAGAAAAGACGAAATTCACTTCGCTAGTTGTACTCTGGCATTAGCGGCTGTTTTTGGATGTCCGGTCAGCCATGTAAAATCTCAATTTCTTTCCCTCGTTTGGACTGAAGAAAAAAGTCCTACAGACCTGTCATTTCTTGGAGATTTAGTTGATCAGGTTTTTCAGCCATGTGTCTTCCCTTATAAACACTGTGCAGTTGATATGGAGGTATTTATTTCATTGTAGTGGAAAACGTCTCATGTCTGTTTCAGTCTGGCAGCGAGATCTGGAACTTGAATGGCCGGTCCTCTTTTGTCATATTAGGTCCATTCGTTGTCGTCACCGTCAAGTTTTTATGTCACTATAGGTTCCGTTTGCCAGTTGTTGCAAGCAGTACTTTGCCAACTTGGCCATCACTGGAGTTCGGGATAGGCCCAGGGGACGCAATGTAGGAGCACCTTGTTGCTGCTTGCTGCGGCCTGCGGCCGTTGTGTACTCAAGATGCTGTGTAACTATGTCAACTGTCTTCACCTCTACAAATAGATTATTATTCTGACTCTGCCCGACAGTGTTTCACTTTATAGACAGTTAATCGTCATTTGTAAGCCTGTAATCAGAACTTTAAAAGGCTCAGAGTGTAATTCATGTAGTTACTCCTTACCTTTGATAAATCAGTGTAATACATGCTCTGCTCAGTGAACTGAACTATTAAATAACGGTTACATAATTAGCTGCTTGTCCTAGTGTCATTGATTGATTTTCTAAAACATTTTCTCGTGCAGACCTGAATTTTACTGCTAAATTCCCAAATGAACTTTACTGCTAAATTCCCAGATGAACACTAGCAATTTGAATTTCAAATTGCAGTGTATTCATCTGTGGTGTGTGTAACTTAAGCTTTAGCATTTTTACGTGAACAAGCTTACTCCTGCAAATGTCAGTTTCATGAATACGTACTTTCTCTCTTGAGTAATTTTCGGTTACCTTTAAACTGTGTTAAGCAAGAGTCAGCCCTGTTAACACTATGTTCCTGCCATCTCTACTAGAGTGGGATGAAGCGCCTAGTTAAAATTGTAAAGTAAAACAATTTGGCATCATTATTACTTCTATTTAAAACATTGTGTAAATTGTTTTAGACTATTGGTCAACTGGATTGTAGTGTTTAAACTTCTGACACACCAAGACACCAAGTTAATGACTGCAGACTCGCACTGATACATAATAAACTTATTAAACTAAAACACTGGTAACTCTCCAGAAGATGGGCCTAGTGTGTGACCTTGAGAAGTTGAGAGTGTGTTTATTACGACCAGCGGTGTACCACTCTCACGTATATTTACATAACAACCCAAGTGTATTTTAAGTGATAAAGTGTACACTTGGTTTTACTTGGTAAGACTTGTCATACATAGTAACGCGTGTGTAAGTGAGATCGTTTAGGTACTGGTTCATCTATCTACAGCTATCTATATGCTTGCATACATATATAACATAGTAACGTGTGAGTTACCCAGGATGGACCAAGGAAGTCGACCAGAGTGATTTGTCTCATTGTCATTGTAACACCTAGTTACCGTTTTATTTTTTTTTTGAGTAATATTTACAATCTATGGTTGGGGTAAGAGGTTGTCTTCAGCATTCATTGTGATGTCCGCTATATTATTATTTCAATGAGGTACATTAGGTGGCAGTAGCCTGAACTGACTCAAGTGGAAGTTATCATTGAATTTGAACCTCTTGTTTAATGTGATATATGTCAGAATTCTAATTTTATGCTCAATATTACCTACTCTCTCTCTCTCTCTCTCTCTCTCTCTCTCTCTCTCTCTCTCTCTCTCTCTCTCTCTCTCTCTCTCTCTCTCTCTCTCTCTCTCCCTCTCTCTCTCTCTTTTCATCTTTGTAATTTGTGATAAGGTGTAAGACCTCGCCTGTACCATCCATTATATGTACCATATTATTAACATGACGACACGACTTATGTCATCTCTCAAAATATCGACTTGGATGACAGCCAATAAACTTACACTTAACACTGGCCAAACCTACTATATTGTGTTTGGTAGCAGAGCAGGTGCTCCACAACTTAACATTAAGATCGACAACACTCTAACTGCCAGACATAATGAGGGCAAATTCCTTGGCCTATACCTCGACAACAACCTAAATTTCAGCACCCATATCCAACACATAACAAAAAAAGTATCCAAAATGGTGGGAATCCTCTCCAAGATACGATACTACGTACCGCAAACTGCCCTTCTCACACTATACCATTCACTTATATATCTATACCTCACCTATGCTATCTGTGCTTGGGGTTCAACTGCAGCAACACACCTAAAGCCAATAATAACCCAACAAAAAGCCGCAGTAAGAATAATCACTAAATCTCATCCCTGGCAACACCCCCCCCCCACTCTTCATAGATCTAAACTTACTCCCTGTTCAGAACATCCACACTTACTACAATCTATATCTACAGGACCTTAAATTCCAATATTAACCTTGACCTAAAACGCTTTCTTGATAGTTGTGACAGGATCCACAGGCATAACACCAGAGACAAACATTTCTATGACATTCCCCGTGTTCGACTAAACCTTTACAAAAATTCAATGTATTTCAAAGGACCTAAAATCTGGAACACCCTACCTGAAAACTCTAGAACTGCAGACACATTCATCACTTTCAAAACTACAGTTAGAAAACATCTTATCTCCCTGAAACACCCCGACAACTAACTACATGATAACCACCTGGTGGTTCAAAATTACACTCACTCACCCACTGACTATAAACCCAGAAATACTAATCTTAATCTTAAAATAATAAATCCTAACTGCCAGCAGCAACAGCCTGGTTGATCAGGCTCTGATCCACCAGGAGGCCTGGTCACAGACCGGGCCGCGGGGGCGTTGACCCCCGGAACTCTCTCCAGGTAAACTCCAGGTAACTAGTCATAAGTTTGCCTGTGTTACTCAAATATAGACACCTTGTATTGTGCCAAAACAAAAGCATTCATATTGCTAAACTCACAAATTATGATGTAGTCACTTAGCCTTAATACCATAATCTGTAAGGATTTAATGTTAAGAATTAATCTAAGTCTGCTCGAAATGCCTAGCCATGCTAGGTGTCCTAGTGGCCCCCTCTGTAATTAGTATTTTATAACATGTAAGCCACAAAATACCCAAAACCTGTAAACCCCACATTGTAACCATTATAGAGAATAAACTTCAATTGAATTGAATCGAATTGAATTCAACTCCTTATTGTTTCAGACTATTGAACGATACTCTTCTCCAGACTGAGGGACTGACACCACTTCAAAACTTCAAGGATGATGGATTGATTACATCGTCTTCACATCTCTTCTATCAACTTTTCCGTACTCGACTGAAGAAGCCTACTGTGTAGGCGAAACGTTTCGGAATGAAGATTCCTAACTGTTGCATTCGTGTCTTACCTAACAACCTGTCGGTATTTTATACCATTTTAATATCCACCTCAATTAGTACCCTGACCAACCGAGTTGTGGTTCGTACGTTGGATTACTGCGGCCTGGAGTAACAGCCTGATTGATCAGCTCTGATTCACCATGAGGCCTGGCCACAGACCCCGGGCCCGCGGGGGTGTTGACCCCGGAACTCTCTCCAGGTATAGCTATGCCTAATAAATCTTAAGTTAGTCCTAAGTTTGCCTAAGACACTTTCCCAATATAGGAGCTTTAATAGAAACAGTGTGGAAAATACTCTATATTTTCCGGAAATACGGTAATTTATAGGTAAATAGATGGCCTATATTGTATTTAATAAAAATTATGTTATCGAAAATGGGAAACCCTGCGCCTGCGCAGAGGAGACTCGCCATTTTTTGTTTTGAATTGAGTAACAGACATTAGTGAATGGGAAGAATTTTTCGTGCTCTAGAGGTTAAAAATTGGGCTGACACCTCTCAAATAGGAGGCGAAATTGTTGGATATGTATTCCTGCATAACTTGAAATATCAGGAAGACTGGACAAGACAGCTCCAGGAACCTCAGATAAGTCTGTGATGTTTTAACTCTGGCCAGTGTTATTTTCATGTATAGACTGAGGTTTTCTGAGTATGATACACCTTGATCTCCAGTCAAATTGGTGAGTGAGTTTAAGATACTCTTCTTCTGTTATGTAAATGTGTATATATATAATCCTTTATTAATTTAATATACAGTCCACAAATTTATATATTTACCAGAATTCCTGGTGATACAAATTTATTGTAATTAATAGGTCTAGAGCAACTTGTGGATATGACAGTGTTAGGTATCGAAGGGGGACATTTTTTGCGACCTAGGTGTCCCAAATTCCTACTTGTCTAACTGATAAATAATAATTATCTTTGTTCATTTACTGTTATGTACATAATGATACATTCAGATAAATGCAATTTTCCGCACAGTGTATAACAATAATATCTTTATTTACTACAAGTACATGTACAAGATATACAGTCCTAGCTGACATCAGTGACATACTACTGTATAGAAAGCCGCTTGTTATGCTGAACATTTCGGGCAAATTAGCTGTATAGCCCTTGTGGCTTAGCGCTTCTTTTTTATTATAATAATAATAATTCGGGCAAATTAGGTCAGTGTCCCATGATGTGACCCACACCAGTCGACTGACATCCTGGTGCCCATTTTATACTGTGGGTGAACATGGACAGGGACAGCAAGCGTCTTATGGAAACACGTCCCTAATGTTTTCCAGCCGCACGGGAGGAGATTCGAGCCCCGGACCTCAGTGTGTGTGAGCTGAGTGCAGTTACTAAATTTGCCAATTGTAATATTGTTTTATGTTTTGTTCTACCTCACTATCATAAATCTAATTAATCACTTCAGTTATCTAACTTTTATAGCAGTATGCAATAAGGTATATTAAAATGTACTGCTCCACAATCTGTGTCATTATAGAGTAAGAATTAGGATTAGTCTGCCCGAAATGCCTAGGCATGCAAGTGGCCTTCCTTGTAATTATACTTTATAATATGTAAACCACACATTGTAAGCTTTGAAAGGAAATAAACATTTTCATTTTCATTCGGCTTATGCTGTCAGTGGGCCCTGATAAACCCAATAACAAACTTACACTAAAACATTGACAAAACCTACTTCATTCAGTTTGGTAACAGAGCTACAGATGTCCCTCTTAACATAATGATAAACGGATCACCTATCACAAAGCTAACAGAGGGAAAATTCTTAGGAATCCACCTGATAATAGACTCAAATTTCATACACATATACAACAAATTTCTAAGAAAATTTCCAAGACTGTAGGCATACTATCGAAGATACGGTACTATGCTCCACAGTCAGCCCTCCTGGCCCTATATCACTCTCTTATTTACCCCTATCTCACCTATGGAATTTGTGCATGGGGCCCTCAACAACAAGTAACCATCTCAGACCACTAATTACCCAACAAAAAGGCTGCAGTTAGAATGATAACAAATTCTCACTACAGGACAGCACACTCCACCAATATTCATACACTCAACCTACTCACCTACAAAACATCCATACTTATTATTGCACTTATACATACATAGAACACTCAACTCTGATATTTAACCCTCCCTCAAACATCTCCTTGCCAACCTCAACAGAACAGCATGACCATAACACAAGGCACAGATCACTCTTTGATATTCCTCGTGTCCATCTCACGCTATGCAAAAACTCAATGCACATAAAAGGCCCTAAAATCTGGAATTCATTACCTGTAAATATAAAAGAAACCACTACTGTTTATAAATTCAAGTCTCTTCTCAAAGATCACTTCTCACCCAAAACCAAATAAATACTGAATAACTGACCTTATAAATTGTATATCTTTAAATGTTTCTCACAATTATATCACATAAATGTTAAAACTAAAACCCAATCTAAACTTTATTATTTTTTAAATACACTACCTAACAGAATACTCCATTCTACTGAATTTACAACAATGCATGCAACCATATGGCCTGTTCTTGGTAATACTCACTTGTGCTTTATAGTAACAGTTTACTTTAATGTTTTTCACTATTTCATCATTGCTTAGTTAATCTTAAGTTAATTTTAAGCCAGCCCGTAATGCTATCCCATAGTATAAGTGGCTTTGGCATGTTTGCCTTATCTGTATTTTTTGTCCCCTCTGTAAGTGTGCTAAAAATTAAAAAATAAATAAATAAATAAAAAAAATAAATAAATAAAGAAAAGAAAGAAAACGATCAGTATTCGGTCACGGCGCACGCTGTTAGTGGCCCTAAGAACCCCAAAGAAGACCCCCCAAAAAAAAATTTGTTTTGGCCTTTCATGTGATGACGTTGTACGGCTTATACTGTTAGGGGCCCCTGATAAACCAACAAAGAAGAGAAGGAAGAGTGACGTTCATCGGGGCACTGAAATCATGTGACATTCTGCAGCAGTGTAGTAACTAACAACAGTACTTGAAACATTTGGGAAGTGTCGGGTATTTTTCTTCTGTAGGACCCTCGTGGTTAAGGAGCCTATGAACTATATCACATAGGGGTTTAGCACTTGCTACTCACTCATCTAACGTCCATATAAACTATGTTTTTTGCCTTACTATTCTTAAGTTAATCTTTAAGTTTTGCCCGAAATGCTGTGCATACAGGGGGGCTTTTTTGACATGAAACACCCAACTATTATATTCCTCTGTACAACCATGAAATTTTTGGTCAAAATAAAAAATCTAATCTAATCTATGGAAAAATACAAAACTATTAGGGACCCGGGTGGTAGGGCTGCTGCCAAGGGTTCATGATTATGCCCATAAACAGAAAATGTTGAGTTTCAATTAAATGTTTGTTTAGGTCTCATACATAAAAGATAAAGATAAAGATTTATTTCTTTGTAAAGGTTACATTGTGTAATTACAATTTTGGTTTGCTAAGTATAAAGAAAGTCACAATCATGCGGGGGCCTTTTTGGGCAGACTAACCCTAGTACATAGTAACTACCTAAAACTAGACAAGATAATAGTACATAGTAACTACCTAAAACTAGACAAGATAATAGTACATAGTAACTACCTAAAACTAGACAAGATAATAGAAACATAGTAACTACCTAAAACTAGACAAGTAATAGAACATAGTAACAAACCTAAAACTAGACAAATAATAGTACATAGAAACTACCTAAAACTAGACAAGATAATAGTACATAGTAACTACCTAAAACTAGACAAGAAAAATAGTACATAGTAACTACCTAAAACTAGACAAGATAATAGTACTAGTAACTACCAAAAAACTAGACAAGATAATGTACATAGTAACTACCTAAAACTGACAATAATAGTACAAGTAACTACCTAAAACTAGACAAGATAAAGCATAGTAACACCTAAAACAGACAAGATAATAGTACATAGAACTACCTAAAACTAGACAAGATAATAGTACATAGTAACTACCTAAAACTAGACAAGATAATAGTACATAGTAACTACCTAAAACTAGACAAGAAAATAGTACATAGTACTACCTAAAACTAGACAAGATAATAGTACATAGAAAACTACCTAAACTAGACAAGATAATAGTACCTAGTGACTACTTAAAACTAGACAAGATAATAGTCAATAGTGACTACCTAAAACTAGACAAGAAATAGTACATAGTAACTACCTAAAACTAGACAAGATAATAGTACATAGTAACTACCTAAAACTAGACAAGATAATAGTACATAGTAACTACCAAAAAACTAGACAAGAAATAGTACATAGTAACTACCTAAAACTAGACAAGATAATAGTACATGGTAACTACCTAAAACTAGACAAGATAATAGTACCTAGTGACTACTTAAAAACTAGACAAGATAATAGTACATGGGAAAACTACCTAAAACTAGACAAGATAATATAATAGTACCTACCTAAAACTAGACAAGATAAAAAGTACATAGTAACTACCTAAAACTAGACAAGATAATAGTACATAGTAACTACCTAAAACTAGACAAGATAATAGTACCTAGTGACTACTTTAAAACTAGACAAGATAATATACATAGTAACTACCTAAAACTAACAAGATAATAGTACATAGTAACTACCTAAAACTAGACAAGATAATAGTACATAGTAACTACCTAAAACTAGACAAGATAATAGTACCTATGACACTTAAATTAGACAAGATAATAGTACACAGTAATTGCTTAAAACTAAACAAGATAATAGTACATATAACTACTAAAAACATTACTCAAACCCACACTTTTTGCAGATGACACCACATACGTTCTCTCACTCGAGCCCAGTCACCTAGCCAATACTGTAAACACCGAATTACAGAAAAAATCTACCTGGATGAGGACTAACAAACTTTCACCCAAACATTGACAAAACCTACTTCATTCAGTTTGGTAAAAAGAGCTACAGATGTCCCTCTTAACATAAGAATAAACGGATCACCTATCACAAAGCTAACAGAGGGAAAATTCTTAGAATCCACCTCGATAATAGACTCAAATTTCATACACATATACAACAAATTTCTAAGAAAATTTCCAAGACTGTAGGCATACTATCGAAGATACGGGACTATTTCCACAGTCAGCCCTCCTGGCCCTTTATCAAATCTCTTATTTACCCCAATCTCACCTATGGAATTTGTGCATGGGGCTCAACACAACTAACCATCCAGACCACTAATTACCCAACAAAAGGCTGCAGTTAGAATAATAACAAATTCTCACTACAGGCAGCACACTCCACCAATATTCAAAACACTCAACCTACTCACCATACAAAACATCCATACTTATTACTGCACCTATTACATACATAGAACACTTAACTCTGATATTAACCCTCCCCTCAAACATCTTGCCAACCTCAACAGAACACATGACCATAACACAAGGCACAATCACTCTTTGATGTTCCTCGTGTCCATCTCACGCTATGCAAAAACTCAATGCACATAAAAGGCCCTAAAATCTGGAATTCATTACCTATAAATATAAAAGAAACACTACCTGTTTATAAATTCAAGTCTCTTCTCAAAGATCACTTACTCACTCAAAACCAAATAAATACTGAATAACTGAACCTTATAAATTGTATATCCTATATGTTACTCACAATTATATCACACAAATGTTAAACCTAGGACCCAATCTAACTTGGTTATTTTTTTAAATACACTACCTAACAGGAATACTCCATTCGACTGAATGTACAGCAATGCATGCAACCGTATGACCTGTCTTTGTAATACTCATTTGTGCTTTATAGTTATCTGTTTAGAATAATGTTTTATCACTGATTTCATCATTGCTTTAGTTAATCTTAAGTTAATTTTAAGCCAGCCGTAATGCTATGCATATAAGTGGCTTTGGCATGCTGCTCTTACCTGTATTTTTTGTACCTCTGTATGTATGCTTAAATTACTAAATAAAAATAAATAAATAAATAAATAATAGTACATAACTATGTAACCCTTTCAGGGTCGACAGGACCTCTTCCAGACTCGTTCTCAGGGTCGAGAAATTTAAAAAAAAAAAATTATGAAAAGATTCATTTTTTTTTTTTTTTCTAAAAATTATAGGCTAAAAAAAATTTTTTGCCATCAATACTTACCGAGATATGGAGGCATAAAGTTGACAGAAAATGAGCTGCATGTGGCATCATTGCCGACTGCTGGTCACCCGGTATTTTCTTATTTTTTTTTGTACTTTTTTCTATTTTTTTATTTATTTTTTTTCAAGTAACTTTTATGACCTGTGAGACCAATATGAGCACTATTTTGTATGTTTTTTCTCCTTATTTACTACACTATAACTGCACAAGCACTGTAGTCACTACATTGTTTAGAAAACTTGTTTACACAAACGAATGATATAAAATGTTATTTATTACTATTTTGCTATATTTTATATACACATATACAGTCACAGAACATGTTTCTAGAAGTTCTGCAGCCTGTGTAACTCTTTGAAACATGATGTCATGCACAGTGGTGTTTTACAATCCTCACACATAAAATGAGTCTTTGCGTTGTTGTGGACGTTTTTTTTGTATGTGCACAGACGTAACACCTCTTCTGAGCCTTTTTCTTGAAAGCAGTAGCAGGCAGTTGTATTAGGAAGTGATCACCATGCTTCAGACGAGAAGGTAGTTGTTGATAATTTAGTGGGCAGTTTTCAATTGCAGGTGTTGTTCCTTTGTGCTTGAATACTATTTGTCTGATGACAGACAAACAAAATTCACCATATGGTGGTTTGTTTCTGGTCCTCATCTTATACATATTATAAGCATTGAGCATGGAAATGTCCAGAGGATGGAAAAAGAGTTTTATGTACCACTTATAACTCTGGCGAACACAATCAGCAAACCCAATCTGCATGTCACATTTGTCCACTGAACGCATATTGAAGGTGTAATCAATCACAGCTGCCGGTTTTCGAATGGGTTCATTGGTCTCTCTATTCTGCCTGCCACTGTCTGCCATTTCGTTAGGGTGAACTGATGACAACAGTGTGACATCTTGTTTGTCATGCCACCGAAATGCCATGATGTCATTGGCAGCAATGCCTGCACCTCACCTCTACGAGTGCCAGTGTCATACCTGGGCATATGTTATGATTTGCACACACTGTGCCCCACACATCTGTCATGTTTACTCGCAAAAAATCACTGAGTGAGGGGCTCGTGTACCAGTTATCACTATGTAATATATGCCCCTTACCAAGATATGGTTTCATCATTGTTCTAACCACATCACCAGAGATGCCCAATAACTTCCTGGTATTTTGCAGTGTATAAGTTCCGGAAATACACAATAATATCCAATACAAGACCACTGTAGCAGTCACAAAGCACAAATAACTTTATACCAAAGCATTTCCTCTTGCTTGGTATATACTGCCTGAATGAGAGTCTTCCTTTGAACAGAATCAAAGACTCATCAATAACAAGCTTCCTGAAGGGATAAAAATACATTTTGAATTTCTCTTTCAGGTACACAAACAACATTCCTAAAAATATATAACCTGTCATTTTTTGTCAGGCCTGGTTTTGTCTGAGAAGTGAAGCATACGTAATAGTAGCACAAATCGATTCACTGATATAATATCACTGAATCCTGGGGTTGCAATCAGGTGATCTGTTGACCAGTATGATTTGACACTGTGCTTATACACATGTGTGCTTATACACATGTGGCATAAGCATGTATTGTGGCAAAGAAAAGATACTTTCTCAGTCACAGTTGTCTCCTTCCACTGGTGTAGACCTGATTTTGGTGAAAGTACAGTGGAACCTCTACTTACGAGTTTAACCCTTTGACTGTCGCGGCCGTATATATACGTCTTACGAGGTACCGTGTTTGACGTATATATACTCATAAATTCTAGCGGCTTCAAATCAAGCAGGAGAAAGCTGGTAGGCCCACATGTGAGAGAATGGGTCTGTGTGGTCAGTGTGCACCATATAAAAAAAATCCTGGAGCACGCAGTGCATAATGAGAAAAAAAAAAACTGCGACCGTTTTTTTTTTAATTAAAATGCCGACTTTGTGGTCTATTTTCGTATAGTATTTATGGTTGTATTTTTCGTTTTCTTGGTCTCATTTGATAGAATGGAAAACATATTATAGAAATAGAGGTGATTTTGATAGGTTTTACTATAAAAAGAACCTAGAAATGGAGCTCAAAGTAGGGGAAAAAGTTTGATTTTTGCCAATGTTCAAAAGTAAACAAATGATGCCATTGTCCAATAAATGTCCAACAAACCATTCTAATATGCAGTCATGAATGGGTTGATGTTTATTTATACAATTATTACAGTATTGCAGTAGTCTGCATAATAGTAAGTCTTCTATTTTTTGTTTGAATAAAAATTCAAATAGAAAGCAAGAGTAATATCAGAGGGGCCTGGAGACGTGACTGATGAACAAAGAAAATGTTATTTAGAGCCAGGAATGTCTGCATTGTTCATTCTGGACCTTATTTTGAAATTGGTCATTTTTTTTAGTTTTCGTGAAATTGGCCAAATTGCAAATTTCTGACCACATTATTAGGTAGTTGAAATCGGTAAATGGGCAGTTTTCTTGTACTCAATCGATAGAAAAAATGGAGTTTCTAAGAAATAGCTATGAGTTTGGGCGACTGGAACAATGGAATTAGCCGAAAATTAGGGTCAAAGTGGGCAAAATAGCCGATTTGTAAACAGCGCCGAGGTCGCTAACTTCGCGAGAGCATAATTCCGTCAGTTTTCCATCAAATTTCGTTTTTTTGATGTCATTACAATCGGGAAAAGATTCTCTTTCATTTCATAAGAAAAATAATTTTTTTTTTTTAAATTTTGCGACACCAGGAGACACCTCAGGATTGGGGATTGAGACAGTCAAAGGGTTAATCCGTTCCATGACCTTGCTCGCAACTGGATTTGCTCGTTTGCAGAGTCAATTTTTCTCATTTAAATTATTGAAAATGGAATTATTTCGTTCCAGTGGAATTCCAGGCACGAGAAAATACTTTAATAATTTCCCTAATATCAACTCTTCAGCTTTTTATCTATCACACTTCATGTAATATGGCATAAATAAACAATGTTAATAACATAGAAATATGTATATACACTAGAATGAATAAAAATACATGTCATTAGGTATGTGGCTAGTGGTGGTGACAGCAGCCCTTGTTGTTGGGGTTTATAGGGCCACCACAGCGGCCATTCCTGCTCCTGACTACATGTGTAGAGAACCTAGGATAACCCAAAAAAGTCAGACACTCTTAATGCTTCAGTTAATTGCTACACTCTTAATGCTACACTTAACCCGTAAACAGTCCAGGCAGATCTACGTTCACATGTGTAGTGCTCCAAAAGTAGATCTACGTTTTTTTTTTTTACATATTTTTCAAATATAACAACAAAAAAAAGTAGATCTACTTTTTTTACATACTTTCAAATGTTGAAAAAAAGTATACTATATACGTTTGGACCGTTTACGGGTTAATTGCTACACTCTTAATGCTACACTTTGCCACTGGTGCTCTGTTTGT
>NC_069496.1:2399798-2418123 GCF_026875155.1 Cherax quadricarinatus | reverse complement strand
TGTTTTTTGTGCCATACTCGAGCGGTGCATTTGGAGTTGGCAAAGAATGTCAACGAGATTTTCTTAAGTTGTTCAGGAGGTTTAAGCCAGATTCTGTGCCCCGATTGATTATCTGGACAATGGCACAAGCTTTAGGGCGGCCGATAAAGTTTTCAGGAATCTTAGGAACAACGGAGAAGTACGAGAACACCTGAAGAGAATAGAGTGCGAGTGGAGGTTCCCAGGGCGCCTTGGCAAGGGGGATTCTATGAACACATGGTGGGCACAGTCAAAAGGTGCATTCGGAAGGTCTTGCACGGCAGGAGAGTGAGCTTTGATGAACTGAGGACAGTGTTAGTTGAGATAGAGGCAAGAGTCAATAACAGGCCTCTGACCTACGTACAAAATGGGATTGACGAGCAGAAAGCTCTCACCCCAATCACATGCTGTTTGGAAGGAGGATTGAGCCCTTCCCCACAATTTTGAGTCAGTCTTTCCAAGGAGCTGGATTATTATGGGCCAGATGGTCCCCCATCAATGAAGAACTGCACAGGAGTCCACACAGACTGGTGAACATCCTGGACAATGGAACCAGGTGTGGCGCAGGGATTACTTGACAACCTTGTGGGGAACATTTCTATGGTGCGACCCGAGGCAAATAAGATGATGCTAAGTGAAGGGGACCTGGTGCTAGTAGAATCCGAGGCACCCCGGGCATACTGGCCTCTTGGCCTGGTAGTGTCAACCCACCCAGACAAGGCTGGGCGGTTGAGAATGGTGAAGGTGAGAATGAATGGTGTCGAGACTATAAGACCCATCAACAGGCTTTTACCTCTCAAGGTCCACACGGTGGGACCGGGACATGAGAAATTAGACCAGAGGCTGACCGAGCTGAGCGGCCGGACGACCCGTCGAACGGCGCTCAAGTCCAGGGCCCACTGGGAGGGCCTGCGGGAGGCAGACTTGATCTAGACTTAGCACCTACCTTCACCGGCGGGAGGATGTGGAAATTTATTTGGTCCCTAAAGTTTCACAGGACAGATCCAGCATGGCCGTATGGGATGGCTGAGCTGGATGGCCCTTATACCCCACCCATACATGAAAGCATTCTCTCTGGTTGGCGATGGATTGTTGGTAGGCATGTATTTAATTTATAGATTTACTCTTCAGGGAAGGAGTAGGTAGTTTTACTGTTAGTATATTAATATTAGGTTCACTAAGGCAACTGTAGATAATAATAATGTAGACCTAAGACCTTAACATAGGTAGTAATAGGCCGATAATGTAGGCAAACACTAGGATAAGTTAGCTAGGGAGAACTGGCAGCCCTAGTTTGAACGAAGAGACGAGGGTAGGGAAGAGAGACCAGCTCGTTCTTCTTAAGACAGACACCAACTGGACAAGACGTGCCGTGATCAGCAGACGGCGCCCCCCACGTGTCTTCACATCTGAGACCTAGGGAAATCTGGTAGAGGCACCTCGATGTACCGTAGATGCCCTCCTCCGTCAGGCCCATACAGTAAGACAAGACCTCCACTATTTCTCGTAGATTTCTGGCCAGTGTCTGGGGAGATTGTGAGTGAGTTTCAACTGTGGGCCTGGTTGCAACAGGCAGAGCATGCCCAGTAAGTACCCGTTCTCAGAGCAGTCTGGAAGCTAGTGTCCGCGTCTGCATAGTTATACTAGGGGATACATACCCTCTTGGATATAGGAATTTCTGAGGTGCAGGCAGGACACTAATTACGATTGACTATTGCAGGAATTAAGGCTCCCGGTTGCACGTGGTTTCTGAGGGGAAGTCCAAAGGGGCTAAGGCTAAGCTTAGGGAAGTGAAGATCAGGATATATGCTGCAACACCAAGTAAGTTAGTCCTTTATACGTGCATGCAGGCGAGTTTCTTGCAACACCAATCATTTGTGAAAATCTGTCCTATTGTGAGGCTGAGGTACCCACCTCAGAACTCGGTGTCAACAGAGTTTGCCAGGGTAGGCGACTCACTTGGAGGCAGCCCACACAAATTTTCACAGCCTTTGACATACATTGAATTTTTATAAGGTTTAGTCGGACATGGGGAATGTCATAGAGATGTTTGTGTCTGGTGTTGTGCCGGTGGGTCCTGTCACAACTTTCAAGAAAGCGTTTCAGATCAAGATTAATATTGGAATTTAAGGTCCTCTAGATGTAGATTGCACAGTAATAAGTGTGGATGTTCTGAACAGGGAGTAAGTTTTGATCTATGAAGAGTGGGGGGGTGCACTGCCAGGGATGGGATTTAGTGATTATTCTTACTGTGGCTTTTTGTTGACTTATTATTGGCTTTAGGTGTGTTGCTGCAGTTGACCCCCAAGCACAAATAGCATAGGTGAGGTATAGATAAATGAGTGAATAGTATAGTGTGAGTAGGGCATTTTGCGGCACGTAGTATCGTATCTTGGAGAGATACGATACTACGTGCCAATACTTTTTTTGTTATGTGTTGGATATGGGTGCTGAAATTCAGGTTGTTGTCGAAGTATAGGCCTAGGAATTTGCCCTCGTCATGTCTGGCAATTAGAGTGTTGTCGATCTTAATGTTAAGTTGCGCAACACCTGCTCTGCTACCAAACATGATATATTAGGTTTTGTCAGTGTTAAGCGTAAGTTTGTTGGCTGTCATCCAAGTCGATATTTTGAACAGCTCCTCGTTATCAGTGGTGTTGAGGGTGGAAAGATTAGGGTGAGAGATGACATAAGTCGTGTCATCAGGAAAGAGAATGGATTTCAGGTGTCAGGATACATTTGGAAGATCATTGATGTAAATGAGGAAGAGCAGGGGACCAAGGACACTTCCCTGTGGAACTCCAGTATCAAGTGGCCGTGTTGTTGATGCTGTGTCTTTAATGGTGACATACTGATACCTATTAGTAAGGTAGGATTTGAAATATGCAAGTGCATGGCCTCTTATACCATAGTGGTCAAGTTTGTGGAGAAGGATGCCATTGTCTACTGTGTCAAAAGCTTTTCTTAGGTCAATAAAAATTCCTAGCAGATATTCCTCATTTACCAATGCTTTGTAAAGCAGATCTAGCATTTTTACAATTGCATTGTTAGTGCTTTTATTTTACCTGAATCCAAATTGGCAGGGGTAGAGTATGTTTTGCACTGTTATTTACCTGGAGTTTACCTGGAGAGAGTTCCGGGGGTGAACGCCCCCGCGGCCCGGTCTGTGACCAGGCCTACTGGTGGATCAGAGCCTGATCAACCAGGCTGTTGCTGCTGGCTGCACGCAAACCAACGTACGAGCCACAGCCTGGCTGATCAGGAACTGACTTTAGGTGCTTGTCCAGTGCCAGCTTGAAGACTGCCAGGGGTCTGATGGTAATCCCCCTTATGTGTGCTGGGAGGCAGTTGAACAGTCTCGGGCCCCTGACACTTATTGTATGGTCTCTTAACGTGCTAGTGACACCCCTGCTTTTCATTGGGGGGATGGTGCATCGTCTGCCAAGTCTTTTGCTTTCGTAGTCAGTGATTTTCGTGTGCAAGTTCGGTACTAGTCCCTCTAGGATTTTCCAGGTGTATATAATCATGTATCTCTCCCGCCTGCGTTCCAGGGAATACAGGTTTAGGAACCTCAAGCGCTCCCAGTAATTGAGGTGTTTTATCTCCGTTATGCGTGCCGTGAAAGTTCTCTGTACACTTTCTAGGTCGGCAATTTCACCTGCCTGGAAAGGTGCTGTTAGTGTGCAGCAATATTCCAACCTAGATAGAACAAGTGACCTGAAGAGTGTCATCATGGGCTTGGCCTCCCTAGTTTTGGAGGTTCTCATTATCCATCCTGTCATTTTTCTAGCAGATGCGATTGATACAATGTTATGGTCCTTGAAGGCGAGATCCTCCGACATGATCACTCCTAGGTCTTTGACGTTGGTGTTTCGCTCTATTTTGTGGCCAGAATTTGTTTTGTACTCTGATGAAGATTTAAATTCCTCATGTTTACCATATCTGAGTAATTGAAATTTCTCATCGTTGAACTTCATATTGTTTTCTGCAGCCCACTGAAAGATTTGGTTGATGTCCGCCTGGAGCCTTGCAGTGTCTGCAATGGAAGACACTGTCATGCAGATTCGGGTGTCATCTGCAAAGGAAGACACGGTGCTGTGGCTGACACCCTTGTCTATGTCGGATATGAAGATGAGGAACAAGATGGGAGCGAGTACTGTGCCTTGTGGAACAGAGCTTTTCACCGTAGCTGCCTCGGACTTTACTCTGTTGACGACTACTCTCTGTGTTCTGTTAGTGAGGAAATTATAGATCCATCGACCGACTTTTCCTGTTATTCCTTTAGCACGCATTTTGTGTGCTATTACGCCATGGTCGCACTTGTCGAAGGCTTTTGCAAAGTCTGTATATATTACATCTGCATTCTTTTTGTCTTCTAGTGCATTTAGGACCTTGTCGTAGTGATCCAATAGTTGAGACAGACAGGAGCGACCTGTTCTAAACCCATGTTGCCCTGGGTTGTGTAACTGATGGGTTTCTAGATGGGTGGTGATCTTGCTTCTTAGGACCCTTTCAAAGATTTTTATATGGGATGTTAGTGCTATTGGTCTGTAGTTCTTTGCTGTTGCGTTACTGCCCCCTTTGAGGAGTGGGGGCTATGTTTGTTGTTTTTAGTAACTGTGGGACGACCCCCGTGTCCATGCTCCCTCTCCATAGGTTGGAAAAGGCTCGTGATAGGGGCTTCTTGCAGTTCTTGATGAACACAGAGTTCCATGAGTCTGGCCCTGGGGCAGAGTGCATGGGCATGTCATTTATAGCCTGTTCGAAGTCATTTGGCGTCAGGATAACATCGGATAGGTTTGTGTTAATCAAATTTTGTGGCTCTCTCATAAAAAATTCATTTTGATCTTCGACTCTCAGTCTGGTTAGCGGCTTGCTAAAAACTGAGTCATACTGGGACTTGAGTAGCTCACTCATTTCCTTGCTGTCATCTGTGTAGGACCCATCTTGTTTAAGTAGGGGCCCAATACTGGACGTTGTTCTCGATTTTGATTTGGCATAGGAGAAGAAATACTTTGCATTTCTTTCGATTTCATTTATGGCTTTTAGTTCTTCCCGCGATTCCTGACTCCTAAAGGATTCTTTCAGCTTAAGTTCGATGCTTGCTATTTCTCTGACCAGTGTCTCCCTACGCATTTCAGATATATTGACCTCTTTTAGCCGCTGTGTTATTCTTTTCCGTCGCCTGTAAAGGGAGCGCCTGTCTCTTTCTATTTTACATCTACTCCTCCTTTTTCTTAGAGGAATAAGCCTTGTGCAAATATCGAGTGCCACCGAGTTAATCTGTTCTAGGCATAAGTTGGGGTCTGTGTTGCTTAGTATATCTTCCCAGCTTATATCGGTTAGGAATTGGTTTACTTGGTCCACTTTATGTTTTTGTTATTGAAGTTGAATTTGGTGAATGCTCCCTCGTGACTAGTCTCATTATGTCGGTCTGGGGCTCCATGCATACATGTCTGAACCTCAATTATGTTGTGATCTGAGTATATTGTTTTTGATATGGTGACATTTCGTATCAGATCATCATTGTTAGTGAAGATGAGGTCTAGTGTATTCTCCAGTCTAGTAGGCTCTATATTTGCTGGTTTACATTGAATTTTGTGCAGAGATTTAAAAGCTCGTGTAAGTGTGAGTTTTCATCAGAGCTGCCTCCTGGTGTTATACTGCAGCAATATTATTTGCTATATTCCTCCATTTTAGGTGCCTTAAGTTGAAATCCCCCAGGAGCAAGATGTTGGGTGCAGGAAGCTAGAAGATTTTCCAGACAGTGGTCAATTTTTAACAGCTGTTCCTGGAATTGCTGGGATGTTGCATCCGGAGGCTTGTAGACTACCACAATGACTAGGTTTTGGTTCTCGACCTTTACTGCTAAAACTTCTGTGCAAACAAGTGACTCTGCAATGTACAGGCCAACCCCCCCGCTTTTGCCTGTTCACTCTGTCACATCGGTATAGGTTGTAACCTGGGATCCATATTTCGTTGTCCAAGTGATCCTTTATGTGGGTCTCAGTGAAAGCCGCGAACATTGCCTTTGCCTCTGCAAGCAGTCCACGGATGAAAGGTATTTTGTTGTTTGTTGCTGGCTTTAGACCCTGTATATTTGCAAAGAAGAATGTTATCGGACTGGTGGTATTGTTGGTACTGGGGGGGGGATTTTTTCCGGCATTAGTATCTGTATCTGTTGGTTTGGAGTGGAGGCCATCGACTGTGGTTCCACTCCAGGAATGACTGGATTTGGTGTACGATTTCTGCCATTTCCTGCCAGTTTTTTTTCCTCCTGGCACTCAAAAAACCTCTCCCTCTTGAGTGGCTGTGGCTACACAGGTTTTTCCCATGGCCTGGATGTTTCGTATCTTTTTGTCCCCTTTAGATGGTATGCTGGCAATTTAAGTTATAGCACAGTCTTTCCTGCACTGAAGAGGTACACAGATCAGGGTGAAAAAGCTTACAGGAAGGGAGTTTGCATTTTCCTGTTGTCATATGGGCATGGCATTTTCTAGGGTGGTCATAGTTGCACGTCCCATCTGTTTTTCCAGATTTCCCATGCCAGCAGATACCAAGTGCATAGTATGTGCACAGGCTTGGTTTCCGTTTGCCTTGGGTTTCTGTGACTGTATTCCCTGTTGGTGCATGTTTCCCTGTCTTACTTCTATCCTCCCTAGCACCAACAATGGAGCTCCCACCAGTTGTTTTTGGTAATATATCCTCACTATTGATAGTGGAGTCCTCTTGTTTGCTATTTCCTGCGGTATTTCTAGTTTGCAATATTGGTGTGCAGCAATATTCCAGCCTAGATGGAACAAGTGACCTGAAAAGTGTCATCATATGCTTGGCCTCCCTAGTTTTGAAGGTTCTCATTATCCATCCTGTCATTTTTCTAGCAGATGCGATTATGGTCCTTGAAAGTGAGATCCTCCAACATGATCACTCCCAGGTCTTTGACGCTGGTGTTTCGCTCTACTTTGTGGCCAGAATTTGTTTTGTACTCTGTTGAAGTTTTAAATTTTCCCTCGAGTTTACCTTATCTGAGTAATTGAAATTTCTCTTCGTTGAACTTCATATTGTTTTCTGCAGCCCACTGAAAGATTTGGTTGATGTCCGCCTGGAGACTTGCAGTGTCTGCAATGGAAGACACTGTTATGCAGATTCGGGTGTCATCTGGAAAGGAAGACATAGTGCTGTGGCTGACATCCTTGTCTATGTCGGATATGAGGATGAGGAACAAGATAAGAACATAAGAACATAAGAACGAAGGAACACTGCAGAAGGCCTACTGGCCCATGCGAGGCAGGTCCAAGGATTCTATTAGCTTTATTGCGAACACTTATGCACTGTTGTCGTGGTTTCAGATTACTGCTAACCAGAACTCCTAAATCTTTTTTGCAATCCGTAATATTAAGATCTACATTATTTAGTTTATATGTGGCATGGTTATTGTCCTGTCCAACATTTAGAACTTTGCATTTGTCTATATTAAACTGCATCTGCCACTTCTCCGACCACTGCATCAGTCTTTTTCAAATCTTCCTGGAGTGCTCGAATGTCCTCGTCAGAATGAATTCGACGGCCTATTTTGGTGTCTCGGCAAACTTCCCGTTTGTCGCTCTTTATGCCCTCAATCTATGTCGTTTATGTAGATTGTGAACAGCAGGGGGCCCAACACTGACCCCTGTGGAACACCGTCGTGACGCTTCCCCACTCTGATTTCTCCCCATTTATGCAAAACTCTCTGCTGCCTATTTGTCAAACCATGCCTCTTCCAGGAAAAATTTCTCCTCCTTTTCCCATGTGCTTTAATTTTCCTCAATAGTCTCTGTTGTGGGAACCTGTCAAAAGCCTTACTGAAGTCCATATACAAAATATCATATTCATTACCATGATCTACCTCCTCAAATACCTTAGTGAAAAAAGTTATAAATTCGTAGGCAGGAAACGCCCCTTTGTAAAACCATGCTGAGATTCGTTGATTAATTTATGATTTTCAAGGTGGCTACGAACTGCCTCGGCAATTTTTGATTCCATAAATTTTCCCACTATGGAGGTTAGGCTTATTGGTCTTAGTTCGAAGCTAAGGACCTGTCACCTGTTTTGAAAATAGGTATCACATTTGCCCTTTTTTCCCCTTATCTGGCACCATGCCAGTTTGTAGTGATATGTTGAAAAGATTAGCCAAAGGTGTGCTAAGCTCCTCTTTACATTCCTTTAGAACCTTGCATACAGTTCATCAGGGCCTGGGGATTTGTTAGGTTTTAATTTATCTATTTGCCTAAGGACCATGTCACTTGTTTACCCTTTTTAGTGCCCCAGTTTATTATCGTCCTGTTCTACATAATTTATCATTACTGGAATATCGCTGGTATCCTCCTGTGTAAAAACTGAGAGGAAGTATGTGTTAAAATTCTACACATTTCCTTATCACTGTCAGTGAGCTGACCCGAGGAACTTTTGAGTGGGCTATCTTGTCCCTGATCTTACTTCTGTATACCTGAAAGAATCCTTTTGGGATAGTCTTCGATTCTCTTGCAACTTTAACCTCATAATCTCTTTTTGCTTTTCTAATTCCCTTTTTTATTTCTTTCTTTAACTGAATATATCGATTTCTTAATTGCCCCTCTCCCCTTTTGATTTGCCTATATATGCTCTCTTTTTGACCAAATCAGATATTTTAATCTATTGTTCATCCATTTAGGATCATTTTTGTTTGATCTGATTTCCCTATTTGGAAATAAATTTGGGCTGAGCAGCTAGAACTATGCCCTGGAAAACATCATATCGGCAACCATCCCCCACCTACTTGACCTTAGTCAGGTCATTCCAGTTCAGCCCACCTAAGTAATTTTTCAGTCCTATGAAATCAGCCAAGCGAAAGTCAGGGACGGAGACTTGATTGCCATTATTAGGGGAATTCCATGATATATTAAAACTGAGTGATTGTGATCACTTTCCCCAAGCTCATCATTAACCTCAAGATTTTTAAATTAGTGTTTCCCCTACTGGCAAGAACCAAGTCAAGGAGGTTATTTCCCCTAGTTGGCTCTTTTCACAAACTGTTTTAAAACAATCCTGGATGTATTAAGAAAGTCACCTGACTCTAAATTTCCTGTCAAATTGCTCCAGTCAATCTGTCTATAGTTGAAATCTCCCATTAGCACAAATTTTCGTATGTAGATGCCTTACGAATTTCGTCCCATAGAAGTTTACTGCACTCCCTTTTCAAGATTTGGGGCCCTGTAAATCACACGCAAAATTAGTTTTTCTCGGCCTCGAGAAGCTGTAACCGATTCAGTGGCTGATGCTTCTAATTTAATATCTTGTCTAAAACAAAAAATTTAAATTGTCTCTGACATACATCGCTACTCCACCACCTTTCCCGGTTTACCCTGTCAGTGTGGAATAATTTTTAGCCTTGTATGTGAATTCAGAGGGCATCTCTCTATCTTTCAGATTGAGCCAGGTCTCTGTTATAGCAATAATATCTATGTTTCCTGCACTTGCAATTAATCTTAGCTCATCTATCTTATTTCTTACACTCCTGCTATTAGTATAGTAAACCTTAAGGGAGCTAGTCCCTTGCTGCCCTCTGCTGTCCCCCTTTGTTTGCTGACCTGATCTATTGTCTTTATTTATAACTTCATGCTGAATGCCTTTTATACATTTACTGTTTCCAACCCAAGTGTTGCAACCTGCTTGTTTCCCCACACACCCATACCTCTATCTTCCATCAGTTTAAAATCATAGGCATTTCACCAATGGCCTTCTCAATCGAGTCTGCAAGTGCTACCACCCAGCCCCAGAGAGATGTACCCCATCCCTTGCATACATATCATGTTTGCCATAAAAGTTGTTCCAGTTGTCAATGAATGGGATTGCAAGTTCCTTGCAGTATCTGTCTAGCCAGCAATTTACACCAATTGCCCTAGACAACCATTCATTTCTACTCCCCTTCTAGGCAAGATGCTACATATGATTGGGATCCCTCCCTTAGACTTAATGAAATCTATAGCTGACCTGTACTTATCTAGCAGCTCTTCTCTCCTACCCTTCCCAATATCATTTCCACCAGCACTGAGACAGATAATGGGCTTGTTCCCATTACCTGACATGATATTATCCAGCCTGTTGACAATGTCCCCAACACCAGCTCCAGGGAAGCACACTCTATCTCTCATCTTCTTATTCCTATTACAAAAAGCACGGTCAATATATCTTACCTGAGAGTCACCAACCACAAGAATGCGCTTACCTCCATTAGCAGGGGCAGTAGTACCCTTACCTTCACTGGCCACTGAAGTACATTCATCCTGAAGAACAGAGAAGCGATTTCCTACCTTCAGATCTTCACTCTTAACTTTCCCTACTCTGATGCGCCTCCCATTACTGTGAACCACTCGCCACTTGTTAGCAGGTGCTGGACTGCACCTCACTGCTGGTAGCCGTTGCTACCTCCCCAACTACAGCCTCCTCACAGTGAGAGACAGACTGCACCTCACTGCTAGAAGCTCATTCCCCACAACTCCAGCCACCTCACACTCTCTCCCAGACCCATTGACTTTACTCTGTTGACTACTACTCTCTGTGTTCTGTTGGTGAGGAAATTATAGATCCATCGACCAACTTTTCCTGTTATTCCTTTAGCATGCATTTTGTGCGCTATTACGCCATGGTTACACTTGTCGAAGGCTTTTGCGAAGTCTGTATATATTACATCTGCATTCTTTTTGTCTTCTAGTGCATCTAGGACCTTGTCGTAGTGATCCAATAGTTGAGACAGACAGGAGCGACCTGTTCTAAACCCATGTTGCCCTGGGTTGTGTAACTGTTGGGTTTTAGATGGGTGGTGATCTTGCTTCTTAGGACCCTTTCAAAGATTTTTATGATATGGGATGTTGGTGCTGTCGGTCTGTAGTTCTTTGCTGTTGCTTTACTGCCCCTTTTGTGGAGTGGGGCTATGTCTGTTGTTTTTAGTAACTGTGGGACGACCCCCGTGTCCATGCTCCCTCTCCATAGGATGGAAAAGGCTCGTGATAGGGGCTTCTTGCAGTTCTTGATGAACACGGAGTTCCATGAGCCTGGCCCTGGGGCAGAGTGCATTGGCATGTCATTTTTCGCCTGTTTCGAAGTCATTTGGCATCAGGATAACATCGGATAGGCTTGTGTTAACCACAGAATTTGGTTAACACAAGCCTATCCGATGTTATCCTGACGCCAAATGAATATAGTCTCATGTGCATGAGTTTCTCAAAGATTTTGGATAGCAATGGTAAGTTTGATATTGGCCTATAGTTGTTTACATCTATAGGGTCACCACCTTTATGTATTGGTGTAATCCTTGCTGTCTTGAGTAGTGTCGGGAAAGTACTTGTTAAAAAGTTATGTAATAGCATGCAAAAGGACATGGGCTGCTCGCTTGTACAATAATGGTGAGACATGAGACAGATTCCCTGAGTTATTTTTAAGTGTCTTAATAATCTCGGTGACTTCAGTGGGCTCAGTTGGTACAAGATAGAAGGAATTAGGGGAATTCCCATCTAGGTAGTCCCCGGCATGGGCGTTGGTACGTGGGATTTTACTGGCGAGATTAGATCCTATGGTTGAGAAGAAGTCGTTTCTCTTGTTAGCTGTATCAGTGGGATGCAGTGGTGTTTCATTAGGTTTAGATAGGACAATATTCTTTTTTTTTTCAGTTTGCAGAACTCGCTGCAATCAAATAAGTTAGAGTTGTAAGAGAACTGCAACCGATGACTGATGTAAATGTTGTAACATCCATATGTGAATGCCATCAGGCCCAGCTGCTGATGATCAGCAAGCTGAGAGTGTTGCCTCCAGTTCCCGAAGTGTAAAAGGCAGATTGTAAGATTCTTCTCCGACATAAGAAAAGTTTAAGGGGTCTAACTCTCCGGCAGGTTTTAAGGAATGAAACGAGGGGCAAAGTGAAGCCCCTGAGAGACACAGACAAGATGATTACCAATTTCGGTGGCAACGTCAAGAGGGTTTGTGATATCAACAATGGCAACCTGAAGTACAGGAGCTTGGTCGTTAGAGTATTTACCACTCAGTTTCCGTAGTTTTTTCCAGATAGCACTGATAGAGGAAGTAGAGGTGATGGTGGAAACATAATCTCGTCAGCAAGTGTGTTTAGTGTCAGGGGTGATGCGGCAAGTAACTGCTCGTTTCTCCTGAAAATCAAGGAGTCTTTCTATGGTTCTATTTTACTGCCCCACACAGTACATTTCAAACATACTGCCCCAGCACAAGCAGGAGACCACCAAGGCATGCATTTCTGAGTATTTCTGCCTGAGGTTTGGGGTATAGAATGTCAAGCTGAGGTTAAAACTGAGGTTGAGAAGAGGCATAAAAGCTCATTAATGGAGGATGAAGGAAGGACCCTCACTCAAATCAGATAGATGCGAGTAAAGGTCCCAATTAGCACGGACAAATTGCCAGCATGGGCTACAAGGAGGTGATGAATATGAAGGAGAGGTAAGAATGTTTGGAAAATGATCGCTGTCATGTAAGTCCGGGAGGACAGACAAGATGAAGTCTAGTGATCGATGCAAGAAAGAGAATGAGTACGAGGATCAAAATGGGTGGGAGAACCGATATTTAAAACATGGAGGGGGAGAGAAGTGAGAAAAGCCTCTAACTGAATTCCACGGGAGTCACAGTGAGACCCCCCTCCCAGAGGAAATGGTGAGCATTAAAAGTCGCCAATGAGCAGAAATGGTGGCGGTAAGGAAGAAACCAGAAATGTAACAACAGGGATAGATAAGGCTCGAGAATTAGATGCAAGAAACAGACTGTATACCACTTATTCAAGTGGATATGGGGTGCAGTGTAATGCAGCGAAGTATGAACAAAGAGCTGACGGTAAGGAATACTGGTGCATATAAGAAGTGCACTTTCATTAAAGGTTCCATCAGGATAAGGCTCTGATGAATAAAACAAATCATAGCCCGAGATGGGATGGATAAGAGCGAAGTGTAATTTGGATTCTTGTAAACAAATACAAACAGGGGAAAAGTGGGAGAGCAACACCTGAATCTCACACCAGTTACCTCTGAGGCCATGGATATTCCACTCTAAATAAGCCATGATTTGTGAAGAGAAAAATACAAGAAAGTGGAAGGTTGAGGTATCTACCGAAAAATGACAGGATGGATAATGAGAACCTTCAAAACTAGGGAGGCCAAGCCCATGATGACACTCTTCAGGTCACTTGTTCTATCTAGGCTGCAATATTGCTGCACACTAACAGCACCTTTTAAGGCAGGTGAAATTGCTGACCTAGAAAATGTACAGAGAACCTTCATGGTGCGCATAACGGAGATAAAACACCTCAATTACTGGGAGCGCTTGAGGTTCCTAAACCTGTATTCCCTGGAATGCAGGCGGGAGAAATACATGATTATATACACCTGGAAAATCCTAGAGGGACTAGTACCAAACTTGCACACGAAAATCACTCACTACGAAAGCAAAGACTTGGCAGACGATGCAACATCCCCCCAATGAAAAGCAGGGGTGTCACTAGCACGTTAAGAGACCATACAATAAGTGTCAGGGGCCCAAGACTGTTCAACTTCCACCCAGCATACATAAGGGGGATTAACAACAGACCCCTGGCAGTCTTCAAGCTGGCACTGGACAAGCACCTAAAGTCGGTTCCTGACAAGCCGGGCTGTGGCTCGTACATTGGTTTGCGTGCAGCCAGCAGTAACAGCCTGGTTGATCAGGCTCTGATCCACCAGGAGGCCTGGTCACAGACCGGGCCGCGGGGGCGTTGACCCCCGGAACTCTCTCCAGGTAAACTCCAGGTAGTATGGAGGTAGCAGAAGGCTTTTAAACAGCAAAGGATAGGGATGTTGTGATGAAAGGGGTAGAGGGAAGTGAAGGAGCTGGAGGTGCATCAGTGTCCCTCAATGGTTTTGTCCCCTCAGTATATTCTGAGCTGGCTTTAAGTGTTTCTGAAGATAAGGATGTTGTATGTGGTACAATATTGGAGGTGGAAGGAGGAGGGTGAGTAAAGATCAGGGAAACAATGGACTGTACCAAAGTCGGTGGGGATGAAAAAGGAGAGGGAACTAGGGAAGCTTGGGAGGGGACATCGGGAGAGGAAATGACCTGGGAGAGGGCAGAAGAGGAAGAATCTTGGGAGAGGACAGGGAAAGAAAGTGCCATACGAGGTGGATGAACCTCCACACTCGTAACAAAACCAGTTAGAGGTGAAGAACCAGGTACAGAAACTGGGAGGAAAAAATGAGCAGAGTGCAAAAGGGATGGAGGGGTGAAAGGAGATTTGAACAATAGGGATGGTTTGAACCTCACAGAAGGAGAGGGGCAATGGGGAATAGGTGTTGTACGAGATCTTGTAGACACATAAACTTGTGAGTGAGAAGAGAAAGAGGCGAGAACAGGTGCTGAGGTATGGACCTCAGAGTCCAGAACAGCAAAAAGATTAGACAGGGGTGACTGTGGAAATTGTGACCAACAGAGGAGGCTGCCGAAGTTGGGACCCCAGAGGAGGGGGGGCGTTTAGCAACTCAAGAATAAGAAATACGGGGGAGTTTCCCTTGGAGGTGTAGATGAAAGACTGCCATAGCATATGGGAGGCCTTCTGCCTCTTTGAGACAATGGATTTCATGTTCATTTAAGTAAACTTAGCACTGGCGAGAGTATGATTTGTGAGCCTCATGACAATTAACCCTTAAACGGTCTAAATGTATATATACGTTCACTCGCACAGTGCCCCGAATATTTAAAAAAAAAAAATCTTTTTTTTTAATAGGAAAAAAGAGCACATTTTTTAAAGTGTTTTAGCATAATAAAAAGAAATTTAGGGTCAGTACTTACCGAGGTATGAGGCCCCGAAGTTGGCACTTGGCGATCACCTGACGGCAACATGGAGCACTGCTGCTTGCAGAAATTCAACATATTTACCGTTTTCTTCCATTTTTTTTTTCATTTTCTTGGTTTTCATGATATGATAATTATGTTTCATAGTAAGTCGTTTGATATCAATGCCAATTTTTGTTTATACTCCAATATTACATACAAAATTTTTATCATATTGTCATAAACACACATGTACACACTGACAGGTGATTTTGCACACCTGGCTGAATCACACATTATTATCTACAACTTATACAAGTATTTACATGTCCCACTTATGTTTCTAGAACACCACAATTGTATGATACTCCATGAAGCATGGATTCATACAGAGTGCCACCCCACGCTGGTGACACATGAATCATGTGTCCTTCCGCTGTTGGGGTCGTTTTTTTTGGGGGTAGCACACACAATACACTTTTTCTGGGCATTCTTTTTCTTTTGGTAGGTGATATTGGTACCAGATAGTGACAGTTAGGAGTGATTCGGTCTGGCACTTCTCCCACTGGCTGTGGTTGGGGGACAGGTTGTGGTGTGGCAGGTCACTGTTGAGGGGAAGGTACAGGGGTGGTACCATACTTTCTTGCTATCTGTTTGACGAGATTCAGAGAGAAATCTGCAAAACGTTGTCATTTTCCCAGTCTTGACTTTGTACATATTGAATGCATTGAGCACTGCAATGTCTCCAAGGTGAAAAAAACAGTTTTATATACCACTTGCGACTTCTACGCACACAGTCAACAAACCCTATCATCATGTCACACTTGTCAACTAGTCGCTTGTTGTTTGTATAGTCCACGACAGCAAGTGGCTTCACAATAGGTTCATTGTTGAACTTCCTCAGTCTGTCTGTTTGTACCATCTCGTTTCTGTGGATGGTTGATAGTAATGTCACGTCTCGTTTGTCATGCCACGTCAGTGCCATGATGTCATTAGCATGAAAATGTTGCACTTCACCTTCAACACTGCCTCCAGTGAACCTTGGAATATGTTTCCTATTCCTTCTCACTGTTCCACATATATCAGTATTGTTCACACGTAGGAAATCAGCAAGCATAGGGCTTGTATACCAGTTGTCTGTGTACAATGTATGGCCCTTGCCAAGGTATAGTTCTACCATCCTGCGAACAACATCACCTATGGGTAACACTTGCCACTCCAGAGGTGCTTGGCCCAGGGTCTGATGTGGCCACACTGGCTACCCCCGAGGTGCTTGGCCCTAGGACAGGTGTCGCTACCCAGAGGTGATGGGCTGGGGGTCATCTGGGTTATTGTCGAAATTTTCACTAATTCCTTGAATATTACTGGCCCCATTGGTGTCATATCCACTAAACTCACGATCTCTATCACTTTCCTCGAATAGTAGAGTGTTAATACGACGAGGCGTGAGTGAATCACGAGGATGTGCCATGATGTTGACCCAAGATGGAGCTGAATGTAACTGATCCTACCATGTGGTACCCAGGAGTCCCAGATTTTTTGTATACTGCGCACACTGAGTGCGCACACCCATTCTCTCATGTCTAGGCGACTCAGGCATATTGCACTAATTTTGAACGAATGAAAAATAAAACGTATAAATACGTTTGGGGCGCTACGCGTGTGAACATATATATACGTTTGGACCGTTTAATGGTTAAGGCAAGAGGGACAGAGACTACAAGATGGACTAGAATGGTCGTCTGCACCACAGACTTGGTATTCGGCAATGGATCAGCAATATTTTTCTGGATGACCTAAACACCAGCAATTTCTACACTACTGTGGTGTGGGGATCACCTTTACAAACTTGTAAATGGTGACCTGCTATATATACAGAGGACAGAAGCTCACGACAGTCAAAATTTAAGTTAGCCACATTGCAAGGGTAACGTCTCCGCCTATGGGAAGTGAGAACAAAAGCGTATACTTTGAGGATGGGGAGGTCTCTGAGTTCTAGTTGTTCCAGAATGTCATCGCCACATTCTGGAAATCCTGTGGATGGGGGAGGAGGGGAACATGGAAGAATAACTCATAGGAGGTAAAAAAGGGACATAAATCCCCCTCTGTGCCCAAGAGGACCTCAGCACCACAAGTAGTGCAGACATGGAATGGAACCTGTGCCATACCCTATCCTTCATGCTAGTAAACCTCACATCCACCGAGCCACCAGGTGACAAAAGAGAGGGCAGGTAGACACCCATAACAAAGCATACCTCCTTTAGCACCACCCCTTGGAATCTGAAAGGCAGCCCCCAGAGATACACCCATCACCCAAAAAGCAGCCAAAGCCACCCTTGGAGACCAGAGAGGACTGTTACATTCCCAGGCGATTTCCCGATTCCACGGCAAACTACCACTGCCAAGGACCTCAATGGAATGGAATGGACCCTGGTACCCTTCCCCCTACCTAGGAACTAGATTAACTGTGGGAAGAATTCCAATGGCCAAAAAGAGGAAGGAAATAGGGATGGGATGAGGAGGAAAGGGAAAATGGGAGGGTGGGATAGGGTGGCGGGGATTGGGGAGTAATTAGGTTCGGTCTGAGGAAGGAGATCAAAAGATCTAATTCCTCAGACCAAGAGCCTCTTCACCATCGCAGTTAGGAAACAGCCCACTGGAAAGAGATACTTCATCTCTACAGAACATGACCTTAAAACATTCCTAAGTGAGGCTGGACTAACAGATTTTTTTAGTTTAATATGTTTATTATGCACCCCATACCCATCCTGTGGGCGGTAGTCAAAAGATTACAGAGGTACATAATTGGTCCAGGGACTGGACTCCAAAGTTTTGATAGCTGAGCAAGTTACAGAGGTAATGAACTCACAATTTACAAAGGTAATGAACTCACAATTTACAAAGGTAATGAACTCACAATTTACAAAGGTAATGAACTCACAATTTACAAAGGTAATGAACTCCAGTTAAGTCTGGTCACAATCATGACAAGTTACAAAGGTATAGCATTGTCTGCATCGCTATTGGGCCGTGCAGACCTCCTGCGCAAACGCTCTTCAGTTCCCTGACAGCAGTAGTGTGAGGTGGTGCTTGTCGCGCCTCTGTCGTCAGACCAGGAGAACTACTATTAGTCAACATGGCGTTTCAGTTACAGACGCAGGATTAACACTGTCGGTGTTGAACTTCTCAGTGGGGCAATAACGACAGCCTCAGCCCAGGTATTATTACCTAAAATCATCAGAGACACGTATGGCATTCAGGATGGAGAGTTGTACGGCGTAGCATTGAACGGAGCACGTAGATTTTTTGTGAAACTGCTCTCAGCAACTGTTTACGAGTCGTTGGTCAACCGTTTTCAGGACGTAAGTCTTGATGCAACACCAGCTGTGCGTGTGAGGATGATCGATGTATCCAGACATTATACATGGATTAAATTGCGTAAGGCCCCCTTTTTGGGGGTAAAGTAGAAAAGATT
>NC_069496.1:2309411-2399298 GCF_026875155.1 Cherax quadricarinatus | reverse complement strand
AATGGTACTTAGTGGAGTGGAGTGACTTTCATTAGTTTCTTTTTTCTTAAAATTCCAGACATATACTGTGAATTTCATATAACCTGTAGTTACCAGCGGTCGCAATGTACACAACGAGAAGCAAATAATACTACAGAAAAAGCGTCTTTCCTCCAAAATTTCCACCAGTCAACTATAGAGGTAATATAGAATTTATTTTGGAGGAGACGGAAAAAAACTAGAAAAGCTAGATACAGTGATCGATAAACAAGGGTTGAGGCTCGAATGTTTGTCATTGTAGGAGCTGCCACCAGTCACCGGTTCTTTAACACGCAAGTTATACTTTTGTATCAATCAAATCACATATTACTCAGGTAGATAATTTCCAGTAGATCCTTCATGTGTTAGCCCAGTATGTTTTAAATAAGTGACCCACTGATCAGATCAGACTGGTTCTGAACCCTTGACTGGTCGAACCCTCGACTGGTCCAAACCCTCGACTGGTTTCAAACGGATTCGTTGGACAATAAAGCAGACTGTAAACAGATGGAGTTGTAGGCACCCTTATCAAACACAAACAATAAATATAAATCAGGAACGTCCATTGTAGGTGCTAGGGAGGATAGAAGTAAGACAGGGAAACATGCACCAACAGGGAATACAGTCACAGAGACCCAAGGTAAACAGAAACCAAGCCTGTGCACATACTATGCACTTGGTATCTGCTGGCATGGGAAATCTGGAAAAACAGATGGGACGTGCAACTATGACCACCCTAGAAAATGCATTGCCCATATGACAACAGGAAAATGCAAACTCCCTTCCTGTAAGCTTTTTCACCCTGAACTGTGTACCTCTTCAGTACAGGAAAGACTGTGCTATAACTTAAATTGCCAGGCATACCATCTAAAGGGGACAAAAAAATACAAAACATCCAGGCCATGGGAAAACCTGGGTTGCCACAGCCACTCAAGAGGGAGAGGATTTTTAGTGCCAGGAAGGAAAAAAAACTGGCAGGAAATGGCAGAAATCGTACACCAAAACCAGTCATTCCTGGAGTGGAACCACAGTCGAAGGCCTCCACTCCAAACCAACAGATACAGATACTAATGCTGGAAAAAAAATCCCCCCAGTACCAACAATACCACCAGTCCGATAACATTCTTCTTTGCAAATATACAGGGTCTAAAGCCAGCAACAAACAACAAAATACCTTTCATCCGTGGACTGCTTGCAGAGGCAAAGGCAATGTTCGCGGCTTTCACTGAGACCCACATAAAGGATCACTTGGACAACGTAATATGGATCCCAGGTTACAACCTATACAGATGTGACAGAGTGAACAGGAAAAAGGGGGGGGGGTTGGCCTGTACATTGCAGAGTCACTTGTTTGCACAGAACTGCTTAATGCCTCAAATGATGTAGTGGAAGTTTTAGCAGTAAAGGTCGAGAACCAAAACCTAGTCATTGTGGTAGTCTACAAGCATCCGGATGCAACATCCCAGCAATTCCAGGAACAGCTGTTAAAAATTGACCACTGTCTGGAAAATCTGCCAGCTCCTGCACCCAACATCTTGCTCCTGGGGGATTTCAACTTAAGGCACCTAAAATGGAGGAATATAGCAAATAATATTGTTGCAGTAATAACACCAGGAGGCAGCTCTGATGAAAGCTCACACTCACACGAGCTTTTAAACCTCTGCACAAAATTCAATTTAAACCAGCAAATAATAGAGCCTACTAGACTGGAGAATACACTAGACCTCATCTTCACTAACAATGATGATCTGATAAGAAATGTCACCATATCAAAGACAATATACTCAGATCACAACATACTTGAGGTTCAGACATGTATGCGTGGAGCCCCAGACCGACATAATGAGACTAGTCACGAGGGAGCATTCACCAAATTCAACTTCAATAACAAAAACATAAAGTGGGACCAAGTAAACCAAATCCTAACCGATATAAGCTGGGAAGATATACTAAGCAACACAGACCCCAACTTATGCATAGAACAGATTAACTCGGTGGCACTCGATGTATGCACAAGGCTTATTCCTCTAAGAAAAAGGAGGAGTAGATGTAAAATAGAAAGAGACAGGTGCTCCCTTTACAGGCGACGGAAAAGAATAACAAAGCAGCTAAAAGAGGTCAATATATCTGAAATGCGTAGGGAGACACTGGTCAGAGAAATAGCAAGCATCGAACTTAAGCTAAAAGAATCCTTTAGGAGTCAGGAATCGCGGGAAGAACTAAAAGCCATAAATGAAATCGAAAGAAACCCAAAGTATTTCTTCTCCTATGCCAAATCAAAATAGAGAACAACGTCCAGTATTGGGCCCCTACTTAAACAAGATGGGTCCTACACAGATGACAGCAAGGAAATGAGTGAGCTACTCAAGTCCCAATATGACTCAGTTTTTAGCAAGCCGCTAACAAGACTGAGAGTCGAAGATCAAAATGAATTTTTTATGAGAGAGCCACAAAATTTGATTAACACAAGCCTATCCGATGTTATCCTGACGCCAAATGACTTCGAACAGGCGATAAATGACATGCCCAAGCACTCTGCCCCAGGGCCAGACTCATGGAACTCTGTGTTCATCAAGAACTGCAAGAAGCCCCTATCACGAGCCTTTTGCATCCTATCGAGAGGGAGCATGGACACGGGGGTCGTTCCACAGTTACTAAAAACAACAGACATAGCTCCACTCCACAAAGGGGGCAGTAAAGCAACAGCAAAGAACTACAGACCAATAGCACTAACATCCCATATCATAAAAATCTTTGAAAGGGTCCTAAGAAGCAAGATCACCACCCATCTAGAAACCCATCAGTTACACAACCCAGGGCCACATGGGTTTAGAACAGGTCGCTCCTGTCTGTCTCAACTATTGGATCACTAGGACAAGGTCCTAAATGCACTAGAAGATGTAATATATACAGACTTTGCAAAAGCCTTCGACAAGTGTGACCATGGCGTAATAGCGCACAAAATGCGTGCTAAAGGAATAACAGGAAAAGTCGGTCGATGGATCTATAATTTCCTCACTAACTGTACACAGAGAGTAGTCGTCAACAGAGTAAAGTCCGAGGCAGCTACGGTGAAAAGCTCTGTTACACAAGGCACAGTACTCGCTCCCATCTTGTTCCTCATCCTCATATCCGACATAGACAAGGATGTCAGCCACAGCACCGTGTCTTCCTTTGCAGATGACACCCGAATCTGCATGACAGTGTCTTCCATTGCAGACACTGCAAGGCTCCAGGCGGACATCAACCAAATCTTTCAGTGGGCTGCAGAAAACAATATGAAGTTCAACGATGAGAAGTTTCAATTACTCAGATATGGTAAACATGAGGAAATTAAATCTTCATCAGAGTACAAAACAAATTCTGGCCACAGAATAGAGCGAAACACCAACGTCAAAGCCCTGGGAGTGATCATGTTGGAGGATCTCACCTTCATGGACCATAACATTGTATCAATCGCATCTGCTAGAAAAATGACAGGATGGATAATGAGAACCTTCAAAACTAGGGAGGCCAAGCCCATGATGACACTCTTCAGGTCACTTGTTCTATCTAGGCTGGAATATTGCTGCACACTAACAGCACCTTTCAAGGCAGGTGAAATTGCAGAAATTGCAGAAATTGTGAAATTACAGAGAACTTTCACGGCGCGCATAACGGAGATAAAACACCTCAATTACTGGGAGCGCTTGAGGTTCCTAAACCTGTATTCCCTGGAACACAGGAGGGAGAGATACATGATTATATACACCTGGAAAATCCTAGAGGGACTAGTACCGAACTTGCACACGAAAATCACTCACTACGAAAGCAAAAGACTTGGGAGACGATGCACCATCCCCCCAATGAAAAGCAGGGGTGTCACTAGCACGTTAAGAGACCATACAATAAGTGTCAGGGGCCCGAGACTGTTCAACTGCCTCCCAGCACACATAAGGGGGATTACCAACAGACCCCTGGCAGTCTTCAAGCTGGCACTGGACAAGCACCTAAAGTCAGTTCCTGATCAGCCGGGCTGTGGCTCGTACGTTGGTTTGCGTGCAGCCAGCAGCAACAGCCTGGTTGATCAGCCTCTGATCCACCAGGAGGCCTAGTCACAGACCGGGCCGCGGGGGCGTTGACCCCTGGAACTCTCTCCAGGTAAACTCCAGGTAAAACTGGTAAGCTGTCCTAATATACAAGTACAGTTAGAAATAGAAATACAAATAGCTAGAGCTTCACTTTAAGGAGGTTATTAATAGAGTATTCAAGAGGTTGCTAGTAGAATTACAGTAATTCAACCATTCAAATCATTATGAAGCTCTGTGTAGTCTGCAATCAATCAAACAAACGAGCTTCCACATGGATAAATTGTCATTTTTGTGGAAATTGGTGTCATGCCCCTTGTGCAGATATCCAAGAACTAGCTACAAGCAGTATTAAAACAGGGAAGTGTTTTTGGGTATGCCCAAATGAGATAAATCTGTGGACTAAAATCACATTGATATTAAAAGAGGATAACATCAAAGCTGCTTTCATAGACAACCTGGAAGCTTTCTACAACAGAAGGGAACATAAAAAGTCTGAGCTGAATGGTACTGCCCTTGATACTGACCATTACCTGGAGTTTACCTGGAGAGAGTCCCGGGGGTCAACGCCCTCGCGGCCCGGTCTGTGACCAGGCCTCCTGGTGGATCAGAGCCTGATCAACCAGGCTATTACTGCTGGCTGCATGCAAACCAACGAACGAGCCACAGCCTTGCTGATCAGGAACCGACTTTTGGTGCTTGTCCAGTGCCAGCTTGAAACCTGCCAGGGGTCTGTTGGTAATCCCCCTTATGTATGCTGGGAGGCAGTTGAACAGTCTCGGGCCCCTGACACTAATTGTATGGTCTCTTAACGTGCTAGTGACACAACTGCTTTTCATTGAAGGGATGTTGCATCGTCTGCCAAGTCTTTTGCTTTCGTAGTGAGTGATTCTCGTGTGCAAGTTCGGTACTAGTCCCTCTAGGATTTTCCAGGTGTATATAATCATGTATCTCTCCCGCCTGCATTCCCGGGAATACAGGTTCAGGAACCTCAAGCGCTCCCAGTAATTGAGGTGTTTTATCTCCGTTATGCGTGCCGTGAAGGTTCTCCGTGCATTTTCTAGGTCAGCAATTTCACCTGCCTTGAAAGGTGCTGTTAGTGTGCAGCAATATTCCAGCCTAGACAGAACAAGTGACCTGAAGAGTGTCATCATGGGCTTGGCATCCATTGTTTAGAAGGTTCTCATTATCCATCCAGTCATTTTTCTAGCAGATGCGATTGATACAATGTTATGATCCTTGAAGGTGAGATCCTCCGACATGATCACTCCCAGGTCTTTGACGTTGGTTTTACGCTCTATTTTGTGGCCAGAATTTGTTTTGTACTCTGATGAAGATTTAATTGTCTCGTGTTTACCATATCTGAGTAATTGAAATTTCTCATCGTTGAACTTCATATTGTTTTCTGCAGCCCACTGAAAGATTTGGTTGATGTCCGCCTGGAGCCTTGCAGTGTCTGCAATGGAAGACACTGTCATGCAGATTCGGGTGTCATCTGCAAAGGAAGACACGGTGCTGTGGCTGACATCCTTGTCTACGTCAGATATGAGGATGAGGAACAAGATGGGAGCGAGTACTGTGCCTTGTGGAACAGAGCTTTTCACCGTGGCTGCCTCGGACTTTACTCTGTTGACTCTCTGTTCTATTAGTGAGGAAATTATAGATCCATCGACCGACTTTTCCTGTTATTCCTTTAGCACGCATTTTGTGCACTATTACGCCTTGGTCACACTTGTCGAAGGCTTTTGCAAAGTCTGTATATATTACATCTGCATTCTTTTTGTCTTCTAGTGCATCTAGGACCTTGTCATAGTGATCCAATAGTTGAGACAGACAGGAGCGACCTGTTCTAAACCCATGTTGCCCTGGGTTGTGTAACTGATGTGTTTCTAGATGGGTGGTGATCTTGCTTCTTAGGACCCTTTCAAAGATTTTTATGATATGGGATGTTAGTGCTATCGGTCTGTAGTTCTTTGCTGTTGCTTTACTGCCCCCTTTGTTTTTAGAAACTGTGGGACGACCCCCGTGTCCATGCTCCCTCTCCATAGGATGGTAAAGGCTCGTGATAGGGGCTTCTTGCAGTTCTTGATGAACACGGAGTTCCATGAGGCTGGTCCTAGGGCAGAGTGCATGGGCATGTCATTTATCACCTGTTCGAAGTCATTTGGCGTCAGGATAACATCAGATAGGCTTGTGTTAACCAAATTCTGTGGCTCTCTCACAAAAATTCATTTTGATCTTCTACTCTCGGTCTGGTTAGTGGCTTGCTGAAAACTGAGTCATATTGAGACTTGAGTAGCTCACTCATTTCCTTGCTGTCATCTGTGTAGGACCCATCTTGTTTAAGTAAGGGCCCAATACTGGACGTTGTTCTCGACTTTGATTTGGCATAGGAGAAGAAATACTTTGGGTTTCTTTCGATTTCATTTATGACTTTTAGTTCTTCCCGCGATTCCTGACTCCTATAAGATTCCTTTAGCTTAAGTTCGATGTTTGCTATTTCTCTGACCAGTGTCTCCCTACGCATTTCAGATATATTGACTTCTTTTAGCCGCTCTGTTATTCTTTTCAGTCGCCTGTAAAGGGAGCGCCTGTCTCTTTCTATTTTACATCTACTCCTCCTTTTTCTTAGAGGAATAAGCCTTGTGCGTACATCGAGTGCCACCGAGTTAATCCGTTCTAGGCATAAGTTGGGGTCTGTGTTGCTTAGTATATCTTCCCAGGCTGGAGGTGATGTCCTGGTAGTCAGTAAATATGGGGCTGATGATGCTATCCTGGTAGACAGTATTGGTGAAACTGGAGGTGCTTTCCCGGGAGACAGTAATGGAGAAGCTGGAGATTTTGTCCAGGTAGTCGTTAATTATACGCAGGAAGGAATGCATATAAATGACCTCATGGGAGACAGGAGCCGTAGTGGGGAAACAAGTGCAGTCATAGATAAGATAAAACCAATATTGCAAACTAGAAATACCACAGGAAATAGCAAACAAGAGGACTCCACTAGCAATAGTGAGGATATATTACCAAAAACAACTGGTGGGAGCTCCATTGTGGGTGCTAAGGAGGATGGGAATAAGAGAGGTAAACATGCACCAACAGGGAACACAGTCACAGAAACCCAAGGCAAATGGAAAACAAGCTTGTGAACATACTATGCACTTGGTATCTGCAGGCATGGGAAATCTGGAAAAACAGATGGGATGTGCAACTGTGACCACCCTAGAAAATGCTGTGCCCATATGACAACAGGAAAATGCAAAGTCCCTTCCTGTAAGCTTTTTCAACCTGAAATATGTGCCTCTTCAGTACAGGAAAGACTGTGCTATAACTTAAATTGTGAGGCACACCATCTAAAGGGGACAAAAAGATACAAAACATCCAGTCCATGGGAAAACCTGGGTAGTCACAGCCACTCAAGAGGGAGAGGTTTTTTAGTGCCAGGAAGGAAAAAAAACTGGCAGGAAATGGCAGAAATAGTACACCAAATCCAGTCATTCCCGGAGTGGAACCACCGTCGATGGCCTCCACTCTAAACCAACAGATACAGATACTAATGCCGGAAAAAATTTCCCCCCCCAGTACCAACAATACCACAAGTCCGATGACATTCTTCTTTGCAAATATACAGGGTCTAAAGCCAGCAACAAACAACAAAATACCTTTCATCCGTGGACTGCTTGAAGAGGCAAAGGCAATGTTCGCAGCTTTCACTGAGACCCACATAAAGGATCATTTGGACAACAAAATATGGATCACAGGTTACAACCTATACAGATGCGACAGAGTGAACAGGCAAAAGGGGGGGGGGGTTGGCCTGTACATTGCAGAGTCACTTGTTTTCACAGAACTGCTTAATGACTCAAATGATGTAGTGGAAGTTTTAGCAGTATAGCTCGAGAAGCAAAACCTAGTCATTGTGGTAGTCTACAAGCCTCTGGGTGCAACATCCCAGCAATTCCAGGAATAGCTGTTAAAAATTGACCACTATCTGGAAAATCTGCCAGCTCCTGCACCCAACATCTTGCTCGTGGGGGACTTCAACTTAAGACACCTAAAATGGAGGAATATAGCTAATAATATTGCTGCAGTAATACCACCAAGAGGCAGCTCTGATGAAAACTCACACTCACACAAGCTTTTAAATCTCTGCACAAAATTCAATTTAAACCAGCATATAATAGAGCCTACTAGACTGGAGAGTACACTAGACCTCATCTTCACTAACAATGATGATCTGATACGAAATGTCACCATATCAAAAACAATATACTCAGATCACAACATAATTGAGGTTCAGACATGTATGCGCGGAGCCCCAGACCGACATAATGAGATTAGTTACGAAGGAGCATTCACCAAATTCAACTTCAAAAACAAAAACATAAAGTGGGACCAAGTAAACCAAGTCCTAACCTATATAAGCTGGGAAGATATACTAAGCAACATGGACCCCAAGTTATGCCTAGAACAGATTAACTCAGTGGCACTCGATGTATGCACAAGGTTTATTCCTCTAAGAAAAACGAGGAGTAGAGGTAAAATGGAAAGAGACAGGCGCTCCCTTTACAGGCGATGGAAAAGAATAACAGAGCGGCTAAAAGAGGTCAATATATCTGAAATGCGTAGGGAGACACTGGTCAGAGAAATAGCAAGCATCGAACTTAAGCTAAAGGAATCCTTTAGGAGTCAGGAATCGCGGGAAGAACTAAAAGCCATAAATGAAATCAAAAGAAACCCAAAGTATTTCTTCTCCTATGCCATATCAAAGTCGAGAAAAGCGTCCAGTATTGGGCCCCTACTTAAACAAGAGGGGTCCTACACAGATGACAGCAAGGAAATGAGTGAGCTACTCAAGTCCCAATATGACTCAGTTTTTAGCAACCGCTCACCAGACTGAGAGTCGAAAATCAAAATAAATTTTTCATGAGAGGGCCACAGAATTTGGTTAACACAAGCCTATCTGATGTTATCCTGACGCCAAATGACTTTGAACAGGCGATAAACGACATGCCCATGCACCCTGCCCCAGGGCCAGACTCATGGAACTCCGTGTTCATCAAGAACTGCAAGAAGCCTCTATCACGAGCTTTTACCATCCTATGAAGAGGGAGCATGGACATGGGGGTCGTCCCACAGTTACTATAAACAACAGACATAGCCACACTCCACAAAGGGGGCAGTAAAGCAATAGCAAAGAACTACAGACCGATAGCACTAACATCCTATATCATAAAAATCTTTGAAAGGGTCCTAAGAAGCAAGATCACCACCCATCTAGAAACCCATAAATTACACAACCCAGAGCAACATGGGTTTAGAACAGGCCGCTCCTGTCTGTCTCAACTATTGGATCACTACGACAAGGTCCTAGATGCACTAGAAGACAAAAAGAATGCAGATGTAATACATATAGACTTCTCAAAGGCCTTCGACAAGTGTGACCATGGCGTAATAGCGCACAAAATGCGTGCTAAAGGAATAACTGGAAAAGTCGGTCGATGGATCTATAATTTCCTCACTAACAGAATACAGAGAGTAATAGTCAACAGAGTAAAGTCCGAAGCAGCTACTGTGAAAAGCTCTGTTCCACAAGGCACAGTACTCACTCCCATCTTGTTCCTCATCCTCGTATCTGACATAGACAAGGATGTCAGCCACAGCACCGTGTCTTCCTTTGTAGATGACACCCGAATCTGCATGACAGTGTCTTCCATTGCAGACACTGCAAGGCTTCAGGCAGACATCAACCAAATCTTTCAGCGGGCTGCAGAAAACAATATGAAGTTCAACGATGAGAAATTTCAATTACTCAGATATGGTAAACACGAGGAAATTAAATCTTCATCAGAGTACAAAACAAATTCTGGCCACAAAATAGAGCGAAACACCAGTGTCAAAGACCTGGGAGTGATCATGTCGGAGGATCTCACCTTCAAGGACCATAACATTGTATCAATCGCATCTGCAAGAAAAATGACAGGATGGATAATGAGAACCTTCAAAACTAGGGATGCCAAGCCCATGATGACACTCTTCAGGTCACTTGTTTTATCTAGGCTGGAATATTGCTGCACACTAACAGCACCTTTCAAGGCAGGTGAAATTGCTGACCTAGAAAATGTCCATGAGATATCCATGAGTAAGAAGAGTATGGCCAATGCTAAGACGGGAGAGAGTAGTCTCCCAACCTCGACGCTGGTGACAACAAGACGGCCAGTAATCTATACTCGGTTTAATAGATTGAAGTTAGTTACCAAGCAGAGTAGACCAACATTGTTGCCAACGGGTGTGAAGGTGGGTAGCTATTGCAGCAAAATAGTCCGTAAATGGAATACCTCTATATGAAAGTGGTAGGTCATGTACTGCTGACCGCACAGCAGAGTCTGCCTGTTCATTGCCCTGTACATCAACAAGACCAGGGACCCAACAAAAAACAATATCTTTATGCTTGGTAACAATGCGGCATAGCCAAAGTTGGATACGGAGGACTAAGGGGTGAGGTGTATCAAATTTCTGTATAGCCTATAAAGCACAAATGAAGACACAGGCATAGAAGCAATAGGATAAGTGCTGCAAGAATGGCATACAATTCAGCAGTAAAAATACTAGCCAAAGATAGTAAATGCCCTTGTGTGATGCTATCTGGACACACTGCTGTGAATCCTATGCCGTCAGGAGACTTAGAGCCATCTGTGTACACTGCAATGGCATTAGAATGAGAGTGGAAGTGATCAAGAAAAAGAGAGCAGGAAGCTAAAGTAGACAGTTGGGCTTTCGAGCAATGGAGAGAGAAAGAACAGACTCAAACAGCTGGAACTTCCCAGGGGGGTAGGGAAAAGTGAGATGCTACATGAACATAGAAAGGTGGTAATTGAAGAGAAGACAAGAGCAAATGTAGGCAAAGAGAGAAGGGATGGAGCAAACAGGGGCGGCGAACAAATGAAGAATGTCTACTAATATCAGTGACCATTCTATAAATGGAAGGATTGCCGAGATCATGAGAGCGTACATAGTAGCGAAGGCAATGGGCATCACGGTGATCGGATGAGGATGGAACGCTCGCTTCTGCAAAGAGGCTCTCAACAGGGGAAGAGCGAAAAGCACCTTGGCAAAAACGTAATCCATGGTGATGAATGGGGTTTAGGCTAGAGAGAGTAGAAGGAGAGGCCGCTGAATAGATCTGGTCACCATAATCAAGTTTCGATAAAATGAGGGTGGAATGTAGGTGAAGGAGAGTTCGACGATCAGCCCCCATGAAAGATGAGCAAGGGTTTTAAGAAGGTTCAGCCGGCTGTGACAAGTTGCCTTGAGAGAGGTAATGTGAGATTTCCAGGATAACCTACAGTCAAAGAGGAGGCCCAGAAACCTGACTGTATCACGTCCAGGGATACGGGAGCCATAGAGGTACAAAGGATGATTGGAGATGACAGAGCGTCTAGTGAAAGTAATTTGGTGAGCTTTGGTACTGGAAAATTTAAACCCATGTGTGGTGGCCCAATTGGAAACACGGTCGACCACATGCTGGAGAGAAACTGTAATGAGGTGACAGTCAGCGCCTGCACAGGCAATAGCGAAGTCATCAACATAGAGTGATGACCAAATATTTGATGGAAGACTAGAGGCCAAATCATTTATAGCAAGGAGAAAAAGTGTTGTGCCCAGAACACATCCCTGGGGGACACCTTAAGCTTGGATAAGTCCGTGGAGAGCACATTATTAACCCGAACACGGAAATGTCTGTCGGTTAAAAAATTCTTAAGGAAGGATGGTAGATTGCCTCGGAGGCCTAAGGAGTGGGCTTGGGCCAAAATATTATACCTCCAAGTTGTGTCATATGCCTTCTCAAGGTAAAAAAATATGGCAATATCTGAGTGGTTATTGGCAAAGGCATTACGAACATATGTATCCAAGCATAGTAAGGGGTCTATTGTAGAACGTCCATTACAAAAGCCATATTGATGAGTGGAGAGACTGTCTATTTACCAGGCGTTCCATCACTTTGCAAAATGTACTGGTAAGAGTAATGGGACGATAGTGGGAGGCTTCATGTCCCGTAGTACCCGGTTTGCGGAAATGGAGAACAATGGCAGATTTCCAGGGCTGTGGAAGAACTCTTTGTGACCAAATAAGATTGAAAAGGCATAATAGGACTGCAAGGGCTGACTGATGTAAATGTTGTAGCATACGAATATGAATGTTGTCGGGCCCAGCTGCCGATGATCAGCAAGCTGAGAGTGTTGCCTCTAGTTCTTGAAGTGTAAAAGGCACATTATACTGTTCTTCTCTCTGGCAGAGCTTGAGGAAAGAAACGAGGGGCAGAGATGGAGCCCCTGAGAAATACGGTCCAGATGATTGCCAATTTCATTGGCAACATCTAGTGGGTTTGTTATATCAACACCAGCAACCCGCAGAACAGGAGCCGGGTCAGGAGAATATTTACCACTCAGTTTTCGTACTTTTTTCCAGACTGCACTCATAGAGGAAGCAGAGGTGATGGTGGAGACTTTATCTCGCCAACAAGTGCGTTTAGCATCACAGATGACACGGCGAGTGATCGCATGCTTCTGCATACAATCAAGAAGTCTCTCTGTGGTTCTATTGTACCAGTACCTGCCCCATGCAGGGCGTTTCAAGCGTGTTGCATGAGCACAAGCAGGAGACCACCAAGGTACGCATTTCTGAGAATGCCTGCCCGGAGTTTGGGGTATAGAATGAAAAGCTGCAGTTAAAACAGAGGATGAGAAGAGGTGTAAAAGCTAATCAATGGAGGACAAAGAAGGAACCTCACTAAAAACAGTTAGTTGTGAGTGAAGATTCCAATTTGCCTGAACAAATTGCCAGCGTGGGATACAAAGAAGTGGTGAATATGAAGGGGAAGTAAGAATGATTGGGAAATGATTGCTGTTATGTAAATCCAGGAGAACAGACCAGGTGAAGTCTAATGCAGCGGAGGAAGAGCAGACTGAGAGATCGATGCAAGAGAGAGTGTGAGTCCAAGGATCAAAATGGGTGTGAGTACCTGTATTTAAAACATAGAGGGGGTGGGTAGCAAGAAAAGCCTCTAACTGAATGCCACGGGAATCAGAGACCCCCCAGAGGAAATGATGAGCATTAAATTCGCCAAGTAACAGAAGTGGTGGCGGTAATGACGAAACAAGAAAGGCAAGATCTGGGATAGATAATGCCCGAGAAGGAGAGAGATATAAAGAACAGAGCATATACCACCTATGTAAGTGGATACGGGCTGCTATGTAATGCAGCGAAGTACGAACAAATAGCTGATGGTATGGAATATCAATGCGTAGAAAAAGGGCACTTTCATTAAAGGTCCCATCAGAGAAAGGATCTGAAGAATACAATAAATTATAGTGTGAGATGGGATAGATAACAGCAGAGTGTAATTTTGGCTCCTGTAAGCAAACACCAAAAGGGGAAAACTGGGAGAGTAACATCTGAAGCTCACCCCAATTACCCCTGAGGCTGTGTATATTCCAGTGTAAATAGGCCATGATTGGCAACGATAAAGATACCAGAAATCCACAGGTAAGGGTACCTACAGACTAGAGAAGTTAGAAAAGTCCACATGTGGCGGCAGCGGAAAACGTTCAAATAGTGAAGGAACGGTGCGCTGCGAAGAAAGGAGTTGCGCAGATGGAGGATAGGAAAGAGAAGGAACAGAGGGTGGATCAGTGTCCATTGATGGTTTGGTCTCTGCAATATATTTAGAGATTGCTTCAAGTGTTTCGGAATTCACAGACATCTTATGGGAGACAATATTGGAGATGGAAGGGGGAGGATGAGTAAAGACTGGAACTGTAATGGACTGTTCCAAGGTAGGGGGGGAGGCAAAAGGGTGGAGGGAACTGGAGAAGAAGTGGGAACCTGGAGGTGGCAGAAGAGGAAGAAACTTGAGAGAGAACAGGGGAGGACGGCACCGTACGAGGAGGAGGGTGGACCTCTACACTTGTAACAGAGCCAGTGAGAGAGGAAGAACCAGGTACAGAGATCGGGAAGGTAAAATGAGGTGGTGGAAGAAGGGAAGGAGGGGTTAAAGGAGCTTTTTTTGACTTCTGGGAAGTAGAGGGACGATTGGGAGGTGTCGTACGAGATCTCGTCGATACCGAGGCTTGTGGGGGGAGAACACGAAGAAGTGAGAACAGACTGAGGCATTGAAGTAGGGATGTCTGAGCCTAGGACAGCAAAAGAATTAGACTGCCATAGCATAAGGGAGACCTTCTGCCTCTCAGAGGTAATGGATTTCCCGCTCATTTAAGTAGACATGGCATTGGTGAGAGTATGAAAGGTGAGCCTCATGACAATTAAGGCAAGAGGGAGGTCGAATGCAAGACGTATTAAAATGGTCATCGGCACCACAGACTGGGCATTCGGCTATTGATCTGCAATATTTCACTGGATGGCCAAATCGCCAGCAATTTCTACACTGTTGCGGTGTAGGGATCACCTTTCAAACTTGTAACTGATGTCCTGCTACATAAACTAAGGATAGGAGTTCACGGCTGTCAAAAGTTAAATGAGCCACATTGCTAGGGTATCGTCTCCACCCACGGGCAGGAAGAACATAAGTGTCTACCTTGAGGATTGGGAGATCTTGGAGTTCCAGCTGTTCAAGAATGTCATTGCCACATGTCTGGAAATTTAGTTGAACTATGGTAAAGGGCAGAATGACAGTACCACAACAAAAATTGAGGGAATTATGTTTTTCAATAGTTACAGGAATAGTATCGATATGGGAAAGAAGAGAAAGATCATGAGCTTGGGTAGCATTCTGGAAGGTGATGATGTGCATACTGCTCTTAAGAGCATGAAAAGAAATATCTTTACCAACATGGCATAGGAGTGCCTTGCCAACACTATGGTTGGAAAGATAGGCAATAGAAAAAGTCGGTCATAAAGTGAAGAATTTAGTCCATTGTGCATTCTGAAACTGAGCGTGGAAAGGGAGTGCATGACGTGTCGATCTTTTCTGAGAAGAACGAGAAGTATCATCATCAGGTAATTGTCGTTGGTGTTTAGGAGTAGGACCGGAGTTGGTCCGACGTGGAACGGGCCGGTGATTCGAAAATTGCCGCACCGTAGAGAGAGAGGCTGGAAGCATAGTCAAAGGAGAGTGGAGGTCAGATAAATCGAAGAAGTCAGTCGAGACCTCAGAACCTGAAGCAGGTGAGGAAACAGCACGAGCAAGAGGTACAGAGGCATTGGGAGTGTCCGACAAAGTGGTCAAAAGACAAGGCAGGGTCAGGACGGGGTGTGGTATCACGAAGGGGCCGGGGGGTAGCAGGTTCATGGATTAGGGCTTCCATGGTTAGGTTACTTCTTTCTTTTTGTTTTAAGAAAAAAAAAAAAGAAGAAAAGAAAAATAAAAAAAAATAATAAAAAAAGGGGAGACCTGGGAGGGATAGTTCCTAGGAGGAATGAAAGGGCCAGAAATCTCCCTCCACACCCAAGAGGACCTCAGCACCGCAAGTAGCGCAGATGCAGCATGGAACCCGTGCCATACCCTACCCTTCATGCCAGTAAACCAGCAATCCAGGATAGCAACCTCTCATCTGCCGAGCTACCTCGGTGGACAAAAGAGAGGGTGGCCAGATATCCACCACAAAGCATACCTCCTTCAGCCACCACCCCCGGAATCCGAAAGGTGGCTTCCAGAGATACACCAGTCGCCCGAAAGACACCCAAAGCCACCCTCCAGGATACCGGAGAGGGATCGGGCCTTCCCCAGGTGATCCAGATTCCAGGGCAAACTACGCCACCACCAAGAATCTCAATGGAATGGGATGGACCCCGGTACCCTTTCCCCTACCTAGGAACTAGCGTGCCTGTGGGAAAAATCCCAAAGGTCAAAAAGAGGAAGGGCAAAAGGGAGGGGTGGGTAGGAGGAGGAGTAAAGGAAAAAGGGGAAGATGGGGAGGATGGGATAGGGAAGGGGGGGGGGTTGGAGGGTAATTAGTTTCAGTCTGAGGAAGGAGACCAACAGGTCTAATTCCTCAGACCAAGAGCCTCTTCACCATGCCAAGGAGCCCCCCTTGAAGAGGGGTATTATTATAATGCAAAAGAAGTGATAAACCCAGGAGGGTCACACATATTTTCTTTTCATATTTTTTATTAAATACCTTCAATTTTTTTCATTTTCCTTTACCTGAGTTTGAGATAAGATAGGATTTCGTTCGGATTTTTAACCCCGGAGGGTTAGCCACCCAGGATAACCCGAGAAAGTCAGTACGTCATCGAGGACTGTCTAACTTATTTCCATTGGGGTCCTTAATCTTGTCCCCCAGGATGCGACCCACACCAATCGACTAACACCCAGGTACCTATTTGCTGCTAGGTGAACAGGACAACAGGTGTAAGGAAACGTGTCGAAATGTTTCCACCCACCGGGAATCGAACCCGGGCCCTCCGTGTGTGAAGCGGGAGCTTTAGCCACCAGGCCACCGGGCCATATTTATTATTTTTATTTTACTGTGGCAGTAATTTTCATTCAAGGAGTTTGTGTTTCCACGACAAATTAGATTTCATCTAACTGGATTTCTAAGATCTTTTGATATAATTCTTATATGATTAATTTGGAAACCATAAAAAAGTATAAAACGAATGAAAGTCAAGTAAATTGGTTGAAAATTTTGTTAAAACTGAAATAATAGGATAAACATCCTCATCTGTAAATGTTATTAAGATTCTACATAGATCAGTAAATACTTAAAATTAAATCTATCAAAAATATTTGAAAAAAGAATAAGTAACAATAAGAAAATCCTTGAAACTATTACAAAAAATTCTATATAAATCATTGATAAAAGTGAACACAAATGTCTGCAAGAATACTAAATATTTATAATTTATAATATTCTTAACATAATATTTACAATTGTTCTTAACAATTATTACATTTTATATTTCCTTTAAGGAAACAGAGATGCAAACAAGAAAGAGAAAGTCGCTCACTATACAGGCGATGGCAAAGTTAACAGAACGGATAAAAGAGGCCAACATATCTGTAATATGTACAGAGACATTGGTCAGAGAAATAGAAAACATCGAATTTAAGCTAAAGGAATCTTACAGGAGTTAAGATATAGAGGAAGAACTAAAAGCCATAAATGAAATTGCAAGAAACCCAAAATATTCATTTGTTATGCCAAATCAATGTTGAGAACAACATCTATTATTGAGAACCTACTTGAACGAAATGGGTCCTACACAGATGACAGCAAGGAAATGAGAGAATTATTCAAGTCCCAGGATGACCCAGTATGACTGAGAGTTGAAGACCTAAATGAATTTTTTATAAGCCACAGAATATGGTAGACTCCAACCTATCTGATATTATACTGATGCCAAATGACTTCGAAAAGACACTCTGCCCTAGATCCTGGCTCATGGAACTCAGTGATCATCAACAACTGCAAGAAGACCTTATTATGTGCTTTTAACATCCAGTGGAGAAGGAGCATGGACACAGGAGTTGTCTCACAGCTGCTAAAAGCAAGAGACACAGCCCCACTCTGCAAAGGGGGCAGTAAGGCAATATCAAAGAACTATAGACTGATAGTGCTAATGTCCCACATCATACATACCCATCAGTTAAATAACCCAGGGACACATGGGTTTAGAGAGATAAGGTAAGATAAGATAAGATTTCGTTCGGATTTTTAACCCCGGAGGGTTAGCCACCCAGGATAACCCAAGAAAGTCAGTGCGTCATCGAGGACTGTCTAACTTATTTCCATTGGGGTCCTTAATCTTGTCCCCCAGGATGCGACCCACACCAGTCGACTAACACCCAGGTACCTATTTGCTGCTAGGTGAACAGGACAACAGGTGTACGGAAACGTGTCGAAATGTTTCCACCCGCCGGGAATCGAACCCGGGCCCTCCGTGTGTGAAGCGGGAGCTTTAGCCACCAGGCCACCGGGCCACCAGAGCTCGCGTCTGTCCCAACTACTGGACCACTATGAAAAGGTTCTGGATTCTCTAGATGACAAACAAAATGCAGATGTATACACAAGTGACCATGGTGTAACAGCACACAAAATGCATGATGAAGGAATAACAGGAAAAGATAGTAAATGGATCAATAACTTTCTGACAAACAGAACAAAAAGAGTAATAGAAAACAGAATGAAGTCTCAGGCAGCTACGGTGAAAAAGCTCTGTTCCACAAGGCACGGTACTCGCTCTCATTCTTTTCCTCAAGCTCATATTTGACATAGACAGATATGTAAGTTATAGCTCAGTGTCTTCCTTTGTGGATGACACCCGGATTTCCATGGCAGTGACCTCCATCGAAGACACCACAAAACTCGAGACGGACATTAACCAAATTTTCAAATGGGCCACTCATAGCAATATGAAAAGTTCAGTGAGGAGAAATTTCAATTACTTAGACATGGAAAACTTGAGGAAAATAAAAATGTATCTGTTTATACTACAAATTCTAACCATACAATACCTGGTGTATACCTGGAGAGAGTTGTGGGGCTCAGTGCCCCCATGGCCTGGTCTATGACTAGGCCTCATGGTGGATCAGGGCCTGATCAACCAGGCTGTTACTGGTGGCTGCACATAATCCAACATACGAACCACAACCCGGCTGGTCAGGTACTGACGGCGTGTCAGCGTGCCTCGTTGTGCTCCGGGTTTTCTCGTGTTTTCACGGTCGCTCTTACGTGCTAGAACTTTAATTTGTGCCATCAATCCTATACAATACATCCCTCTAGCGCCTGGAACCAATCTTGGGCGGAAAACATTATATACTGAGTCAAAAAAGGAGAATTAGTGTGCACTACCTAGCAGAGTTTACTGCCAGAGGGGAATCATAGGCCTGTGTTCCGTGTGCAAAATAATAATAATTGAACTTTTCGTGTCAGAGGAAAGAAAGTCTCCCTGATAACATTGAGTATACATAGTGTATAGTGTATACTACAGTGGCTCCCTAGTATATTGATGATAAAGGCTCAAGTGTCATTTTAAAACAGGTGAATTTGTAAATGAAGTGATAAGCCTATAGAGGCAGGTGCCAGAAGTCGCCAGAAACTTACCACAGGTCAGCTGTTTTAATAATCTTCCTGGCCTGCTAGTGTACTCGCATATAATCTAGGGATACCAGTGAATAGCAGAATACAGTGTTGTAGTAGCAACTAACCAGTATTATAATGGTACTTATTGGAGTGGAGTGACTTTCATTAGTTTCTTTTTTCTTGAAATACCAGACGTATACTGTGAATTTCATATAACCTGTAGTTACCAGCGGTCGCAATATACACAATGAGAAGCAATTATTACTACAGAAAAAGCGACCTTCCTCCAAAATTTCCACCAGTCAACTATAGTGATAATATAGCATTTATTGTGGTGGAGACGAAAAAAAAAATAGAAAAGCTAGATGCAGCGATTGATAAACAAGGGTTGGGCTCGACCGTTCGTCACTGCAGGAGTTGCCAGCAGTCACCGGTTTCTTCAACACGCAAGTTATACTTTTGTATCAATCAAATCACATATTACTCGGGTAGATAATTTCCAGTAGATTCTTCATGTGTTAGCTCAAATCACCGACCAGTATGTTTTAAATAAGTGACCCACTGATCAGATCACATCAACTGGTCCGAACCCTTGACTGGTCCGAACCCTCGACTGGTCCGAAACCCTTGATTGGTTTCAAACGGATTCGTTGGACAATAAAGCAGACTATAAACGGATGGGGTTGTAGGCGCCCTTATCAAACACAAACAATAAATATAAATCAGGAATGTGCACGGTAAGCTGTCCAATATACAAAAACAGTTTGAAACAAAAATACAAATAGCTAGAGCTTCATTTAAGGAGGTTATTAATAGAATATTCAAGAGGTTGCTAGTAGAATTACAGTAAATCAACCACTCAAATCATTATGAAGCTCTGTGTAGTCTGCAATAAATCAAACAAACGGGCTTCCACATGGATAAATTGTCATTTTTGTGGAAATTGGTGTCACGCCCCTTGTGCAGATATCCAAGAACTAGCTACAAGCAGTATTAAAACAGGGAAGTGTTTTTGGGTATGCCCAAATGAGATAAATCTGTGGACTAAAATCACAAGGGTACTAAAAATTGGACAACATCAAAGCTGCTTTCATAGAAAACCTGGAAGCTTTCTACAACAGATGGGAACATAAAATGTCTGGGCTGAATGGTACTGCCCTCGATACTGGCCATGTAGTCAGAAACTGTAAGGCTGGAGGTGAAGTCCTGGCAGTCAGTAAATGTGGGGCTGATAGTGCTGTCCTGGGAGACAGTAATGGTGAAGCTGGAGGTGCTGTCCTGGGAGACAGTAATGGTGAAGCTGGAGGTGCTGTCCTGGGAGACAGTAATGGTGAAGCTGGATATGCTGTCCAGGGAGACAGTAATGGTGAAGCTGGAGATTGTGTCCAGGTAGTCGGGAATTATACGCAGGAAGGAGTACATATAAATGACCTCATAGGGGACAGGAGCCGTAGTAGGGAAACAAGTGTAGTCAAAGATAAGATAAAACCAATATTGCAAACTAGAAATACCACAGGAAATAGCAAACAAAAGGACTCCACTAGCAATAGTGAGGATATATTACCAAAAACAACTGGTGGGAGCTCCATTGTTGGTGCTAGGGAGGATAGGAGTAAGACAGGGAAACATGCACCAACAGGGAATACAGTCACAGAAACCCAAGGCAAACGGAAACCAAGCATGTGCACATACTATGCACTTGGTATCTGCAGGCATGGGAAATCTGGAAAAACAGATGGGACGTGCAACTATGACCACCCTAGAAGATGCCATGCCCATATGACAACAGGAAAATGCAAACTCCCTTCCTGTAAGCTTTTTCACCCTGAACTGTGTACCTCTTCAGTACAGGAAAGACTGTGCTATAACTTAAATTGCCAGGCATACCATCTAAAGGGGACAAAAAGATACAAAACATCCAGGCCATGGGAAAACCTGGGTAGCCACAGCCACTCAAGAGGGAGAGGTTTTTTAGTGCCAGGAAAGAAAAAAAAATGGCAGGAAATGGCAGAAATCGTACACCAAATCCAGTCATTCCTGGAGTGGAACCACAGTCGATGGCCTCCACTCCAAACCAACAGATACAGATACTAATGCCGGAAAAAAAAATCCCCCCCAGTACCAACAATACCACCAGTCCGATAACATTCTTCTTTGCAAATATACAGGGTCTAAAGCCAGCAACAAACAACAAAATACCTTTCATCCGTGGACTGCTTGCAGAGGCAAAGACAATGTTCGCAGCTTTCACCGAGACCCACATAAAGGATCACTTAGACAACGAAATATGGATCCCAGGTTACAACCTATACAGATGTGACAGAGTGAACAGGCAAAAGGGGGGGTGGTTGGCCTGTACATTGCAGAGTCACTTGTTTGCACAGAACTGCTTAATGCCTCAAATGATGTAGTGGAAGTTTTAGCAGTAAAGGTCGAGAACCAAAACCTAGTCATTGTGGTAGTCTACAAGCCTCCAGATGCAACATCCCAGCAATTCCAGGAACAGCTGTTAAAAATTGACCACTGTCTGGAAAATCTTCCAGCTCCTGCACCCAATATCTTGCTCCTGGGGGATTTCAACTTAAGGCACCTAAAATGGAGGAATATAGCAAATAATATTGCTGCAGTAATAACACCAGGAGGCAGCTCTGATGAAAACTCACACTCACACGAGCTTTTAAATCTCTGCACAAAATTCAATTTAAACCAGCAAATAATAAAGCCTACTAGACTGGAGAATACACTAGACCTCATCTTCACTAACAATGATGATCTGATAAGAAATGTCACCATATCAAAAACAATATACTCAGATCACAACATAACTGAGGTTCAGACATGTATGCGTGGAGCCCCAGACCGACATAATGAGACTAGTCACGAGGGAGCATTCACCAAATTCAACTTCAATAACAAAAACATAAAGTGGGACCAAGTAAACCAAGTCCTAACCGATATAAGCTGGGAAGATATACTAAGCAACACAGACCCCAACTTATGCCTAGAACAAATTAACTTGGTGGCACTCGATGTATGCACAAGGCTTATTCCTCTAAGAAAAAGGAGGAGTAGATGTAAAATAGAAAGAGACAGGCGCTCCCTTTACAGGCGACGGAAAAGAATAACAGAGCGGCTAAAAGAGGTCAATATATCTGAAATGCGTAGGGAGACACTGGTCTGAGAAATAGCAAGCATCGAACTTAAGCTAAAGGAATCCTTTAGGAGTCAGGAATCGCGGGAAGAACTAAAAGCCATAAATGAAATCGAAAGAAACCCAAAGTATTTCTTCTCCTATGCCAAATCAAAGTCGAGAATAACGTCCAGTATTGGGCCCCTACTTAAACAAGATGGGTCCTACACAGATGACAGCAAGGAAATGAGTGAGCTACTCAAGTCCCAATATGACTCAGTTTTTAGCAAGCCACTAACCTGACTGAGAGTCGAAGATCAAAATGAATTTTTATGAGAGAGCCACAAAATTTGATTAACACAAGCCTATCCGATGTTATCCTGACGCCAAGTGACTTCGAACAGGCGATAAATGACATGCCCATGCACTCTTCCCCAGGGCCAGACTCATGGAACTCCGTGTTCATCAAGAACTGCAAGAAGCCCCTATCACGAGCCTTTTCCATCCTATGGAGAGGGAGCATGGACACGGGGGTCGTCCCACAGTTACTAAAAACAACAGACATAGCCCCATTCCACAAAGGGGGCAGCAAAGCAACAGCAAAGAACTACAGACCAATAGCACTAACATCCCATATCATAAAAATCTTTGAAAGGGTCCTAAGAAGCAAGATCACCACCCATCTAGAAACCCATCAGTTACACAACCCAGGGCAAAATGGGTTTAGAACTGGTCGCTCCTGTCTGTCTCAACTATTGGATCACTACGACAAGGTCCTAAATGCACTAGAAGACAAAAAGAATGCAGATGTAATATATACAGACTTTGCAAAAGCCTTCGACAAGTGTGACCATTGCATAATAGCGCACAAAATGCGTGCTAAAGGAATAACAATAAAAGTCGGTCGATGGATCTATAATTTCCTCACTAACAGAACACTGAGAGTAGTCGTCAACAGAGTAAAGTCCGAGGCAGCTACGGTGAAAAGCTCTGTTCCACAAGGCACAGTACTCGCTCCCATCTTGTTCCTCATCCTCATATCTGACATAGACAAGGATGTCAGCCACAGCACCGTGTCTTCCTTTGCAGATGACACCCGAATCTGCTTGACAGTGTCTTCCATTTCAGACACTGCAAGGCTCCAGGCGGACATCAACCGAATCATTCAGTGGGCTGAGAAAACAATATGAAGTTCAGCGATGAGAAATTTCAATTACTCAGATATGGTAAACACGAGGAAATTAAATCTTCATCAGAGTACAAAACAAATTCTGGCCACAAAATAGAGCGAAACACCAACGTCAAAGACCTGGGAGTGATCATGTTGGAGGATCTCACCTTCAAGGACCAAAACATTGTATCAATCGCATCTGCTAGAAAAATGACAGGATGGATAATGAGAACCTTCAAAACTAGGGAGGCCAAGCCCATGATGACACTCTTCAGGTCACTTGTTTTATCTAGGCTGGAATATTGCTGCACACTAACAGCACCTTTCAAGGCAGGTGAAATTGCTGACCTAGAAAATGTACAGAGAACCTTCACGGCGCGCATAACGGAGATAAAACACCTCAATTACTGGGAGCGCTTGAGGTTCCTAAACCTGTATTCCCTGGAACGCAGGAGGGAGAGATACATGATTATATACACCTGGAAAATCCTAGAGGGACTAGTACCGAACTTGCACACGAAAATCACTCACTACGAAAGCAAAAGACTTGGCAGACGATGCACCATTCCCCCAATGAAAAGGAGGGGTGTCACTAGCACGTTAAGAGACCATACAATAAGTGACAGGGGCCCGAGACTGTTCAACTGCCTCCCAGCATACATAAGGGGGATTACCAACAGACCCCTGGCAGTCTTCAAGCTGGCACTGGACAAGCACCTAAAGTCGGTTCCTGACCAGCCGGGCTGTGGCTCGTACGTTGGTTTGCATGCAGCCAGCAGCAACAGCCTGGTTGATCAGGCTCTGATCCACCAGGAGGCCTGGTCACAGACCGGGCCACAGGGGCGTTGACCCCCGGAACTCTCTCCAGGTAAACTCCAGGTCCAGGTGCCTGTCCAGTGCCTGCTTGAAGACAGCCAGTGGTCTAGTGGTAATCCCCCTGATGCATGCTGGGAGGCAGTTGAACAGTCTTGGGCCCCTGACACTTATTGTGTTGTCTCTTATCATGCAACTCCCCCCCCTGCTTTTCATGGGAGGATGTTGCATCATCTGAAGAGTCTTTTGCTTTTGTAGTGAGTGATTTTCGTGTGCAAGTTTGATGCTAGTCCATCTAAGATCTTCCAAGTGTATATAACCATGTATCTCACTTGGAAGGTCCTGGAGGGATTGGTACCAAACCTGCACATGAAAATCACTCTCTATGAAAACAAAAGACTCGGCAGGAGATGCAACATTCCGCAGATGAAAAGCAAGGGCGCAACGAGTACATTGAGAGACAACACAACAAGTGTCCAGGGTCCAAGACTGTTCAACTGCCTCCCAGCCTACGTAAGGGGGATTACCAATAGACCCCTGGTTGTTTTTAAGAAGACACTGGACAGGCTCCTAAATTCAGTACCTGACCAACCGGCCTGTGGTTCATACATCAGCTTGCATGCAGCCAGTAGTAACAGCATAGCTGATCAGACCCTGATCCACTGTGAGGCCTGGTCTCAGACCGAGCCATGGGGGCCTTGACCCCGGAAACCCTGTCCAGGTAAAACTATAGGTAATCTCTCCCTTCTGCATTCTAGGGAGTACAGGTTTAGGAACTTTAAGCATTCCCAGTAATTGAGGTGGTTTATCGCAATAGAGTGAAAAAGTAATGTGAAGGACCTGGGAGTGATAATGTCAGAGGATCTTGCCTTCAATGACCACAGCAATGTATCTACTGCATCTGCTAGGAAAATGATAGGATGGACAATGAGAACCTTCAAAGCTAGGGGCACCAAGCCCATGATGATTTTTTTCAAATTACTTGTTCTCTCTAGGCTTGAATACTGCTGTACACTAACTGCCCCCTTCAAGGCAGGTGAAATTGCTGACCTGGAGAATGGACAGAGAACTTTCACTGCACACATAAGTATGATAAAGCACTTAAATTACTGGGAATGGTTAAGTCCCTTGATAAGTATTCACTGGAATGCAGACATGAAAGATACATGCTAATATACTCCTGGGAAATCCTAAAGGGATTATACCAAACCTAGACGCGAAAATCATTCCCCATGAAATCAAAATACTAGGCAGGATATGCATCATTTTCCCGGTGAAAAGTTGGGGTGCTACGAGTTCACTAAGAGATAGTGCAATAAGTGTCCTGGACCCAAGACTGTTCAACTGCCTCCCAGCATACACAAGGGGGATTACCAATAGACCCCTGGCTGTCTTCAAGAAGGCACTGGACAGGCACCTAAAGTCAGTACCTGACCAACTGAGCTATGGTTCGTATGTCAGTTTGCAGTGGCTAGCAGTAACAGCCTGGTTGATCAGACCCTGATCCACCATGAGGCCTGGTCTGAGACCGAGCCATTGGGGCATTGACCCCCAAAATCCTCTCCAGGTAAACACAAAAATCTAGATTTACTGTTAGGCAGACTACTGCATTTTTGTAAAAGGTATAAATAATATCACCACATTCGTGAGATCATATTAGACCCACCAGTTGATGTGTATTGGATGGGTGATGTGATCTGTTTACTCCGGAACAGCAGCCACCAGTTGATGTGTATTGGATGGGTGATGTGATCTGTTTACTCCGGAACAGCAGCCACCAGTTGATGTGTATTGGATGGGTGATGTGATCTGTTTACTCCGGAACAGCAGCCACCAGTTGATGTGTATTGGATGGTGATGTGATCTGTTTACTCCGGAACAGCAGCCACCAGTTGATGTGTATTGGATGGCTGATGTGATCTGTTTACTCCGGAACAGCAGCCACCAGTTGATGTGTATTGGATGGGTGATGTGATCTGTTTACTCCGGAACAGCAGCCACCAGTTGATGTGTATTGGATGGGTGATGTGATCTGTTTACTCCAGAACAGCAGCCACCAGTTGATGTGTATTGGATGGCTGATGTGATCTGTTTACTCCGGAACAGCAGCCACCAGTTGATGTGTATTGGATGGCTGATGTGATCTGTTTACTCCGGAACAGCAGCCACCAGTTGATGTGTATTGGATGGGTGATGTGATCTGTTTACTCCGGAACAGCAGCCACCAGTTGATGTGTATTGGATGGGTGATGTGATCTGTTTACTCCGGAACAGCAGCCACCAGTTGATGTGTATTGGATGGGTGATGTGATCTGTTTACTCCGGAACAGCAGCCACCAGTTGATGTGTATTGGATGGCTGATGTGATCTGTTTACTCCGGAACAGCAGCCACCAGTTGATGTGTATTGGATGGGTGATGTGATCTGTTTACTCCGGAACAGCAGCCACCAGTTGATGTGTATTGGATGGCTGATGTGATCTGTTTACTCCGGAACAGCAGCCACCAGTTGATGTGTATTGGATGGGTGATGTGATCTGTTTACTCCGGAACAGCAGCCACCAGTTGATGTGTATTGGATGGGTGATGTGATCTGTTTACTCCGGAACAGCAGCCACCAGTTGATGTGTATTGGATGGCTGATGTGATCTGTTTACTCCGGAACAGCAGCCACCAGTTGATGTGTATTGGATGGCTGATGTGATCTGTTTACTCCGGAACAGCAGCCACCAGTTGATGTGTATTGGATGGGTGATGTGATCTGTTTACTCCGGAACAGCAGCCACCAGTTGATGTGTATTGGATGGCTGATGTGATCTGTTTACTCCGGAACAGCAGCCACCAATTGATGTGTATTGGATGGCTGATGTGATCTGTTTACTCCGGAACAGCAGCCACCAGTTGATGTGTATTGGATGGCTGATGTGATCTGTTTACTCCGGAACAGCAGCCACCAATTGATGTGTATTGGATGGGTGATGTGATCTGTTTACTCCTGAACAGCAGCCACCAGTTGATGTGTATTGGATGGGTGATGTGATCCGTTTACTCCGGAACAGCAGCCACCAGTTGATGTGTATTGGATGGGTGATGTGATCTGTTTACTCTGGAACAGCAGCAAAATCTAACATGTCCTCAACTTTGAGCCCAGTTTCAAAGTCATGTCTCTGTCTATAGTATATCTTCCATTCTATCAGATGAGACCAAGAAAACGAAAATATAGCCATGAATACCATATGAAAAAACACTGCAAACTCAGTGTTTTAAACCAAAAACATAGTCGGTGTTTGTTTTTCTTATCGTGCACTGTGTGCTGAAGGATTTCATTTATTCGGCACATACTGGCCACTCAGTCCCATTCTTTCATATATACCTGGAGTTTACCTGGAGAGAGTTTCGGGGGTCAACGCCCCCGCGGCCCGGTCTGTGACCAGGCCTCCTGGTGGATCAGCGCCTGATCAACCAGGCTGTTGCTGCTGGCTGCACGCAAACCAACGTACGAGCCACAGCCCGGCTGATCAGGAACTGACTTTAGGTGCTTGTCCAGTGCCAGCTTGAAGACTGCCAGGGGTCTGTTGGTAATCCCCCTTATGTGTGCTGGGAGGCAGTTGAACAGTCTCGGGCCCCTGACACTTATTGTATGGTCTCTTAACGTGCTAGTGACACCCCTGCTTTTCATTGGGGGGATGGTGCATCGTCTGCCAAGTCTTTGCTTTCGTAGTGAGTGATTTTCGTGTGCAAGTTCGGTACTAGTCCCTCTAGGATTTTCCAGGTGTATATAATCATGTATCTTCTCCCTCCTGCGTTCCAGGGAATACAGGTTTAGAAACCTCAAAGCGCTCCCAGTAATTGAGGTGTTTTATCTCCGTTATGCGCGCCGTGGAAAGTTCTCTGTACATTTCTAGGTCGGCAATTTCACCTGCCTTGAAAGGTGCTGTTAGAGTGCAGCAATATTCCAGCCTAGATAGAACAAGTGACCTGAAGAGTGTCATCCATGGGCTTGGCCTCCCTAGTTTTGAAGGTTCTCATTATCCATCCTGTCATTTTTCTAGCAGATGCGATTGATACAATGTTATGGTCCTTGAAGGTGGATCCTCCGACATAATCACTCCCAGGTCTTTGACGTTGGTGTTTCGCTCTATTTTTGTGGCCAGAATTTGTTTTGTACTCTGATGAGATTTAATTTCCTCATTTTTACCATATCTGAGAAATTGAAATTTCCATCTTTTAAACTTAAATTTTGGGTTTTCTGCAGCCCACTAAAATTTTTGGGTTGTTGCCCCGCCGGGACCTTGCGGCCCCTCCCAATGAAACCTGCCCATGCAGATTCGGGGGGCACTGCAAAAAGACACGGGTGCGGGGGCTGACCCCCTTGTCTATGCCCGGAAGGAGATGGGGAAAACAAGAGGGAGCTAGTACTGTCCCTTTTTGGGGAAAACAAGCTTTTCACCTAGCTGCCTCGGATTTTAACTCTTGACGACTACTCTCTTTTGTTTGTTAGTGAGGAAATTATAGATCCACGCCGACTTTTTCCCCTGTTATTTTTTTTGGGCCCGCTTTTGGGCGCTATTAGGGCCAAAGGTCACACTTGTCAAAGGGTTTTTGGCAAAGTCTGTATATTTTAAACATCTGCATTTTTTTTGTTTTTCTATTTAAATTTTAGGCCCTTTTCCCGTAGTGATCCAGTATTGAGAAAAACAAAAGCAAACCTGTTCAAAACCCCAAATTTCCCCCCTGGGTTGTGTAACTGATTTTTCTGGGAGGGGTGGGGGAGGGGGGTTTCCCTTGGGGGACCCTTTTCAAAGTTTTTTATATTTTGGGTGTTAGTGCTATTGGCCCGGTAGTTCTTTGCGGGTTGTTTTTACTGCCCCCTTTGGGGAGGGGGGCTATGTCTGTTTTTTTTTAAAGAAACGGGGGTACAAACCCCCGTGTCCATCTCCCTCTCCATAAAAGGGAAAAAGGGGCCTGATAGGGGTTTCTTGCATTTTCTTGATGAACACAGAGTTCCTTGAGTCGGCCCCTGGAAAAGAGTGCAGGGGCCCAGGGCTTTTTATCCCCGTTCAAAAGTCTTTTGGGCGCCAGGATAACATCGGTTTGGGCTTGTTTTAACTTTGGGGTGGCCTCTCTTTAAAAAATTCTTTTTGACCCGGGGGGGGACCTCACGGTTAGCGGCTTCTAAAAACGAGTCATAGGGGGACTTGAGTAGCTAAATCTTTTCCCCTTCTGCCCATCGGTTAGGACCCATTTTGGTTTAAGTGGGGGCCCAATACTGGACGTTTTTTCTCGATTTTGTTTTGGGCATGGGAAAAGAAATATTTTTGGGGTGTTTTTTTTCGATTTCTTTAGGCTTTTAGTTTTTCCACTTTCATTAGGCCTACCCTTTCTCACCCCAAGTTTGGAACCCGCTAAAATTTTTGGGGAGTAATATTACGGAACCGACACTGGTTTGGCAACCCCATAAAAAAGGGGAACCGACAGTGAAATTTTAAGGGGAATTTTGCTAAAACAAACCTTAAAATAAATTCCTGATCACCTGAATGGGGTTTTACTTGGTTTAATGTGCAGCCACAAAACCTTTTGGGGTATCAACCCTGATCCCCCAAGAGGCTGGTCTCAGACCGGGCTTTAACCCCAAAAAACCTTCTCTGGGAAAAACCCCAGAAGAAAAACACTTAAAATTTGTAAACCATTCGGGATTTTTTTTCCCAAATTTCTTTTTTCATGGCACAGCAAGGGGAAAACAAAACCTCGCCCTTTTTTTTAACTTCTACCTGGGGTTTCCCAACGGGCCCTGTAAAGGCCCCAAACAAGCCCCCCCCCATAACACTAACATAGGGTTGATACCCTAATTTATAAAAAAACCAACTGCAAAAATCACTCAAAAAATTAAAAATTACCAACTAATAGGACCGTTTTCCCCCCCTTCCCCCGTGCCACGAAGTGATACCCACAACTTTTCACCCATCCCCAAAAAAAATCGCTACTATTCATCAGAAGAAACATTTAAATGGAAAAGGGGCAAGCATAAAAAAAAAGATTTCCGTAACCACCAAAAGGGCTCCTAACAACAAAAGGGGACACCAGTAATATCATGAGAAAACTTTTCGACTGCCCCCAGGCAAAGACCCTTATCACCCACCTGCATATCCCCAAAACACAACTCTCATCACCCCAAAAAGCATCAAACCAAAAAAGAAATGGATTTTAAACCCCCTCAAACCCAAAACAAACTCTCCAACCCACCTCATCACCACAACACCAACTCTCATCAACCCCCCCGCATCACCACAACAAAACTCTCTTTACCCCCTGCATTACCACAACGCATGGGCACACAAAAACAAACATGGCCTTTTCCACCCATCCAAGATAACTCCTTTTCCCAATTTGGAAAGTTAAAAGATTACCCCCCACAAAATACTGAACTCCCCTTTTATTTAAATCAAAAAAATCACCAAAATAACTCATAAATTCAGGAACAAAAGCTTCCCAAAAGACAGCCTACAAGATCACTGCTCTAAACATAAACTAAAAACTCTGCAACAACAAAGCCCAAAACCCCCACCCAGTCCACAGACACCATCAACACTCAATAGACCCAAATCACCCCAACTTACTAACCCAAAATTTTAGAAAAAAGATCAAAGTGGGCCAACAACCCTTCCCAAATTTATCACCAAATTTCCAAAGACCATAATGACCAACAACCCCTACTGAAAACTGTTTTTAGGGTTTAAAAGCAAACATCTCCCCGCCACAGTTTCCCAAAAACTTGCATTAGACCACCCCCAAAAATTATTTAAGGACAAAATTTGCCTTAAATACGGGGTGATGACCCCAAGGGGTTGCAAAAATGATTGGGTACCAAGGGGGGAAAAAAAACAGTGCGTTAAAATTCCAAACAAAAAACCATTTTTTAGGGAAAAATGATTTTTTGTCAATGAGTGCCTTACCAAAAAAAACAAAACCTCTTTTGGCTAAGAAAATTATGCTATGCCCAAAAATTCCACCAGTGCTTTTTTGAGGGAGGAAAAAAAACGCAAGGGTTTGGGAAAAAGCCCACTAGGAAAAAAGATACAGTGGGCCCCCCCCAGTTTTTGTGATTAATCCTTTCCAGAGTGCCCGCTGAAAATCCCAAAATATTAAAATCAAACCATTTTTTCCCCCTAAGAAAAATGGAAATAAAATTAATCCGGTTTCCCGAACCCAAAAAAAATTAAAATAAAATTTTTTTTTTCAAAATTTAAAAAAAGGGTTTACAGAAAAAGTTGGGAGAATTACCGACAAAATGTTTAAAAATTTAAAAAGGGAAAAAAGGCAAAAAGTGACATTAATTTTGGAAAAGTTTTTTTTTCTCCAGGGGCTTTTTCAAGCCATTACAAAAAAACATGGACAAAGAGGGGTAAAAAGGCCAGAGTGAGGGGAATTCTAGTGAGTAAAACCCTTTCGATTTTTTCACTAGTGGGGAGGAGTAGTAGTGTATAAAGTAGTGACAATTTAATAATAAATATGGGAGAGCAGTTTACACATACCCGGGGGGGCGGCCAAATTCGTAGGGGAAAAAAGCCAAAAACCCGAAAAAACCCGCCCAAAAAAGGGACATTTACGCATTTTAGGGAAATAAAAAACCCGAACAACGCCCCTGTACAACACCGAAATTCCCCCAAACATCTCAGAAATTCAGAGAAAGCCCAAATTTTGAACAAAGAAACTAATTTCCCCCAGACCAAGGCCCCCGAATCACACTGATCCCCTGTTCGAATACATTAAACAAAACAACGGGACTTCACCACCCGAAATCTTACAAGAATCCCCCTGAAAACATAAAAACCCTGCCATCACATATCTCTCCGTTATACTACACAAAGCAAGAGAGTGAACACTGAAAAAGCTGCCTCATTCCAGTCTTTTTTGTCCAACCTTTTTTTATGTTACCCAAGTAATAGCTTTTTATCCTTTTCTCATGTACAAATTTTTTGTCTCCCATATTGTATTACTTTTTGTCACTACAACTATACTACTACACACTACCACTAGTAACATCGAAAGGGACCTCACAGTTTTTCCCTCACTCGGGCCCTTTTAAACCCTCTTTCCAGGGTTTTTTTTAAGGGCTTGAAAAAGCCCGGGAGAGCAAACGTTGCCACAATAAATGTCACATTAGTTGCACTTGTGTCCTTTTACTTTACAAAGATTTACATAGTGAAATCAATGACAAATCAAATACATACATATGAAAAATAATAATATTACACGTACCTTTACTGAAGACTTCTGGGTGGAGGAAAGAGGGAGGGGATAGGGGGAAGGTGTACACTATTGTTTGGAAGGAGAATCCCTTTCCATTGGGTTTTTAGGTAGTTTAGTTTAAATATGTTTATTATGCACCCCATACCCACCCCTGGGGGGCGGTAGTAAAAAGATTACAGATAAAAAGGCCCCAGGGACGACCCAAATTTTTGAAGCTGAAAAAGTTCAGAGGTAATAACTCAAAATTTTAAAAGGTAATGAACTCACTTTTTAAAAAAGGGAAAATGAACTCACAATTTAAAAAGGTAAAAAAACTCCAGGAAGTCTGGTCAAACATGAAATTAAAAAGGTATTTACAGTTTACAGGGGACTAAGGGTCCGGGGATGGGCCCCCAAAGTTTTGAAGCGCCCCTGGGAAAAAGGAATGAGCCACAGTTAAAAAGGGAAATGAATTCTGTAAAAGGGTTCTTACGTTTTATTTTGGGCAAATCATGAACAAATATGATAAGAGCAATTCACACTTCCACACCCGGTCACAACTGTAATATTATTGGTGCAAATTTTGATTGTTGAGTCACACACACCACACACAACACACACACACACACACACACCACACACACCACCCACACACACACACACACACACACACCACACACACACACACACATTTTAGTTTAATACTTTATGCACCCCAAAACCCATCCTGTGGGGGGTGTAAAAAAGATTACAAAGGTACATAATGGGTCCAGTACTGGACCCCAAATTTATGATACTGAACTATTAAAAAGGTAATGAATCCGGGTAATCTGGTCACAAACGGGGAAAGTTACAGGGGTAATGAATCATTTTCATCCAAACAGGGTTACAGTCATGAACAAATTACAAAGAAATGAACCCCTGATACGCCACCCCCTGGTAAAAATGTAAGATTTTAAAAATAAAAATATTAAGTGGATCATACACCCACACTACGCGCGTGCGCCATACACACACGAGGGCGCCCACGGACATGTGCACACGAGCGTACAAATATATGCAACACACAAGGACGCCACCACACACACACACCCCAACACACACCCAACACCCCACACACACACCCCACACACACCCACACCCCAACCCCCCAACACCCACACACACACACCCACACACCAGCACACACCCACACACCCCACACCACACACACACCCACACACCACACACACACACACACACACACACACCACAACACACACCCTCACACACCCCCGCACAACACCCCACCACACCCACACACACGCACGCACACCACCCCCAACACACACACAACACACACACAAACACAAACACCCCCACACCACCCCACACACACCACCCCACCCTCCACACACCCACACCACACACACACACACACCACACCACACCACACACAAAACACACACCACACACACACCACACAACACACACACCATGCCCCAATGCACAATGTGGAATGCTTTTTTTACGCTAGCAAAGTCAGGGTATTTCCCAGAATGTCTGCAATATCCCATGGGGAAAAATACTTACCTTTTTTCTTGAACATTCGATGATTGTTTCAAAATTATTATTTTTATCACACTCCGTACAAATGACGCAATGTGTGAAAATATCCATCGGCAAAGTTACATTCGTTTGGGTTTAACTCTGGTGGTGGTGTTTAACCTGCCAAAATACTTGTAACCCCCGGAGCCGGGCAGTAGTGACATAAAAATCGCTTATTTTGTGGATGCACCATAGACATGGGGCTCCCCCTGCATGATGGAATATATAGATGGACGACTTGTGTCAATCCCCTAAGTCTTAAGTCAAAAAATTTTCTTTGAAGTTCTTTTCGTTTATTGTTTCAAAACTGCTAAATGACAACCCAAGTTTGAAAATTCCCCCCCCCTTTTTGAAACATACGCTTAGCCAATTTATCATTCTATCTGCATCTGAAGACCAATGTGAAGGGAACCCACAGCATGTGCACTCTGACCCACGCCCACAATCTTCCCATACTATTCTGGTTCTGACAAAAGCATGCCAAAATTTATACTTAGAGTTGAGAGCTTTAGGGTTGACAGGAATCTTACAATTAAAGTGTCAACCCTTAGTACATGGACACTTTTGAGTCAAGGATATGGCAAACATTTTCTGTTTGAAGGGGAGAGGCCAGTTTTTGATGCGGCTCCAATTTTTTTTGAGAGCCATCACTCTGTGGGACAACGCAGCATACAGCTGCACCGTGGACTGGGGAACAGAAACCCTCGCAAAAAATTTTTGAAGATTGTTCTGTGTGACAAGTTATCATACAGCTTAAGGCTCATGTTTGGGTCAAGACGAAGCTTTTTTTTTGGTTTTTTTTGATTTTAAAAAGAGTTTTGGGGGAAATGGGAATGGGATTTGGAAAGGGGTAATATCCCATAGGGCAGGGAAAAGTCTCTGTTTTCCAATGATATAGATCATGTAGCTGGTTCATGCGGGGGTCGGGTTCCGTTTTTCGATCCCTCTGGGAAAGGGTTTCACCATGGGGAAAGTTTGGAGGGCTTTGTCAGGGGTTTGAAGGGCAGCCTAAGCAATTTACCCCAAAAAGGGTATTTCTTTTAGTAAAAACGATCTCTAATGCTTGGAAATTAATTTTTTCCGCATATTTAAAATTTTTCAGTACGAGGGGATCCAGGGTGATCCTCATTCTTCGTTTGCGTTTTTTTTTCCCGCCCCCAAGCTTGCAGCCCAAAACGATGCAAGTGGGCTGCATAATCAACCCAAAGATCTAATATAAGCAAGATACATCTTTTCACAATTTTAACTTGCACCTACCTGGGTAAAAAACCCGCACAACTCTAAGTCTCTCAGCCTTTCTTTGTATGGGGACAAAGTCTCCCTTTCAAAAAGGGCCCAAAAGTGGGAAACCCCAAGCCTAATACCTTTATTGCTTACTATTTAAAGAGACCCATATGCAACTGGGTTGAGAAATGTGCCCTCTGCCCAGGAGGGGCCTGTTGGTACTTTGTTTTAACCCGAGATTTTTAACCCAGGGCCTGACACGAGGCTAAAACATGATTAAGAATGTTTTTGGGGGTTGAGAACCGGGAGGGAATCATTAGTCACAGCAAAAAATAACCATATAAGATGGGGCTGGCAGGCATGGCATTAAGTAAGGCATTAATCAAAAAGTTGAAAAGGGTGGACTAAGCACACCCCCCGTGGGTTCCTAATTTAAAATCTTTTGTTACACTTCTATTCCCTGGAACAAACAAGACGATTTTTGTTGGGCAGGGCCCCTTTTAAACCCGCGGGGAACCCTCCTCCAAAACCATTCTGGCAAGTTCACTAATGATAAAATGTCTGTTGGGTACACAAAAGCGGGTTTTAAAGGGCAAGGAAAAGTATGTTGAGCTGCATGTGCAGATGAGAAAGGTGGGAATGCAATGATGCCCCCACCTTCCATGCATGAAGCCAGCAACCCGGGGGACAAGAAATTCCTTTAAATTCGTGCATAAGACATTAAAAATCCCTTTTAAATTTTTACCAAGCATATAAGGGATATTTGGGGGAAATGAGTTTTTTTGATTGGGCCACTCAAAATATCTGTCCCGAGACCTGTTTCTGGCTTTCTTTAAGATTTCCTGAAGGGGGACACAAACCCGTCATTGACAGTTGCGATATGGCTTGTTTCGCTTGGTCAGGATGATACTTTTCAACAAAACTTTACAACTCTTCCCTTTGAACACATATCCTTAAACTAAGAAGGGAAACCCCTTTCACTCTCTTTTTTGGGGAAGGACATTTCGACAGGGCAGGGACTGCAGGGGCGGGAGGGAAAAGGGGCTGCAGGGTCGGGAGGGTCTCAGGGGCGAAGGGGAAGGGGTTTTTAAAATCCCTTTTGGTTTCCCCCTTTATTTTGCTTTCCTTGGGCCCTGATACTTATTTGGATTGCATGCACAAAAAACAGGATTAAATGAAATGTATTGCATGAACCCAAGTGGTGATGGTCACGGGGTTGGGAAAAAATGGCACACTGACATGAATGGCGTGGGGGATGGCTTTGAGTGGTGTTACGGGGGGACGGGGACAACGGTGCAGAAACACAATTTAATCACAAAAATCAAACTTTGGGGTCCAGTCCCGGGCCAATTATATACCTCTGTAATCTTTTGACTACCGCCCCCCGATGGGGATGAGGGGCTATAACCTAAGTTTTTCCCGGAAAGGTTTTCCCAGGCAACCCCCCCCTTGGGCCCGGTCTGTGATCGGCCTCCTGGTGGTCGAGCGATCAACCAGGGTTACTGCTGGCTGCACCAACCAATGTACAGCCCAACCCAGTGACAGGAACCGACTTCAGGGGCTTGCCATGCCGCTTGAAAAAATGCCAGGGGGCGTTGGTAATCCCCCCATGTAGCTGGGGCATTGAACATCTCGGGCCCCTGACCTTTTTTATGGCTCTTAAATTGCTATGACACCACTGCTTTTCATTTTTGGGATGTTGATCGTCTGCCAATCTTTGCTTTCGTAGTGGTGATTTTCGTGTGCAATTCGGTACTATCCCTCTAGGGTTTTTCCCGTGTATATAAATATGACCTCCCCCTCCCTTCCAGGAATACAGGTTCAGGAACTCAAGGCTTCCCGTAATTTTGGTTTTTTTATCTCCGTTATGCGTGCCGTGAAGGTTTTCGTACATTTTCTAGGTCAGCAATTTCACCTGCCTTTAAAGGTGCGTTAGTGTTAGCAAAATTCCAGCCCAGATAGAACAAGTGAACCCCGAGGGGGTCTCTGGGGTTGGGACCCTTTTTGAAGGTTTTTTATTTCCATCCCGTCATTTTCTAGCAATGCGATTGTACAATGTTTTGGTCCCTTTAAAATGAATCCCCGAAGTTTACTGCCAGGTCTTTTCGTTTTGGTGTTACGCTCATTTTGGGTCGAAAATTTTTTTGTACTCTGATGAAGATTTAATTTCCTCATGTTTACCATATCTGAGTAATTGAAATTTCTCATCATTGAACTTCATATTGTTTTCTGCAGCCCACTGAAAGATTTGGTTGATGTCCGCCTGGAGCCTTGCAGTGTCTGCAATGGAAGACACTGTCATGCAGATTCGGGTGTCATCTGCAAAGGAAGACACGGTGCTGTGGCTGACATCCTTGTCTATGTCGGATATGAGGATGAGGAACAAGATGGGAGCGAGTACTGTGCCTTGTGGAACAGAGCTTTTCACCGTAGCTGCCTCGGACTTTACTCTGTTGACTACTACTCTGTGTTCTCTTAGTGAGGAAATTATAGATCCATCGACCGACTTTTCCTGTTATTCCTTTAGCACGCATTTTGTGCGCTATTACGCCATGGTCACACTTGTCGAAGACTTTTGCAAAGTCTGTATATATTACATCTGCATTCTTTTTGTCTTCTAGTGCATCATATTAAACTAAACTATCGTGAAACTCTAGGCCAAATTTTGCCAAAAAAACTTGCCGAAACTCGGATTTCATGAAACTCGATGCCGGCAAAACTCGAGGGTCCACTGTACTTCCTTTCTACAGAACACGACCTTAAAACATTCCTAAGTGAGGCTGGACTAACAGAATCAGAGTAAGGTGCAGATAATATATTCAATGACCATTTTACCTCATAGTTTTAACTGGAGTTTAACTGTGTTTAATATCTACAGAATCTTTCAATTATTGCCCAATTTTACTTTAAACTGCATTGACCAATCTTCTTATAAACCTTTTATTATTGCCCATTTTTATTTTATACTCTAGTGCCCAACTTTATTGTAAACTTTTCATCTTATTATTGCAATATTCTAATCCAGAGTTAAGTACCCAAGTACAAGAGGACTCCACTAGCAATAGTGAGGATATATTACCAAAAACAACTGGTGGGAGCTCCATTGTTGGTGCTAGGGAGGATAGAAGTAAGACAGGGAAACATGCACCAACAGGGAATACAGTCACAGAAACCCAAGGCAAACGGAAACCAAGCCTGTGCACATACTATGCACTTGGTATCTGCTGGCATGGGAAATCTGGAAAAACAGATGGGACATGCAACTATGACCACCCTAGAAAATGTCATGCCCATATGACAACAGGAAAATGCAAACTCCCTTCCTGTAAGCTTTTTCACCCTGAAATGTGTACCTCTTCAGTACAGGAAAGACTGTGCTATAACATAAATTGCCAGGCATACCATCTAAAGGGGACAAAAAGATACAAAACATCCAGGCCATGGGAAAACCTGGGTTGCCACAGCCACTCAAGAGGGAGAGGTTTTTTAGTGCCAGGAAGGAAAAAAAACTGGCAGGAAATGGCAGAAATAGTACACCAAATCCAGTCATTCCTGGAGTGGAACCACAGTCGATGGCCTCCACTCCAAACCAACAGATACAGATACTAATGCCGGAAAAAAAATCCCCCCCAGTACCAACAATACCACCAGTCCGATAACATTCTTCTTTGCAAATATACAGGGTCTAAAGCCAGCAATAAACAACAAAATACCTTTCATCCGTGGACTGCTTGCAGAGGCAAAGGCAATGTTCGCGGCTTTCACTGAGACCCACATAAAGGATCACTTGGACAACGAAATATGGATCCCAGGTTACAACCTATACAGATGTGACAGAGTGAACAGGCAAAAGGGGGGGGTTGGCCTGTACATTGCAGAGTCACTTGTTTGCACAGAACTGCTTAATGCCTCAAATGACGTAGTGGAAGTTTTAGCAGTAAAGGTCGAGAACCAAAACCTAGTCATTGTGGTAGTCTACAAGCCTCCGGATGCAACATCCCAGCAATTCCAGGAACAGCTGTTAAAAATTGACCACTGTCTGGAAAATCTTCTAGCTCCTGCACCCAACATCTTGCTCCTGGGGGATTTCAACTTAAGGCACCTAAAATGGAGGAATATAGCAAATAATATTGTTGCAGTAATAACACCAGGAGGCAGCTCTGATGAAAACTCACACTCACACGAGCTTTTAAATCTCTGCACAAAATTCAATTTAAACCAGCAAATAATAGAGCCTACTAGACTGGAGAATACACTAGACCTCATCTTCACTAACAATGATGATCTGATAAGAAATGTCACCATATCAAAAACAATATACTCAGATCACAACATAATTGAGGTTCAGACATGTATGTGTGGAGCCCCAGACCGACAAAATGAGACTAGTCACGAGGGAGCATTCACCAAATTCAACTTCAATAACAAAAACATAAAGTGGGACCAAGTAAACCAAGTCCTAACCGATATAAGCTGGGAAGATATACTAAGCAACACAGACCCAAACTTATGCCTAGAACAGATTAACTCGGTGGCACTCGATGTATGCACAAGGCTTATTCCTCTAAGAAAAAGGAGGAGTAGATGTAAAATAGAAAGAGACAGGCGCTCCCTTTACAGGCGACGGAAAAGAATAACAGAGCGGCTAAAAGAGGTCAATATATCAAAATGCGCAGGGAGACACTGGTCAGAGAAATAGCAAGCATCGAACTTAAGCTAAAAGAATCCTTTAGGAGTCAGGAATCGCGGGAAGAACTAAAAGCCATAAATGAAATCGAAAGAAACCCAAAGTATTTCTTCTCCTATGCCAAATCAAAATTGAGAACAACGTCCAGTATTGGGCCCCTACTTAAACAAGATGGGTCCTACACAGATGACAGCAAGGAAATGAGTGAGCTACTCAAGTCCCAATATGACTCAGTTTTTAGCAAGCCGCTAACCAGACTGAGAGTCGAAGATCAAAATGAATTTTTTATGAGAGAGCCACAAAATTTGATTAACACAAGCCTATCCGATGTTATCCTGACGCCAAATGACTTCGAACAGGCGATAAATGACATGCCCATGCACTCTGCCCCAGGGCCAGACTCATGGAACTCTGTGTTCATCAAGAACTGCAAGAAGCCCCTATCACGAGCCTTTTCCATCCTATGGAGAGGGAGCATGGACACGGGGTCGTCCCTCAGTTACTAAAAACAACAGACATAGCCCCACTCCACAAAGGGGGCAGTAAAGCAACAGCAAAGAACTACAGACCAATAGCACTAACATCCCATATCATAAAAATCTTTGAAAGGGTCCTAGAAGCAAGATCACCACCCATCTAGAAACCCATCAGTTACACAACCCAGGGCAACATGGGTTTAGAACAGGTCGCTCCTGTCTGTCTCAACTACTGGATCACTACGACAAGGTCCTAAATGCACTAGAAGACAAAAAGAATGCAGATGTAATATATACAGACTTTGCAAAAGCCTTCGACAAGTGTGACCATGGCGTAATAGCGCACAAAATGCGCGCTAAAGGAATAACAGGAAAAGTTGGTCGATGGATCTATAATTTCCTCACTAACAGAACACAGAGAGTAGTCGTCAACAGAGTAAAGTCCGAGGGAGCTACGGTGAAAAGCTCTGTTCCACAAGGCACAGTACTAGCTCCCATCTTGTTCCTCATCCTCATATCCGACATAGACAAGGATGTCAGCCACAGCACCGTGTCTTCCTTTGCAGATGACACCCGAATCTGCATGACAGTGTCTTCCATTGCAGACACTGCAAGGCTCCAGGCGGACATCAACCAAATCTTTCAGTGGGCTGCAGAAAACAATATGAAGTTCAACGATGAGAAATTTCAATTACTCAGATATGGTAAACATGAGGAAATTAAATCTTCATCAGAGTACAAAACAAATTCTGGCCACAAATAGAGCGAAACACCAACGTCAAAGACCTGGGAGTGATTATGTCGGAGGATCTCACCTTCAAGGACCATAACATTGTATCAATCGCATCTGCTAGAAAAATGACAGGATGGATAATGAGAACCTTCAAAACTAGGGAGGCCAAGCCCATGATGACACTCTTCAGGTCACTTGTTCTATCTAGGCTGGAATATTGCTGCACTCTAACAGCACCTTTCAAGGCAGGTGAAATTGCCGACCTAGAAAATGTACAGAGAACTTTCACGGCGCGCATAACGGAGATAAAACACCTCAATTACTGGGAGCGCTTGAGGTTTCTAAACCTGTATTCCCTGGAACACAGGAGGGAGAGATACATGATTATATACACCTGGAAAATCCTAGAGGGACTAGTACCGAACTTGCACACGAAAATCACTCACTACGAAAGCAAAAGACTTGGCAGACGATGCACCATCCCCCCAATGAAAAGCAGGGGTGTCACTAGCACGTTAAGAGACCATACAATAAGTGTCAGGGGACCGAGACTGTTCAACTGCCTCCCAGCACACAAAAGGGGGGTTACCAACAGCCCCCGGGCAGTCTTCAACGGGATGGACAAGCACCTAAAGCCCGTTCCTGTCCCGGGTGGGGGCTCTTTACTTTGGTTTTTGCGTGCAGCCAGCAGCAACCCGGGGGTTTATCGGGCGCGTTTCCCCAGGAGGCCTGTTCACGGGACCGGGGCCCGCGGGCGTTGCCCCCCGAAACTCTCTCCAGGAAAACCCAGGTAATACTTCCCCCAATTTTCCTTAAACTTTATTGCCCAATCTATTTTAAAATTTTTTTTAAATCCCTTTTTTTTATTTTGGAAGTTTATTACCATTTTTTTAAAAGGAAAAGGAAAGATAAGATAAGATTTCGTTCGGGGGTTTTTAACCCCCGGGGGGTTAGCCACCCAGGGATAAAAAAAGAAAAATAGGGGGTCATCGAGGACTTTTAACTTATTTCCTTGGGGGGGGGTTTAAACTTTTCCCCCGGATGCCACCCACCAGTTGGGCTAACACCCGGGACCTATTTGCTGCCCGGTGAACAGGGGCAATAGGTTAAAAAGGAAAAAATTCGAAATGCTTCCCCCGCCGGGGAATTTGGAAAACCCCTTTTTTATTGCCCTTTTCTAGTTTTGACACTATCACCCAACTTTAAATTTTTCTTTTCTTTAAACCCCTTGGGTTTCCAAAAATTTTTTTAAATTTGTATATTTAACCCAAAATTTTTTTTTATCCCGCTACCATCTTACTTCATAATTTTAAACCAATCATTCCATTTTTTTTTCTTTTAATTTTTTTTTTATTCTTTTTTACCTTAACTTGTGTATTTTTATTTCAACTTGAACCAGTTATACTCTAGTTTTTTGTTTAAAAATTTTATTAGGGCCCCTTTGTTTCAATTTCCCAAATGAGAGCTTGTGCCAAATTTTTAAACTGTATTTTTTTAATTATTAAATAAAATCTAGTCCCCTAGCTCATTCTAGGTCAATACAGAGATAAAAACCAATTTTTTTATTAGACCTTAGTGCATTACAAGTGAAATCTGGTTTTTATTTTTTAAAATTTTATTTTTATATTATTAGTTTAAACCCATTGTACTTTAGCTCAGTCTAGGACAACCCCATAGCACCTCAACTTCATTATGTTTTTAGTGAATTATTCTATAAGGGCCCAAAGTGCTTTGCTATATACATGTCCCAAAATTCCCCTGCTACAAAATATTCCCGTACAGGTCTCCCTAACATTAGTGTTTTTAACTTTCGCAGGAAACACACATCCGCAAATTCCCAACCCCAAATTCCCAGTCGCCCAAATTCCCCAAAAAAACCAAAATTTCCCAAAAGCCAAATTCCCCAAAACCCCCCAATTCCTAAAAAAGCCAAATTCCCCAAATGCCCAAAAAACCAACTGCCCCAAAATTCCCCAAAACCCAAAAATTCCCCCAACCCCCAAATTCCCTTTTCCCAAATTCCCAAAATGCCAAATTCCCCCAAACCAACCCCCAAAATTTCCCCAAACCCAAATTCCCCCCCAGTCGCCAAATTTCCAAATGCCCCAAATTTTCCCCAAATGCTAAATTTTCCCCAACCGGCCCCAAAATTCCCCGCTGCCAAATTCCCCCAAATGCCAAATTTCCAGTCGCCAAATTCCCAACTGCAAAAATTTAAAAAATTCCAAAATTTTCCCAAACCCCCCAAATTCCTAACTGCCAAAATTCCCCAAATGCAAAAATTCCCCCCCCCCAAAAATTTCCCCAAACCCCAAAAAACCCAAACCCCCAAAACCCAACTTTCCAAAAATTTCCCCCTGGGCCCAAATTTTCCCCAAACCAACCCAAATTTCCCAACTGCCCAAAATTTCCCCAAATGCCAAATTCCAAATGCCAAATTTTCCCCCCCGCCCAAATTTTTCCCAAACCCCAAAAAACATAACTGCCAAAATTCCCCAAATGCCAAATTCCCCAAACCCCCAAATTCCTAACTGCCAAATTCCCAACTGCCAAATTCCCCAAATCCAAATTCCCAAACCCCCAAATTCCCAACTGTCAAAAATTCCCCCAAACCCCCAAAAACCCAACCCCCAAATTCCCAAAAAGTGTCCGGGGGGGGCCCAAAACTGTTTTAAATGCCTTTTCCCCGCATACATAAGGGGGATTAAACCCAAAAGACCACTGGCAGTCTTCAAGCTGGCACTGGACAAAACACCTAAAGTTGGGTTTTCCCGGGCCAGCCGGGGGTGTGGCCCGAAAATTGGTTTTGCATGCCGCAAAAAGCAACCCGCCTGGTTGAACAGGGTTGAAACCCCAGGGGGAAAAAAGGCCCGGTCCCGCCCGGGGCCCCCGGGGGCCGGGGTTTTCCCCGGGAAATCCCCTCCCGGGAAAAATCCAGGTAAAAAATGTCTTTTTAAAAATCCTGGGTGCTTCAAGGGCCCCTGGTGTCATCAAAAAACACATGGTTTTCCTTCAAGATCCCTATTTCTTTAAGGGCCCCGGCTGTCTTTAAAACCCTTGGGGTGTCTTCAAGGGCCCCGGCTGTCTTTAAAAACCCCTTTTTGTCTTCAAGACCCCCTGGCTGTCTTTAAACCCCTGGCTTTCCCTTTAAGACCCCCGATTTCTTCAAAACCCCTGGCTGTCCTTTAAGACCCCTGGCTGTCTTTTAAGACCCCTGGGTGCTTTAAGACCCTTGGCTGTTCCCTTTTAAAGGGTCCGGGCCCTCTTTAAGACTGTGGGTTTTCTTCAAGGCCCCCGGTTGCCTTCAAAATCCCCCCGGGGTCTTCAAGACCCCCGGCTGTCCCAAACCCCCGGTTGCCCAAGAACCCCGGGTTTTCTTTAAGACCCCTGGCTGTCCCTTTAAGACCCCCGACGGGCGCAAGCAAAGGGAAGGAAAAAGCAAACCCAAAATCCGTTTCCCGCCAGCTGACCCGTGGTTTTATACGTTGGATTACGTGTGGGTTTCAGTAACACCTGGTTTGGGAAAAATTTTTTGGGCCCAAAATTCCCCGGGGAAAATGTGGCTACCAAAAAGGGGCCCAGCATGGGGCCCTTAGGAACGGGTGAGCGGGTGGCCCTTTCACCCAACCAAAAAAAAGCGTTTTTCCTGAGTTTGGGTGAATGGGAGGCACTTTTAACTTATAGATTTACCCTCAGGGAAGAAGTAGGTAGTTTACTGTTAGTACACTAATATTAGGATTATTGAGGCAACTGTAGATAATAATGTAGACCTAAGACCTTAATATAGGTAGTAATAGGCCGATAATGTAGGCAAACACTAGGTTAAGTTAGCTAGAGAGAACTGGCAGCCCTAGTTTGAATGACGAGGCGTGGGTCTGCGAGGGATCAGTTCATCCTTCTTAGAACAGACATCATCTGGACAACATGTGCCGTGTTCAGCAGACGGCGCCCCCCATGTGTCTTCACATTTGAGACCTGGGGAAATCTGGTAGAGGCACATCAATGTACCGTAGATGACCTCCTCCGTCAGGCCCATACAGTAGGAAAAAACCTCCACCCTTTTCCATAGGATTTCTGGCCATTGTCTAGGGAAGATTGTGAGTTGATCTGTGGGCCTGTGTGCAGCTGGCAGTGCATGCCCAGTACGAACCAGTGTCTCTTGTCTTCCTAGAAGCTAGTGTCCGTGTCTGCATAGTTATACTAGGGGATACACACCCTCTTGGATATAGGAATTTCTGAGGTGCAGGCAGGTCACTAATAACGACTGAATATTGCAGGAATTAAGGCTCCTGGTTGCAACGTGGTTTCTGAGGGGAAGTCCAAAGGGGCTAAGCTTAGGAAGGTTGAAGAACAGGATATATGCTGCAACACCAAGTAAGTTAGTCCCTTTTTATAACGTGCATGCAGGCGGTTTCTTGCAACATCAGTCATTAATGAAAATTTGTCCTATAAGCCACTTGTGAGACTGAGGTACCCACCTCAGAGCTCGGTGTCAACAGAGCTTGCCAGGGTAGGCGACTCACTTGTAGGCAGTCCAGACAAATTTTCACACTGGTTGATCAGTCCCTGATCCACCATGAGACCTGGTCACAGACCGGACCGCAGGGGCGTTGACCCCCAAAACTCTCTCCAGGTATATTATACAGTGTAGGAGACATTATTACACTCTAAAGGATATGTACCAGGAATAAGGTAGAGTTATTTACGTCTACATCTTTGTTAGATAATAAAAGATCTTGCATGTAATCCATGCAGAAGCCCGTTTGTTTGTTTGTTTGTTTGTTTGCTTTTTGTTTGGTTGTTTGTTTGGTTGTTTGTTTTTTGTTCGGTTGTTTGGTTGTAGTCTACACAGGCTTTCATGATGTGATTATATTGTTTTTTCTACTGTATATGCTACTAACAGCTGCCTTAAAGTGCAGATCTCTCTATTTGTATTGTATATATTTTATTGATTCCAACGAATCCGTTTGAATCCAGTCCTTTGTTCACTTATTTCTTGGACGAATCCGAATTAATGTATGAGTTATTATAGAGGTTTCCAGTGGGTGATGTTGGAACAACTCATCAATCAATCAATCAAGTTTATTCTCTATAAGGGTTACAATGCGGGGTTTACAGGATTTGGTTATTGTGTGGTTTACATGTTATAAAATACTAGTTACAGAGGAGGCCACTAGGACACCTAGCATGGCTAGGTATTTCGGGCAGACCTAGATTAATTCTTAACTCTAAATTATAACAAATTATGGAGTAAGTAGGTATGATGGCTAAGTGACTAAATACTAGTTTGTGAGTTTAGCCATGTGAATGCTTTTGTTTTGGCACAATACATAGTTTCTATATTGGAGTATCACAGGCAAACTTATGACTAGTTAGGATTCATTCATTAATTTAAGTTTAAAATTCGTGTTTGTGTGTTTATAGTCAAATGGGTGAGTGAGTGTAAGTGTGAACCACCAGGTGGTTTTCATATAGTTAGTTGATGGGGTGTATCAGGGAGATAAGATGTTTTCTAATGGTAGTTTTGAAGGTGATGAATGTGTCTGCAGTTCTAGAGTTTTCAGGTAGAGTGTTCCAGATTTTAGGGCCTTTGACATACATTGAATTTTTATAAAGGTTTAGTCGGACATGGGGAATGTCATAGAGATGTTTGTGTCTGGTGTTGTGCCTGTGGGTCCTGTCACAACTTTCAAGAAAGCATTTCAGGTCAAGATTAATACTGGAATTTAAGGTCCTGTAGATGTAGTTTGCAAAGTTGTAAGTGTGGATGTTCTGAACAGAGAGTAAGTTTAGATCTATGAAGAGTGGGGCGGTGCACTTCTAGGGATCGGATTTAGTGATTATTCTTACTGCGGCTTTTTGTTGAGTTATTATTGGCTTTAGGTGTGTTGCTGCAGTTGATCCCCAAGCACAATTAGCATAGGTGAGGTATAGATAAATGAGTGAATAGTATAGTGTGAGTAGGGCATTTTGCGGCACGTAGTATCGTATCTTGGAGAGGATCCCAACCGTTTCGGATCCTTTTTTTTGTTATGTGTAGGATATGGGTGCTGAAATTCAGGTTGTTGTCGAAGTATAGGCCTAGGAATTTGCCCTCGTTATGTATGGCAACTAGAGTGTTGTCGATCTTAATGTTAAGTTGTGCAACACCTGCTCTGCTACCAAAGGAAACATGATATAGTAGGTTTTGTCAGTATTAAGCGTAAGTTTGTTGGCTGTCATCCAAGTCGATATTTTGAGCAGCTCCTCGTTATCAATGGTGTTGAGGGTGGCAAGATTAGGGTGAGAGATGACATAAGTCGTGTCATCAGCAAAGAGAATGGATTTCAGGTGTTAGGATACGTTTGGAAGATCATTGATGTAAATGTGGAAGAGCAGGGGACCAAGGACACTTCCCTGCAGAACTCCAGTATCAAGTGGCCGTGTTGATGAGGCTGTGTCTTTAATGGTGACATACTGATACCTATTAGTAAGGTAGGATTTGAAATGTGCAAGTGCATGGCCTCTTATACCGTAATGATCAATTTTGTGGAGTAGGATGCCGAGGTCTACTGTGTCAAAAGCTTTTCTAAGGTCAATAAAAATTCCTAGTGGATCTTCCTCATTTTCCAGTGCTGTGTAAAGCAGGTCTAGCATTTTTATGATTGCATCATTAGTACTTTTATTTTGCCTGAATCCAAATTGGCAGGGGTTGAGTATGTTTTGCATTGTTATTTACCTGGAGTTTTCCTGGAGAGAGTTCCGGGGGTCAACGCCCCCGCGGCCCGGTCTGTGACCAGGCCTCCTGGTGGATCAGACCCTGATCAACCAGGCTGTTACTGCTGGCTGCACGCAAACCAACGTACGAGCCACAGCCCGGCTGATCAGGAACCGACTTTAGGTGCTTGTCCAGTGCCAGCTTGAAGACTGCCAGGGTCTGTTGGTAATTCCCCTTATGTATGCTGGGAGGCAGTTGAACAGTCTCGAGCCCCTGACACTTATTGTATGGTCTCTTAACGTGCTAGTGACACCCCAGCTTTTCATTGGGGGGATGTTGCATCATCTGCCAAGTCTTTTGCTTTCGTAGTGACTGATTTTCGTGTGCAAGTTTGGTACTTGTCCCCCTAGGATTTTCCAGGTGTATATAATCATGTATCTCTCCCGCCTGCATTCCAGGGAATACAGATTTAGGAACCTCAAGCGCTCCCAGGAATTGAGGTGTTTTATCTCCGTTATGCGCGCTGTGAAGGTTCTCTGTACATTTTCTAGGTCAGCAATTTCACCTGCCTTGAAAGATGCTGTTAGTGTGCAGCAATATTCCAGCCTAGATAGAACAAGTGACCTGAAGAGTGTCATCATCGGCTTGGCCTCCCTAGTTTTGAAGGTTCTCATTATCCATCCTGTCATTTTTCTAGCAGATGCGATTGATGCAATGTTATGGTCTTTGAAAGTGAGATCCTCTGACATGATCACTCCCAGGTCTTTGACGTTGGTGTTTCGCTCTATTTTATGGCCAGAATTTGTTTTGTACTCTGATGAAGATTTAACTTCCTCGAGTTTACCATATCTGAGTAATTGAAATTTCTCATCGTTGAACTTCATATTGTTTTCTGCAGCCCACTGAAAGATTTGGTTGATGTCCACCTGGAGCCTAGCAGTGTTTGCAATGGAAGACACTGTCATGCAGATTCGGGTGTCATCTGCAAAGGAAGACACGGTGCTGTGGCTGACATCCTTGTCTATGTCAGATATGAGGATGGGGAACAAGATGGGAGCGAGTACTGTGCCTTGCTGAACAGAGCTTTTCACCGTAGCTGCCTCGGACTTTACTCTGTTGACTACTACTCTCTGTGTACTGTTAGTGAGGAAATTATAGATCCCTCGATCGACTTTTCCTGTTATTCCTTTATACGCATTTTGTGCGCTATTATACCATGGTCACACTTGTCGAAGGCTTTTGCAAAGTCTGTGTATATTACAACTGCATTCTTTTTGTCTTCTAGTGCATTTAGGACCTTGTCGTAGTGATCCAATAGTTGAGACAGACAGGAGCGACCTGTTCTAAACCCATGTTGCCCTGGGTTGTGTAACTGATGGGTTTCTAGATGGGTGGTGATCTTGCTTCTTAGGACCCTTTCAAAGATTTTTATGATATGGGAAGTTGGTGCTATCGGTCTGTAGTTCTTTGCTGATGCTTTACTGCCCCCTTTGTGGAGTGGGGCTATGTCTGTCGTTTTTAGTAACTGTGGGATGACCCCCGTGTCCATGCTCACTCTCCATAGGATGGTAAAGGCTCATGATAGGGGCTTCTTGCAGTTCTTGATGAACACGGAGTTCAATGAGTCTGGCCCTGGGGCAGAGTGCATGGGCATGTCATTTATCGCCTGTTCGAAGTCATTTGGCGTCTGGATAACATCGGATAGGCTTGTGTTAACCAAATTCTGTGGTTAACACAAGCCTATCCGATGTTATCCTGACTCCAAATGAATATAGTCTCCTGTGCATGAGTTTCTCAAAGATTTTGGATAGCAATGGTAAGTTTGTTATTTGCCTATAGTTGTTTACATCTGTAGGGTCACCACCTTTATGTATTGGTGTAATCCTTGCTGTCTTGAGTAGTGTCGGGAAAGTGCTAGTTTCTAGTGACTTGCTAAAAAGTTATGTAATAGCATGCAAAAGGACATGGGCTGCTCGCTTGTACAATAATGGTGAGACATGAGACAGATTCCCTGAGTTATTTTTAAGTGTCTTAATAATCTCGGTGACTTCAGTGGGCTCAGTTGGTACAAGATAGAAGGAATTAGAGGAATTCCCATCTAGGTAGTCCCTGGCATGGGCGTTGGTATGTGGGATTTTACTGGCGAGATTAGATCCTATGGTTGAGAAGAAGTAGTTTCTCTTGTTAGCTGTATCAGTGGGATGCAGTGGTGTTTCATTAGGTTCAGATAGGACAAAATTCTTGTTTTTTTCAGTTTGCAGAGCTCGCTGCAATCAAATAAGTTAGAGTTGTAAGAGAACTGCAACCGATGACTGATGTAAATGTTGTAACATATATATGTGAATGCCATCAGGCCCAGCTGCCGATGATCAGCAAGCTGAGAGTGTTGCCTCCAGTTCCCGAAGTGTAAAAGGCACATTGTAAGATTCTTCTCTGACATCAGAAAAGTTTAAGGGGTCTAACTCTCCAGCAGGTTTTGAGGAATGAAACGAGGGGCAAAAGTGAAGCCCCTGAGAGACACAGACAAGATGATTACCAATTTCGGTGGCAATGTCAAGAGGGTTTGTGATATCAACAATGGCAACCTGAAGTACAGGAGCTTGGGTTTGGGGGAGGATTTACCACTCAGTTTCCGTACTTTTTTCCAGATAGCACTGATAGAGGAAGTAGAGGTGATGGTGGAAACATAATCTCGTCAGCAAGTGTGTTTAGTGTCAGGGGTGACGCTGCGAGTAACTGCTCGTTTCTCCTGAAAATCAAGGAGTCTTTCTATGGTTCTATTTTACTGCCCCACAGAGTGCATTTCAAACATACTGCCCCAGCACAAGCAGGAGATCACCAAGGCATGCATTTCTGAGTGTTTCTGCCTGAGGTTTGGGGTATAGAATGTCAAGCTGAAGTTAAAACTGAGGTTGAGAAGAGGTATAAAAGCTCATTAATGGAGGACGAAGGAAGGACCCTCACTCAAATCAGATAGATGCGAGTAAAGGTCCCAATTAGCACGGACAAACTGCCAGCATGGGCTACAAGGAGGTCGTGATATGAAGGAGAGGTAAGAATGTTTGGAAAATGATCGCTGTCATGTAAGTCCGGGAGGACAGACAAGATGAAGTCTAGTGATCGATGCAAGAAAGAGAATGAGTACGAGGATCAAAATGGGTGGGAGAACCGATATTTAAAACATGGAGGGGGAGAGAAGTGAGAAAAGCCTCTAAATGAATTCCACGGGAGTCACAGTGAGACCCCCCTCCCAGAGGAAATGGTGAGCATTAAAGTCGCCAAGCAGCAGAAATGGTGGCGGTAAGGAAGAAACCAGAAATGCAACAACAGGGATAGATAAGGCTCGAGAATTAGATGCAAGAAACAGACTGTATACCACTTATTCAAGTGGATATGGGGTGCAGTGTAATGCAGCGAAGTATGAACAAAGAGCTGACGGTAAGGAATACTGGTGCATATAAGAAGTGCACTTTCATTAAAGGTTCCATCAGGATAAGGCTCTGATGAATAAAACAAATCATAGCCCGAGATGGGATTGATAAGAGCGAAGTGTAATTTGGATTCTTGTAAACAAATACAAACAGGGGAAAAGTGGGAGAGCAACACCTGAATCTCACACCAGTTACCTCTGAGGCCATGGATATTCCACTCTAAATAAGCCATGATTTGTGAAGAGAAAGATACAAGAAAGTGGAAGGTTGAGGTATCTACCAAAAAATGACAGGATGGATATGAGAACCTTCAAAACAAGGGAGGCCAAGCCCATGATGACACTCTTCAAGTCACTTATTCTATCTAGGCTGGAATATTGCGGCACACTAACAGCACCTTTCAAGGCAGGTGAAATTGCTGACCTAGAAAATGTACAGAGAACTTTCACGGCACGCGTAACGGAGATAAAACACCTCAATTACTGGGAGCGCTTGAGGTTCCTAAACCTGTATTCCCTGGGATGCAGGCGGGAGAGATACATGATTACATACACCTGCAAAATCCTAGAGGGACTGGTACCGAACTTGCACCCGAAAATCACTCACTACAACCCAGGGCAACATGGGTTTAGAACAGGTCGCTCCTGTCTGTCTCAACTATTGGATCACTACGACAAGGTCCTAAATGCACTAGAAGACAAAAAGAATGCAGATGTAATATATACAGACTTTGCAAAAGCCTTCGACAAGTGTGACCATGGCGTAATAGCGCACAAAATGCGTGCTAAAGGAATAACAGGAAAAACCGGTCGATGGATCTATAATTTCCTCACTAACAGAACACAGAGAGTAGTCGTCAACAGAGTAAAGTCCGTGGCAGCTACGGTGAAAAGCTCTGTTCCACAAGGCACAGTACTCGCTCCCATCTTGTTCCTCATCCTCATATCCGACATAGACAAGGATGTCAGCCACAGCACCGTGTCTTCCTTTGCAGATGACACCCGAATCTGCATGACAGTGTCTTCCATTGCAGACACTGCAAGGCTCCAGGCGGACATCAACCAAATCTTTCAGTGGGCTGCAGAAAACAATATGATGTTCAACAATGAGAAATTTCAATTACTCAGATATGGTGAACATGAGGAAATTAAATCTTCATCAGAGTACAAAACAAATTCTGGCCACAAAATAGAGTGAAACACCAACGTCAAAGACCTGGGAGTGATTATGTCGGAGGATCTCACCTTCAAGGACCAAAACATTGTATCATTCGCATCTGCTAGAAAAATGGCAGGATGGATATTGAGAACCTTAAAAACTAGGGAGGCCAAGCCCATGATGACACTCTTCAGGTCACTTGTTCTATCTAGGCTGGAATATTGCTGCACACTAACAGCACCTTTCAAGGCAGGTGAAATTGCCGACCTAGAAAATGTACAGAGAACTTTCACGGCGCGCATAACGGACATAAAACACCTCAATTACTGGGAGCGCTTGAGGTTCCTAAACCTGTATTCCCTGGAACGCAGGAGGGAGAGATACATGATTATATACACCTGGAAAATCCTAGAGGGACTAGTACCGAACTTGCACACGAAAATCACTCACTACGAAAGCAAAAGACTTGGCAGACGATGCACCATCCCCCCAGTGAAAAGCAGGGGTGTCACTAGCACGTTAAGAGACCATACAATAAGTGTCAGGGGCCCGAGACTGTTCAACTGCCTCCCAGCACACATAAGGGGGATTACCAACAGACCCCTGGCAGTCTTCAAGCTGGCACTGGACAAGCACCTAAAGTCAGTTCCTGATCAGCCGGGCTGTGGCTCGTACGTTGGTTTGCGTGCAGCCAGCAGCAACAGCCTGGTTGATCAGGCGCTGATCCACCAGGAGGCCTGGTCACAGACCGGGCCGCGAGGGCATTGACCCCCGGAACTCTCTCCAGGTAAACTTCAGGTAAACTACGAAAGCAAAAGACTTGGCAGACGATGCAACATCCCCCAATGAAAAGCAGGGGTGTCACTAGCACGTTAAGAGACCATACAATAAGTGTCAGGGGCCCGAGACTGCTCAACTGCCTCCAAGCATACATAAGGGGGATTACCAACAGACCCCTGGCAGTCTTCAAGCTGGCACAGGACAAGCACCTAAAGTCGGTTCCTGACCAGCCGGGCTGTGGCTCGTACGTTGGTTTGTGTGCAGCCAGCAGTAACAGCCTGGTTGATCAGGCTCTGATCCACCAGGAGGCCTAGTCACAGACCGGGCCGCGGCTGCGTTGACCCCCGGAACTCTCTCCAGGTAAACTCCAGGTAAATAACAATGCAAAACATACTCAACCCCTGCCAATTTGGATTCAGGAAAAATAAAAGTACTAATGATGCAATTGTAAAAATGCTAGGCCTGCTTTACACAGCATTGGAAAATGAGGAATATCCACTAGGAATTTTTATTGACCTTAGAAAAGCTTTTGACACAGTAGACCACGACATCCTACTTCACAAACTTGATCATTACGGTATAAGAGGCCATGCACTTGCATATTTCAAATCCTACCTTACTAATAGGTATCAGTATGTCACCATTAAAGACACAGCCTCATCAACACGGCCACTTGATACTGGAGTTCTGCAGGGAAGTGTCCTTGGTCCCCTGCTCTTCCTCATTTACATCAGTGATCTTCTAAACTTATCCTAACACCTGAAATCCATTCTCTTTGCTGATGACACGACTTATGTCATCTCTCGCCCTAATCTTGCCTCAACACCATTGATAACGAGGAGCTGCTCAAAATATCGACTTGGATGACAGCCAACAAACTTACGCTTAATACTGACAAAACCTACTATATCATGTTTCCTTTGGTAGCAGAGCAGGTGTTGCAAAACTTAACATTAAGATCGACGACACTCTAATTGCCAGACATAACGAGGGCAAATTCCTAGGCCTATACTTCGATTACAACCTGAATTTCAGCACCCATATCCAACACATAACAAAAAAAGTATCCAAAACGGTTGGGATCCTCTCCAAGATACGATACTACGTGCTGCAAAATGCCCTACTCACACTATACTATTCACTCATTTATCTATACCTCACCTATGCTATTTGTGCTTGGGGATCAACTGCAGCAACACACCTAAAGCCAATAATAACTCAACAAAAAGCCGCAGTAAGAATAATCACTAAATCCGATCCCTAGAAGTGCACCCCCCCCCACTCTTCATAGATCTAAACTTACTCTCTGTTCAGAACATCCACACTTACTACTGTGCAAACTACATCTACAGGTCCTTAAATTCCAGTATTAATCTTGACCTGAAACGCTTTCTTGAAAGTTGTGACAGGACCCACAGGCACAACACCAGACACAAACATCTCTATGACATTCCCCATGTCCGACTAAACCTTTATAAAAATTCAATGTATGTCAAAGGCCCTAAAATCTGAAACACTCTACCTGAAAACTCTAGAACTGCAGACACATTCATCACCTTCAAAACTACCATTAGAAAACATCTTATCTCCCTGATACACCCCATCAACTAACTATATGAAAACCACCTGGTGGTTCACACTTACACTCACTCACCCATTTGACTATAAACACACAAACACGAATTTTAAACTTAAATTAATGAATGAATCCTAACTAGTCATAAGTTTGCCTGTGATACTCCAATATAGAAACTATGTACTGTGCCAAAACAAAAGCATTCACATGGCTAAACTCACAAACTAGTATTTAGTCACTTAGCCATAATACCTACTTACTCCATAATTTGTTATAATTTTGAGTTAAGAATTAATCTAGGTCTGCCCGAAATACCTAGCCATGCTAGGTGTCCTAGTGGGCCCCTCTGTAACTAGTATTTTATAACATGTAAACCACACAATAACCAAATCCTGTAAACCCCGCATTGTAACCCTTATAGAGAATAAACTTGATTGATTGATGAGTTGTTCCAACATCACCCACTGGAAACCTCTATAATAACTCATCCATTAATTCGGATTCGTCCAAGAAATAAGTGAACAAAGGACTGGATTCAAATGGATTCGTTGGAATCAATAAAATATATACAATACAAATAGAGAGATCTGCACTTTAAGGCAGCTGTTAGTAGCATATACAGTAGAAAAACCAGTATAATCACATCATGAAAGCCTGTGTAGACTACAACCAAACAACCGAACAAAAAACAAACAAACAAACAAAAAGCAAACAAACAAAAAGCAAACAAACAAACAAATAAACAAACGGGCTTCTGCATGGATTACATGCAAGATCTTTTATTATCTAACAAAGATGTAGATGTAAATAACTCTACCTTATTCCTGGTACATATCCTTTAGAGTGTAATAATGTCTCCTACACTGTATAATATACCTGGAGAGAGTTTTGGGGGTCAACGCCCCTGCGGTCCGGTCTGTGACCAGGTCTCATGGTGGATCAGGGCCTGATCAACTAGTGTGAAAATTTGTTTGGACTGCCTACAAGTGAGTCGCCTACCCTGGCAAGCTCTGTTGACACCGAGCTCTGAGGTGGGTACCTCAGTCTCACAAATGGCGTACAGGACAAATTTTCATTAATGACTGATGTTGCAAGAAACCGCCTGCATGCACGTATAAAGGACTAACTTACTTGGTTTTGCAGCATATATCCTGATCTTCAACCTTCCTAAGCTTAGCCCCTTTGGACTTCCCCTCAGAAACCACGTGCAACCAGGAGCCTTAATTCCTGCAATATTCAGTCGTTATTAGTGACCTGTCTGCACCTCAGAAATTCCTATATTCAAGAGGGTGTGTATCCCCTAGTATAACTATGCAGACACGGACACTAGCTTCTAGGAAGACAAGAGACACTGGTTCGTACTGGGCATGCACTGCCAGCTGCACACAGGCCCACAGATCAACTCACAATCTTCCCTAGACAATGGCCAGAAATCCTATGGAAAAGGGTGGAGGTTTTTTCTTACTGTATGGGACTGATGGAGGAGGTCATCTACGGTACATTGATGTGCCTCTACCAGATTTCCCCAGGTCTCAAATGTGAAGACACGTGGGGGGGCGCCGTCTGCTGAACACGGCACATGTTGTCCAGATGATGTCTGGTCTAAGAAGGACGAACTGATCCCTCGCAGACCCACGCCTCGTCATTCAAACTAGGGCTGCCAGTTCTCTCTACCTAACTTAACCTAGTGTTTGCCTACATCATCGGCCTATTACTACCTATGTTAAGGTCTTAGGTCTACATTATTATCTACAGTTGCCTCAATAATCCTATTATTAGTGTACTAACAGTAAACTACCTACTTCTTCCCTGAAGGGTAAATCTGTAAGTTAATAAGTGCCTACCATCCACGCCAACTCGGGAGAAAACGCTTTTGTTTGGGTTGGGTGTAAGGGCCACCCAGCTCAGCCGTTCCATAATGGCCATGCTGGGACCTCTTTGTATGCCACATCTGTCCTGTGGAACTTTAGGGACCAAATAAATTTCCACAACCAGGCTGTTACTGCTACCTACACGTAATCCAACGTATGAACCACAGGTCAGCTGGTCAGGTACTGATTTTAGGTGGTTGTCCAGTGCCTGCTTGCTGACAGTCAGGGGTCTTGAAGACAGCCAGGGGTCTTGAAGACAACCAGGGTTCTTGAAGGCAACCACGGGTCTTAGAGACAGCCAGGGGTCTTGAAGACAACCAGGGATCTTGAAGACAACCAGCGGTCTTAAAGACGGCCAGGAGCCTTAAAGACAGCCAAGGGTCTTGAAGACAGCCAGGGGTCTTGAAAACTGCCAGGGGTCTTGAAGACAGCCAGGGGTCTTGAAGACAGAAAGGGGTCTTGAAGACAGCCAGGGGTCTTGAAGACAGCCAGGGGTCTTGAATACAGCCAGGGGTCTTGAAGACAGAAAGGGGTCTTGAAGACAGCCAGGGGTCTTGAAGACTGCCAGGGGTCTTGAAGACAGCCAGGGGTCTTGAATACAGCCAGGGGTCTTGAAGACAGAAAGGGGTCTTGAAGACAGCCAGGGGTCTTGAAGACAGCCAGGAGTCTTGAAGACAGTTTACCTGGAGTTTAACTGGGGAGAGTTCTGGGGGTCAACGCCCCCGCGGCCTGGTCTGTGACCAGGCCTTCTGGTGGATCAGAGCCTGATCAACCAGCCTGTTACTGCTGGCTGCACACAAACCAACGTACGAGCCACAGCCCGGCTGGTCAGGAACCGACTTTAGGTGCTTGTCCAGTGCCAGCTTGAAGACTGCCAGGGGTCTGTTGGTAATCCCCCTTATGTATGCTGGGAGGCAGTTGAACAGTCTCGAGCCCCTGACACTTATTGTATGGTCTCTTAAGGTGCTAGTGACACCCCTGCTTTTCATTGGGGGCATGTTGCATCGTCTGCCAAGTCTTTTGCTTTCGTAGTGAGTGATTTTCGTGTGCAACTTAGGTACTAGTCCCACTAGGATTTTCCAGGTGTATATAATCATGTATCTCTCCCGCCTGCATTCCAGGGAACACAGTTTAAGGAACCTCAAGCGCTCACAGTAATTGAGGTGTTTTATCTCCGTTATGCATGCCGTGAAGGTTCTCTGTACATTTTCTAGGTCAGCAATTTCACCTGCCTTGAAAGGTGCCTAGACAGAACAAGTGACCTGAAGAGTGTCATCATCGGCTTGGCCTCCCTAGTTTTTAAGGTTCTCATTATCCATCCTGTCATTTTTCTAGCAGATGCGATTGATACAATGTTATGGTCCTTGAAGGTGAGATCCTCCGACATAATCACTCCCAGGTCTTTGACGTTGGTGTTTCGCTCTATTTTGTGGCCAGAATTTGTTTTGTACTCTGATGAAGATTTAATTTCCTCATGTTTACCATATCTGAGTAATTGAAATTTCTCATCGTTGAACTTCATATTGTTTTCTGCAGCCCACTGAAAGATTTGGTTGATGTCCGCCTGGAGCCTTGCAGTGTCTGCAATGGAAGACACTGTCATGCAGATTCGGGTGTCATCTGCAAAGGAAGACACGGTGCTGTGGCTGACATCCTTGTCTATGTCGGATATGAGGATGAGGAACAAGATGGGAGCGAGTACTGTGCCTTGTGGAACAGAGCTTTTCACCGTAGCTGCCTCGGACTTTACTCTGTTGACGACTACTCTCTGTGTTCTGTTAGTGAGGAAATTATAGATCTATCGACCGACTTTTCCTGTTATTCCTTTAGCACGCATTTTGTGCGCTATTACGCCATGGTCACACTTGTCGAAGGCCTTTGCAATGTCTGTATATATTACATCTGCATTCTTTTTGTCTTCTAGTGCATTTAGGACCTTGTCGTAGTGATCCAATAGTTGAGACAGACAGGAGCGACCTGTTCTAAACCCATGTTGCCCTGGCTTGTGTAACTGATGGGTTTCTAGATGGGTGGTGATCTTGCTTCTTAGGACCCTTTCAAAGATTTTTATAAGAACATAAGAACATAAGAACGAAGGAACACTGCAGAAGGCCTACTGGCCCATGCGAGGCAGGTCCAAGTCTCCTACCGGCTTAAGCCAATGCACCCAACCTAGTCAGGTCAGGTCAAAAAATTGACTTAAGGGGGGAAACAGGGCAACCGGACCTGGAACCCACAACTATCGGGTCAAACTCCACCCCACCCACATCTACTCATGTTTTTAAACCAAACCCTTTTTTAAAAAAAGCACACAACGTTCGGGGCCTTATAAGGGGTATTTGGGGGAGTTTTTTTCCATTCTTCCACAACTTATTCCCAAACCATTTATTTTCCCTATATCCTTCCTGAATCTAAATTTTTCCAATTTAAAAACCCATTGCGCGGGGTTCCTTCTGGGGTAGATTTTTTTTCGGGCCAAAACTATTTACACCCCCTTTTTAATTTATTCCTGTCTTCCATTTTAACCTAAATATATCCCCCAAATTCTACGTTTTCTAAAAGTGGCAGTTTCACCCCCTTTTAGTCTATCCCCATAGGGAAGGTTTCTGATACATGGGATCAATTTTGGTCATCTTCCTTTGATTTTTTCCCCAGGGGAATTTATATCCTTTTTCCTGTAATACGGGGGACCAAAACTGTCCCGCATAACTAAATGAGGCCTAACCAAGGATTATAGATTTTTGGAAAAAACCCCCCCTGAGGACTCCTTTTAAATTTATGCTTCTTGATATGAACCAAGGATTCTATTAGCTTTATTGCGAACATTTAAAGCACTGTTGTTTTGGTTTCAAATTACTGCAAACCCAGAACTTAAAATTTTTTTCGCAACCTGGAGTTTAACCGGGAAAGGGGTTTTTGGGGGGTAAACCCCCCCGGGGCCCGGTCTTTTGCCAGGCCTCCTGGGGGATCAGCCCCTTTATCAACCAGGCGTTTCCCTGCTGGCTGCCCCGAAAAAACCAAACCCGAAAAGGACCCCAACACCCCGGCTGTTTCAAAACTGACTTTGGGCTTCCCCCTTTTGCCAGCTTAAAGACTGCCGGGGGGCTTTTGGGTAACCCCCCTTAGGGTTGCGGGGAGGCAGGGGGGAACAGCCCTTCCCCCCCTTCCCACTTTTTTGTTATGGCTTTTAAGGGTGTTTAAGTGGCACCCCGGTTACTGTTACTTTGGCTTTTTTGTGTCGGGCGTGCCTCTTGTGCTCCCGGTTTTTCTGGTTTTTTTTCACGGTCGCTTTTACGTGCTAAAAATTTTAAATTTTGTGTCATAAATTTCCTATCGATACATCCCCTAGCGCCGGGAACCCAAAACCCTTGGGGGGGAAAACTTATAACTGAGAAAAAAAAGGGGGAATTAGTGTGCACTTCCTGCAGTTTTTTACCCCAGAGGGGAATCTTTGGGCCCGGCCCCGGGTGGAAAAATAATAATATTGAACTTTGTGTCAGAGGAAAGAAAGCCCCCTTAAAAAGAATTGGGGTATACATAGGTATAGTGTTTTATTTCAGGGGTTTTCCCTTTGTATTTTGGGAGAAAAAGGGCCCTAAAGTGTCATTTGAAACAGGTGAATTTGTAAATGAAGTGATAAGCCTAAAGAGGCGGGTCCCCAGAAGCCCGCCAAAAAATTTAAACCACGGGGTCAGCTTTTTTTTAATAAATCTTCCTGGCCTGCTGGGTTTTCCCCTCGCATATAAACTAGTGAAAACCATTGAATACCAAAAATACATTGTTGAAGTAGCAACTAACCAGTATTATATTGGAAATTATTTGGAGGGGAGGATTTCATTAGTTTTTTTTTTTCTTGAAAAAACCAGACGTTACTGTGAATTTCATAAAACCCTTTGTATTTACCAGGGGTCGCAATAAAACACAACGAGAAGCAATTATTATACAAAAAAAAGCCCCCTTCCCCCAAAAAATTTGCACCATTCAACTATAGTAAATAATATAGCTTTTATTGGGGTTTGGAGACGAAAAAAAAAAAAAAAAAAGAAAAGGGCTAGAACAGCGTTTTGATAAACAAAGGGGGAAAGGGCTCGCCGTTCGTCTTTGGGGGAGTGCCGGGCAGTAAACCCCCTTTTTAAACACGCAAGTTATACTTTTGTTTTAAAACCAAATCACTATTACTGGGGTTTAGAAAATTTTCCATAGATCCTTCATGTTTTTAAGCTCAAATCCCCGCCCCGTATGGTTTAAATAAGTAAACCCATGATCAGTCAGATAGACGGGCCCGGGAACCCTGACTGGTCCAAACCCCTTGACGGGTCCAAACCCCCTTCGGCCCGGAAACCCCTGGACTTTTTTCAAAGGGTTTTTCGTTGGGAAACCACCAAGCAGGTTATTAATAGAATTTTCAAAAGGTTGCTAGTAAATTGCAGTAAATCAACCATTCAAAAAATTAGAAGCTGGGTTTTTTTAGTTGGGGTTTCAGTCAAACAAAACGGGCTTCCACATGCAAAAATTGTCATTTCTGTGGAAATTGGTGTCAGGGCCCCCTTGTCAATATCCAAGAACTAGCTAAAAAGCAGTTTTAAAAACAGGGAAGTTTTTTTTAAGGTATGCCCAAATGAGATAAACCCTTGGGGACAAAAATCAAAAGGGGTATTAAAAGAGGTCAACATCAAAGCTGCTTTCATGGGAAAACCTGGAAGTTTTCCCTACAACAGTTTGGGAAACAAAAAAAAAGCCCCCGGGCTGAATGGTACTGCCCTTGATACGGGGCCTTGTAGTCAAAAACCCTAAAAGGGGGAGATAAAGCCCTTTGGTAGTCAGAAAAAGGGGGGCCCTGTAGTGCTGTCCGGGGAGACAGAAATTTGGGGAAAGCTGGGGGTGCTGCCCGGGAGACAGTAATGGTGAAGTGGAGGTGCCCCCGGGGAAGCAGTAATTTTTAAAAGCGGAGATGCTTTTTCCCGGGGAGACAGAAATGGGGGGGGCTGGAGATGCTTTCCTGGGGGGGACATTTAATGGTGAAGCGGGAAAATTTTTTGCCCAAATTTTTAGTAAAAAATTTAAAAACGCGGGAAAGGGGAATACTTTTATAAAAGCCCTGTAGGGCCAGGAGCCATAGTGGGGGAAACAAGGTAGTCAAAGATAAGATAAAACCAATTTTTCCCAAAACTAAAATACCGCAGGAAATAAAAACAAGGGCCCTCCACTAGCAATAGTGAGGAATTCCCAAAAAAACAAATGGTGGGAGCCATTTTTTTGGTGTAGTGAGGAAAGAAGAAAGGGACGGGGAAAAACATGCACCAACGGGGAATTACGGGTACAAAAAACCCGGGGCCAACGGAAACCAAGCCTGGCACATACTATGCACTCGGTTTTTCTCTGGCATGGGAAATCTGGAAAAACCCAGAGGGGACGTGAAAACTTTTGACCACCCTGGGGAAAATTGCCATGCCCAAAAGCAACGGGAAAAAGCAAACCCCTTCCTGTAAGCTTTTTAAACCCTGAACTGTGTACCTCTTCAGAAACAAAAAAGGACTGTGCTATAACTTAAATTTGCCGGGCCCTTTCCACCCAAAAGGGGGACAAAAAGAAAAAAAACCCTCCACCCAAAAGGGGGAAAACCGGGGTACCCACACCCAATTTTTTAAGAGGGAGGGGGTTTTTTGGGCCCCGGGAAAGGAAAAAAAAAAACGGGCGGGAAAGGGCAGAAATCGTACCCAAATCCATTAAACCCGGAGGGGAAAACCAAGTCGAGGGCCTCCACCCAAACCAACGAAAACAGATACTAATCCCGGGAAAAAAAAAAAAATCCCCCCCCAGAAAACCAACAATACCACCACCCGAAAAACATTCTTCTTTCCCAAATATAAAAGGGCCCCCTTAAAGCCAGAAACCAAACAAAAAAATCCCTTTTCACCCGTGGACGCTTGCAGAGGCAAAGGCAATGTTCGCGGTTTTCCCTTTGAGCCCCCACAAAAAGGGAAATCCCCTTGGCCCAACGAAATTTTGGGATCCCAGGTTAAAAACCTTCCCGTTTGTAAACAGAGTGAACAGGAAAAAAGGGGGGGTTTTGGCCTGTATTTTTGCAAGTCACTTTGTTTGACAAAAATGCTAAATGCCTCAAATGTTTGTAGTGGAAGTTTTAGGGGTAAAGGTCGAAAACCCAAAAAAACCTAGTCTTTGTGATGCCCTACAAGCCCCCGGGAAAATGCAACACCCCAGCAACCCCCAAAAACCCAACTTTTTAAAAATTTTGCCCACTCCCCGGGAAAAAACCTTCCAGCTCCGGGCACCCAACATCTTGTTTCCGGGGGGATTTCAACTTAAGGCACCAAAAATGGGGAATATAGCAAATAATATTGTTGCAAGAAATAACCCCAGGAGGCAGCTCTGATAAAAACCTCACACTCACGCGAGTTTTTTAAATCTCTCCCCAAAAAAATTCAATTTAAACCACCCAAATAATAGACCCCTACTAGACGGGAAAGAATACACGGGGACCCACTTCACTAACAAGATACTGAAAAGAAATACACCATATCAAAAAAAAAATATACTCAGATCACAACAAAATTGGGGTTCAGTCATGTATGCGCAAAACCCGGGGACCGACATGGAGATTAGCCCCACGAGGGAGCATTCCCCAAAATTAAACTTAAAAAAACAAAAACATAAAGTGGGACCAAAAAACCCAAGTCCAAACCCGATATAAGCGGGGGAAGATAAAAACTGGGGGCAACCCCGCCCCCCAACTTATCCCTAGAAAAGTTTTAACTCGGTAGCACTCGAAGTATCCCCACAAGGCTTTTTCCCTCTAAAAAAAAGGAAAGGAGAAATTTGTAAAACAGAAAAAGACGGGCGCCCCCCTTTAAAAAGGCGACGGAAAAGAAAAACAGAGCGGCTAAAAGAGGCCAATAATCTAAATGCGTAGGGGGGAACACGGGTTTCAGAGAAATAGAAAGCATCAAAATTAACCCTTAAAAGAACCCCTTTAGGAGTCGGGAAAACGCGGGAAGAACAAAAAAGCCATAAATGAAATCGAAAGAAACCCAAATATTTCTTTTCCTATGCCAAATCAAAATCGAACAACGTCCAAAAGGGCCCCTACTTAAACAAGATGGGTCCCACACAGAAAGACAAAAAGGAAATGAGTGAGTACTTTAAATCCCAAAATGACTCAGTTTTTTTTGCAAGCTGCTAACCCGACTGGATCGAAGAACAAAAAGAAATTTTTTTTTTAGAGAGCCACAAAATTTGATTACCCAAAAAAGCCCCATCCGATGTTTTCCTGAGGGCCCAAAAGACTTCGAACAAGGGGATAAATGACAAAGCCCCTGCCCCCTCTGCCCCCCCCAAGGGCCCCCGACTCATGGAACTCTGTGTTCAACAAAAAACTGCAAGAAGCCCCTATCCCCGACCTTTTCCATCCCTATGGAAGGGGGGGCATGACACGGGGGGCGTCCCACAGTTCTAAAACAACAGCCCTAGCCCCCCCCACAAAGGGGGCAGTAAAAACAAAGCAAAGAACTACAGACCAATAGCACAAAATTTCCCCTATCATAAAAAACTTTTGAAAAAGGGGCCCCAAGAACAAAAATCAACCCCGCATCTAGAAACCCCTTCCGGGTTAAAAACCCAGGGGAAATGGGGTTTTGAACAGGTCGCTCCCCCGTCTGTCTAACTATTTGGGGCCCCTAGACAAGGGTCCTAAATGCACTAAAGACAAAAAAATTTTCAGATGTAAAAATACAGACTTTTCAAAAGCCTTCGACAAAATGTGACCATGGCGAATTTGCGCACAAAATGCGTGCTTAAAAAGGGAAAAAACAGGAAAAGGGCGGTCGATGGATCTATAATTTTTTCACTAAAAAGAACAAGAGAGAGTCGTCAACAGAGTAAAGTCCCAGGCGCTAAAGGTGAAAAGTTTTGTTCCACAAGGACAGAAATCGCTCCCATCTTTTTTTTCTCATCCTTAATCCGACATTGACAAGGATGTCAAACCCCCAGCACCGGTCTTCCCTTTTCAGATGAAACCCGGGAAAAAGCATGACAGTGTCCCCCATTTGGGGACCCGAAAATTTCCCGGGGAGACATCAACCAAAAACTTTCAAATGGGCTGGAAAACAATATGAAGTTCAAAGATGAGAAATTTCAATTACTCAGATATGGGAAACATGAGGAAATTAAAAACTTTATCAGGTACAAAACCCAAATTTTGGGCCCCAAAATAGAGCGAAACACCAAAAGTCAAAGACCTGGGAGTGATCCCTTCGGGGGAATTTTTCACCTTCAAGGACCATAACATTGTACAATCGCATCTGCTAGAAAAAAACAGGATGGATAAGAGAACCAAAAACTAGGGAGGGGGCCCAAACCCATTTATGACACTCTTCAGGGCACTTTTTTCTATTAGGCTGGAATAATTTCTGCCCCACTAACAGCACCTTTCAAGGAGGTGAAATTGGCCGACCTAGAAAAAAGACAGAGAACTTTCCCCGGCGCGCATAACGGAGATAAAACACCTAAATTATTGGGAACGCTTTTAGGTTTTCCAAAAACCGTACTCCCTGGAAAGCAGGAGGGGGAAAATACATTTTATATACACCCGGGAAAAAACCTAAAAGGGGCTAGTACCGAAAAGCACACGAAAAATCACCCACTACGAAACAAAAGAAATTGGGAGACGATGCCCATCCCCCCAAAAAAAAAGGGAGGGGGGGGTCCCCTAGCCAAAGTTTTAAAAGACCATTCAATAAGTGTCCCGGGGCCCCAGACTGTTTAACTGCCTCCCCGCCCCACATAAGGGGGGGTTTCCCAAAAACCCCCGGGGAGTCTTAAAAGGGGATGGACAAGCACCTAAAACAGTTCCGGATCAGCCGGGGTGTGGCTCGTATGTTGGTTTTTGGGTTTAGCCAGCAGCAACACCCCGGTTTATCAGGCCCCTTTAACCACCAGGAGGGCCCGGTCTCAGGGCCCGGGGCCCCGGGGGCGTTTACCCCCGGAAACCCCTCTCCAATAAAATCCAGGGGAAACCCCTGCTTTTCATTTTGGGGGAAGGGGCAAACGTTTGCCAAAATCTTTTGGGTTTCGTAATTTCGTGGTTTTTCGTGTGCAAAATTTTGGGGCTAGTCCCTTAGGATTTTCCAGGGGTATATTAAACATGTAACTTCCCTCCTGCGTTCCAGGGGAAAACCCGGTTTAGAAACCTCAAGCGCTCCCCGTAATGGGGGTGTTTTATTCCGTTATGCACGTCGTGAAAAGGGTTTTTTTGTACATTTTCCCAGGGCGGCAATTTTAAACCCGCCTTGAAAGGTTTCTGTTAGAGTGCAGCAAAAATTTCCAGCCCCAGATAGAAAAAAGTGACCTTTAAGAGTGTCATCATGGGGCCTTGGCCTCCCAGTTTTGAAGGTTTCAAATTTTCCCTCCTGTCATTTTCCCAGCAGATCGAAATTTATACAATTTTTTATGGTCCTTGAAGGTTTAAAAATCCCCGAAAAAATCACCCCAGGTCTTTGACGTTTGGTTTTTTTCGCTCTATTTTGTGGCCAGAATTTGTTTTGTACTTCCCGATGAAGATTTAATTTCCCCCATGTTTTCCATATTTGAGTTTAATTTTTAAATTTTCATCCCTTGAACTTCAAATTGTTTTCTGCAGCCCCCCTGGAAAAAATTTGGTTTATGTCCCCCTGGAGCCTTGCGTGTCTGCAATTGGGGAAAACACTGGGCATGCAGATTCGGGTGTCATCTGGGAAAGGAAAAAACGGGGGCTTTGGGTGACATCCCTTTTTCTTTTTCGGTATGAGGGTGAGGAAAAAGATGGGAGCTAGTACTGTGCCTTGGTGGAAAAGAGCTTTTCCCGTAGCTGCCTCGGACCCTTTAAATCTGTTGACGGCTAATCTCTGTGTTCGGGTTTGTAGGAAATTTAGATCCTCGCCGACTTTTTTTCCCGTTATTCCTTTTGCCGCATTTTGTGCGCTATTACGCCATGGTTACACCCTTTTCGAAAAGGGTTTTGCAAGTCTTATATATTACATCTGCATTCTTTTTTTTCTTTAGTGCATTTTGCACCTTGTCGTAGTGATCCCGGTTGAGACAGACAAAGGGGCGACCTTTTTTCTAAACCCATGTTGCCCGGGGTTTTGTAACTAGGGTTTCTGATGGGGGGGGTGATCTTTTCTTTTAGGACCCTTTCAAAGATTTTTTTTGATAAAATTGGGGGTGTTAGTGTATTGGTCTGAGTTCTTTTTCTGTTGCTTTACTGCCCCCTTTGGGAGTGGGGGGTAAGTCTGTTGTTTTTAAATAACTGGGGGACGGCCCCCGTTCCTGCTCCCTCCATAGGATGGAAAAGGCTCGTGAAGGGGCCTTTTTTTTTGCATTTTGAAAGAACACAGAGTTTTCCCTGGTCCGGCCCTGGGCAGAGTGCATGGGGATGTCCCCTTTTTTAGCCTGTTCGAATCATTTTTGGGGTCAGGATAAACCCTCGGGTAGGCTTGTGTTTAAAACAATTTTTTGGGGGTTTTTCATAAAAAATCATTTTGATCTTCGACTCTAGTCGGTTAAACGGCTTGCAAAAACTGATCATAATTTGGGCTTGAGTAGCTCACTCATTTCCTTGCTGTCATCTGTGTAAAGGAAAACCCCTCTTGTTTAAGTAGGGGCCCAAAAACTGGGAAAGATTTTCTCGATTTTTTATTTGGCAAGGGGGAAAAAAACTTTGGGGTTTTTTTTCGATTTTATTTATTTGGGTTTTAGTTTTTCCCGCGATTTTCCGAAATCCTAAAGGATTTTTTTTAGCTAAGTTCGAGCTTTCTAATTTTTCTGGGCCAGTGTCTCCCCTTTCGCAAATTTTAGATAAATTGACCTCTTTTGCTGCCTGTTATTCTTTTCCGTTTGCCTTAAAGGGGGCGGGCCTTTTCTCTTTCTATTTTACACTACCCCCCTTTTCTTAGAGGGAATAAGCCTTTTTGCATTTCATTTGAGTTCCCCCGAGGGTTTAAAATTTTTCTAGGGATAAGTTTGGGTCTGTTTTTTTTTGGCCCTTTTGTATATTTTTTTTTTTTTCCCAGCTTAAAAAGGTTTTGGAAATTGGATTACTTGGTCCCACTTTATGTTTTTGTTTATTGAAGTTGAAAATTGGGGGATTTCCCTAATATTAAAAATCTACCCTTATTTATTTATATGTGGCGGGGTTTTTGTCCTGTCCAACATTTAGGAAATTTGGGATTTTTTTCTAAATTTAAACTGCATCGCCCCTTCTCCCCCCACTGCATCAGTCCTATTTTTAAATTTCCTGGGTTTTGGGTCGAATGTCCCCGCAGAATTTAATTCGACGGCCCAATTTTGGGTCTCGGCAAACTTGCCGATGGGCGCTCTTTTTGCCCTCATCTATGTCGTTTAGTAGATTGTGAACAAAAGGGGGGCCCCAAAACGGGCCCCTGTGGAACACCCCTCGTGGGGGCTTCCCCACTCTGATTTCCCCCATTTAAAGCAAAATCTCTGCGCCTATTTTTCAACCCTGCCCCTTTCCAGGAAAAAAATTTTTTCCTCCTAATTTCCCTGTGCTTTTAAATTTTCCCAAAAAAACCCCCTGATGTGGGACCCTGTCAAAAGCCCTTACTGAAGGTCCATATAAAACAATTTTCATATTCATTACCAGATCTACCTCTCAAAACCTTAGTGAAAAAATTAATAAATTCGTAAGGGAGGAAGCCCCTTTTTAAAACCCTGAAAGAGATTCGTTGATTAATTTATGCTTTTTTAAAGGGGGGGCACGAACCCGCCCGGCAATTATTGAATTTCCTAAATTTTCCCCCCTATGGAATTGGCTTATTGGTCTATAGTTTTGAAGTAAGGGCCCGTCACCTGTTTTGAAAATAGGGATCACATTTTCCCAAATTTTTCCCCTTATTGGAAACATGCCAGTTTTTTAGTGATATGTTTTAAAAGATTAGCCAAAGGTGTGCAACCCTCTTTAATTCCTTTAAACCCCCTTTCATACAGTTCATTTAGGGCCTGGGGATTTTTTTAGGTTTTTTAAATTTTTTATTTGCCCCAAAAGGGCCCTGTCACTTGTGACCCCAAAAAGGGGGCATTTATTATCGTCCGTTCTACATTTAAAAAATCATTACTGGGGAAAATCGCTGGTAAACCTCCTGTGTTAAAACTGAGAGGAAGTATGTGTTAAAAATTCTACAAAATTTCCCTATCACGTCAGTGAGCTTTACCCAGGAAAATTTTGAGGGGGCCTTTCTTTTTCCCTTTATCCCCTTTCTTCTGTATACCCGAAAGAATCCTTTTGGGTTTGTCTTCGATTCTCTTGCAACCCTTTTTTTCATAAACTCTTTTTCTTTTCTAAAACCCCCTTTTTTAAAATTCCCCCCTTTTAAACTGAAAATATCGATTTTTCAATTTCCCCCTCCCTCTTTTGATTTGGCCCATATATGCCTTTTCCCTTTTTACCAATCAGAATTTTAATTTTATTGTTCATCCATTTAGGATCATTTTTGTTTGATCTGTATTTCCCTATTTTGGGAAAAAATAATTTGAAATGAAACAAACTTTGAAATAAAAACCCAAGGAAAGCATTTATTTTCGGGAACCATCACCACCCCACCTGCCCCCTTTGTCAGGTTTATTCCAGTTCAGCCCCCCCCCTAAGTTAAAATTTTTTAGGGCCTATGAAATCAAACCAAGCGAAAAGGGCAGGGGGGAGACTTGATTTTCCATTATTAGGGGGGAAATTTCCCTGATATTTTTAAAATGAGTTTATTTGTGATCACTTTCCCCAACCTCCCCAAAAAAACCTCAAAATTATTAATTAGTGGGTTTCCCTTGGGCCCCAAAAAACCCCCAAATCAAGGAGGTTATTTCCCCTAGTTTTGGTCTGTCACAAAATTTTTTTAAAAAAAAATCCTGGGTCGTATCAAGAAAGTCACCTGACTCTAATTTTTCCCGTCAAATTTCTCCAAATCAAACTGTCAAAAGTTGAAATCTCCCATTAACAACATTCCGTATGTAGATGCCTTACGAATTTCGTCCCATAGAAGTTTACTGCAATCCCTATTTAAATTTGGGGGCCCCGTAAAAACACACCCCAAAAAAATTTGTTTTTTCCGGCCCCGAGAACTTTTTAACCCAAAAAGATTCAGGGGGTGACCTTCTAATTTAAAATCTTGTCTAAAAACAACAATTTTTAAAATTTTCTCGACAAACATCGCAAATCCACCCCCCTTTCCTGTTGACCCCGTCAGAAAGGAATTAATTTTTAGCTTTTATGTGGGCATTCAGAGGGCATCTTCCTTTTTTTTCTATTAGCCAGGTCCCCTTTTTTAGCAATAATATTATGTTTCCTGCCTTCAAATTTAAAATTTTCTCATCCCATCTTTTTTCTTTTCACTCCTGCTATTAGTATAATAAACCTTAAGGGAGCTAGTCCCCTTTCTGCCCCTCTGCTGTCCCCCCTTTTTTTGCTGCCCGATTATTGTCCTTTTTTTAAAATTTCATGTGAATGCCTTTTATTAAAATTTACTGTTTTCCCAACCCCCAAATGTTGCAAACCCGCTTTTTCCCCCACACACCCATACCTCTATCTTCCATCAGTTTAAAATCATAGGGATTTTACCAATGGCCTTTCAAACGAGTCTGCCCCAAATGCTACCCAAACCCCCGCCCCCGGGGATGTACCCCATCCCCTTTAAAACATATAAAGTTTTGCCCTAAAAGTTTGTTAGAGCTGTAAATGAATGGGGGTTGCCAAATTCCCTTTAACCCGTATCTGTCTAGCCCCAAATTTTCACCAATTGCCCCAGCAACCAATTTATTTCCAACCCCCCCTTTTAGGCAAGATGCTACATATGATTGGGGGTCCCCCCCTTTGACTTAAAGAAAAAACTATAGCTGACCTGTATTAAACTAGCAAAACTCTTTTCTCCTACCCAACCCAAAAATCATTTCCCCCAGGGAATTTCAATAAGAAGGGCTTGTTCCATTACCTGACTGAAAATTATCCCCCTTTGACTATGTTCCCCCAAAACCAGCTCCAGGGGAAACAAACATCTTTCTTCTTCTTATTCCTATTACAAAAAAACGGTCAATATACTTACCTGAGAGTCACCGACCACAAGAATGTCCCTTTCCCCCCATTAGCAGGGGCAGTAGTAACCCCCCTTTCCCTTTACTGGGCCAAATGAAGTACATTCATCCGAAAAAAAGAGAAGGGGATTTCCTTCCTTCAATCTTCACTCTTTAAATTTCCTTTCTCTGATGGGGTCTTCCATAAATGTGAACCACTCGCCCCTTGTAAGGTGCTTAAATGCACCCCACTGCTGGTAGCCCTTTTACCTCCCCCAAATACCCGCCTCCAAAAGCGAGAGACAGACCCGCCCTCACTTCTGGGAGCCGTTTCTACCCCCCTCCAAAAACAGCCTCCTCACCGCAGGGGGACAGGCTTTCCCCCTACTTTTAAGCCCCCATCCCTCATTTTTCTTAGCAGATGCGATTGATAAAATGTTTGAGGTCACTTACGGTGAGATCCTTCCAACATGATCACTCCAAGTCGTTGACGTTTGTGTTTCGCCTCTATTTTTGTGCCAGAATTTGTTTTGTACCTCTGATGAGATATTAAATTTCCTCGTGTTTACCATATACAGATTAATGAAATTTCTCAGGGATCAGAATCATCTTCAAGACATATTAAACTAGGCAGTGGTTTTTGGGTATGACCAGTGAGACCGAACTAAACCAGGGAAAGTGTTTGTGGGTATGACCCAAGTGAGTACTGAACTAAATCAGGTAAGTGTTTGTGTTTATGACCAAGTGAGACCAAACTAAACCAAATAGTGTTAGTGGGTATACCAAGTGAGACCGAAACTAACCAGAAAAGTGTTTTTGGGAATGACCAAGGAGACCGAACTAAACCAGGAAGTGTTTGTGGGTATGACCAAGTGAGACCAACTTAACCAGGAAGTGTTTTTTGGGAATGACCAAGTGAGACCAAACTAAACACCAGAAGTGTTTGTGGGATGACCAAGTAGACCGAACTAAACCAAGGAAGTGTTTGTGCTATAGACCCAAGTGAGACCGAACTTACACCAAGGAAGTTTTGGGGTATGACCAAGTGAACCGAACTAAACCAAGGAAGAGTTTGTGGGTATGACCAAGTTAGACCGAACTAAACCAAGGAATCATATATATTGAACTGTATTTTCGTAATGGGACTTGGAGAAGCGTTTTAGGTATTATCTACGCATAAAACCATGTTAAACTGTATTTCTGATGATTATCCCGAACGTATTTTAACCTTTCTTCATTCTAAAAAAAATAAAGTTTGTAGTGGTTTGACATCAGCAAAATATCTGACTTCTAGCCCTCACAAAAATCAAAAACAAAATATGATATCCATTGACTACTCACCAGCTTGTAAAACAATCTTACGTTTATGTTCTCTGTGAATTTAATTGCAATCCCTGCTATTATTAACGAAAATACAGACAATATATATGTGACTAACTTCCGAGATAATCCGCGAACAGCGGAACCACGAATTTTTTTTTTTATTTATTTTTTTTTTAAGAAAATGGCATTTTTCTCAGCATTACGAGTTATACATAGTTACCCAGGTCCCGTTTTTCTTTTACCCTAGGAGGAAAAGAAGGAGAAAGAAAGCCCGTCCCCTGACTATGGGAAACTTGTATTTCCGTGGAACGCTTCTAGGAATATACCTATATATTATTCATTCTGGAGTATTACATATTTTCTTATTATTGAATTTGTTTTATTATGTCATAGTTAGATCAATTGTGATAGATAAATAAGCCGTAGAAGCTATAATAGCGTTATATGAAGCATTTCCCCGCCAACCTGAAACTGGAATTTTTTCCATGCGTCAACCAAATGTTCCAGAAGGTTCCTGGTTGTCTGAAGTCTACGTATAAGTCCCACCCACATATTATGGTGACAAAATTCGTCCAATTATTATCTTAGAAAGAATAATACAATAAATACACTAAAAAAATGGGAAAAAATTGAAAAATGAGGAGAGGTGAGCAGACCCAGCCGCGGATGGTGACGTCACCCTAGTTGTTTAAATGACCATAATTCCTTGTAGTAATGTCGTAGAACACCACTACATCCCACTGACACAGGCCTAACACGAATAAACCCAAGTTGTCGAGTTTATTTTATTTATTTATTTAATTTCCATTATGGCACACATACAAAGGTACAAAAAAAATACAGATAAGAGCAGCATGCCAAAGCACTTATATAACTATGCATAGCATTACGGGCTGGCTTAAAATTAACTTAAGATTAACTAAGCAAATGATTATATTATTATTATAATCAAAAAGAAGCGCTAAGGCGACAAGGCCTATACCAGCGCTGCTACTAAGCAATGAAGTAACTCAGTGATAAAACATTAATGTAAACAGATAACTATAAAGCACAAGTGAGTATACTAAGACAGTCATACGGTTGCATTCAGTTTAGGTAGCGATTCTGTTAGTTAGTGTAATTAAAAAATAATAAAGTTAGATTGGGTTTTAGGTTTAACATTTATGTGATATAATTGTGAGAAACATATAAGATATCAATTTATAATGTTTCAAGTTATTCAGTATTTATTTGGTTTTGGGTGAGTAAGTGATCTTTGAGAAGAGACTTGAATTTATAAACCGGATAACATAAGAGGTTTCTTTATATTTACAGGTAATGAAATTCCAGATTTTAGGCCTATTAGGTGGCATTGAGTTTTTTGCATAGTGTGGAGATTACAGAGAGACATCCAGAGTGATCTTGCTTGTGTTATGGTCATGTGTCTGTTAGAAGGTTGTCAAGGAGATGTTTGAGGGAGGGTTAATATCAGATGTTAAGTGTTCTAAGTATGTAATAGGTGCAGTAATAATTAAGGATGTTTTGTATGGAGAGTAGGTTTAGTGTATTGAATATTGGTGGAGTTGTGCTGCCTGTAGTGAGAATTTGTTATCATCCTAAACTGCAGCCTTTTGTTGGGTAAATTAGTGTCCTGAGAAGGTTAATTGTTGTTGAGCCATGGCACACTTCCAAAGGTGAGATAGGGTAAATAAGAGAGTGAATAAGGGCCAGGAGGAGCTGACTGTGTAGCAAAGGTACCGTATCTTCGATAGTATGCCTACAGCTTGGAAATTATCTTAAAATTTGTTGTATATGTGTATTAAAATTTGAGTCTATTATCAAGGTGGATTCCTAAGAATTTTCCCTTCTGTTAGGTTGTGATAGGGTGTATCCGTTTATCATAATTTAAGGAGGGACATCTGTACTCTGATATACCAAACTGAATGAAGTTAGGTTTTGTCAATGTTTAGTGTAAGTTTGTTAAGTCCTCATCCCAGGTAGATATTTTTCTGTAATTCGGTATTTTACAGTATGGGCTAGCGTGACTGGCTCGGGGGGGAAGAAGACGAATGTAAGTGTCATCTCAAATAGTGTGGGTTTGTGAGTAATTGCGAAGCATTTGGTAGGTCATTTAGTATAGGAAAAGATGAAAGGGCCAACTGTAATTTTTTTTCCCTGCGTTAGATCTGCAGTCTCTTGGTTTGAGAGGAGGCCCATCGACTGTGGTTCCACACCAGGAATGACTGGAATTGGTTGTACGATTTCTGCCATTTTCCTGCCAGTTTTTTATTTCCTTCTGGCACGAAAAACTCTCCCACTTGAGGTGGCTCTGGCTACCCAAGCTCTTTTCCCATGGCCTGGATGTTTTGTATCTTTCGTCCCCCTTTAGATGGTGTCCTGGCAATTTAAGTTATAGCACAGTCTTTCCTCTACTAAAGAAGTACACATTTCAGGTGAAAAAGCTTACAGGAAGGGAGTTTTCATTTCCCTGTTGTCATATAGGCATGGCATTTTCTAGTGTGTCCATAGTTGCACGTCCCTCTGTTTTTCCAGATCTCCCAAGTCTGCAGATACAAGTGCACAGTATGGAGCACAGGCTTGGTTTCCGTTTGCTTGGGTTTTCTGTTACTGTATTCCCTGTTGGTGCATGATTCTCTGTCCTATTCCTATCCTCCCTAGCACCAATAATTGAGCTCTCACCAGTTGTTTTTGGTAATATTCCACACTATTGCTAGTGGAGCTCCACTGTTTGCTATGTTCCTGTGGTATTTACTAGTTTGCAATATTGGTTTTATCTAATCTTTGACTACACTTGTTTCCCCACTACGGCTCCTGGTCCCCTATGAGGTCAATTTAATGTTATTCCTTCGTTCATATAATTCCTGACTACCTGGACAAAATTCCAGTCTTCACCATTACTGTCTCCCAGGACAGCACCTCCAGTTTCACCATTAATGTCTCCCAGGACAGCACCTCCAGTTCATCCATTACTGTCTCCCAGACAGCACCTCCAGCTTTTACCATTACTGTCTTCCAGGTACAGCACATCAGCCCCACATTTACTGACTACCGGACATCACCTCCAGCCTACAGTTTCTGAATACATGGCCAGTACAGGCAGTACCATTCAGCCCAGACTTTTAATGTTAACCCCATCTTTGTAGAAAAGGCTTCCAGGTTGTCTATGAAAGCAGCTTTTGCTGTTAATCCTCTTTTAATACCCTTGTGATTTTAGTCCACATATTTATCTCATTTGGGCATACCCAAAAACCACTTTCCCTGTTTTAATACTGCTTGTAAGTCTAGTTCTTGGTATCTGCACAAGGCGAGAACACCAATTTCCACAAAAATGACAATAATTCATGTGGAAGTCCGTATTGTTTGTGATGACTGCAGACTACACACAGCTCAAATGATTTGAATGGTTGGTTTTACTGTAATTCTACTAGCAACCCTTATACTCTATTAATAACTCCTTTTATGAAGCACTAGCTCTTTGTATTTCTATTTCTAAACTGTACTTGTGTATTGGACAGCTTACCCTGAACGTTCCTGATTTATATTTATTGGTGTGTTTGATAAGGGCGCTTACAACCCCATGCCGTTACAGACAGCTTATATTGTCCCAACGAAACTGTTGTAACCATTCAAGGTTCGGTACCATCAAGGGTTTCGTACCAGTCGATACGATCTGATCAGTGGGTCAAATTATTTAAAACCTACTGTCGTTGATTTGGGCTAACACATGAAGGATCTACTTGAAATTATCTACCCGAGTAATATGTGATTTGATTGATACAAAAGTATAACCTTGGTGTGGTTTGAAGAACCGGTGATTTCTGCAGCCTCCTACAATGACGAACGGTTCGAGCCTCAACCCTTAAGTTTATCATTCGCTGTATCTAGCTTTTCTAGTTTTTTTCGTCTCCACAAAAAAATTGCTATATTATCACTATATTGCTTGTGGAAATTTTTGGAGAAGGGACGCTTTTTCTGTAGTAATAATTGCTTCTCGTTGTGTTTTGCGACGCTTGTAACTACAGGTTATATGAAATTCACCAGTAACGTCTGTATTCAAGAAAAAAGTAAACTAATGAAAGTCACACCACCCACTAAGTACCATTATAATACAGGTTAGATGCTACTTAAGACACTGGTATTCTGAGCTAATCACTGGTATCACTAGATTATATGCAAGTACACTAGAACCAGTGAAGGATTATTAAAACAAGCTGACCACTTGGCAAATTCTGGCGACTTCTGGCACCTCTCTAATAGTGCTTATCACTTCATTTTACAAATCACCTGTTTTCAAATGACACTTTAGCCTTTATCATCTATATACTAGGGAGCCACTGTAGTATACACTATACACTATGTATACACAATGTTATCAGGGAGACTTTCTTTCCTCTGACAAAGAAAAGTTCTATTATTATTATTTTGCACACGGAACACAGGCCTATGATTCACCTCTGGCAGTAAACTCTGCTAGGTAGTGCACACTAATTCTCCTTTTTTGACTCGGTATATAATGTTTTCTGCCAAAGAATGGTTCCAGGCGCTAGAGGGATGTATCGTATAGGATTGATGGCAGTGGGGGTTTTGAAGACAGCTAGGGGTCTTAAAGACAGCCAGGGGTCTTAAAGACAGCCAGGGGTCTTGAAGATAGCCAGTGGTCTTGAAGACAGCCAGGGGTCTTGAAGACAGCAAGGGGTCTATTTGTAATCCCCCCTAATGTTTGCTGGGAGGCAGTTGAACGGTCTTAAAAGGGCCCCAACGGAAATAAGTCACTTTGTCTGATTTTTTTTGGGCTGTCACAGGTTGTGTACACATTTACTGCTATGTATAATAATCTATGTAACTGTGTATACCTGAATAAATTTACTAATTTCTATGGTGAGTGGAGTCACGTCCCTTTTGCAGGTATTTACCAAGTCATTGCCATTTTTATTTTTATCAAATTTTTTTATTAATCTTTTGCTACCTTAATTTGTGTATTTTATTCTGTCAATTTAAATCTAATTATGCTCTAATTCTGTAACAACTATATAAGACCTTTAGTGCAATTCATTGAGAGTCTTTGATCTTTTAATTAAATTATTAGATTGAATCCACAGTTTTACTCTAGCTCATTCTAGCTCAATACATAGTCAATACCAAATTCACTATACTAGACCATAGTGCAATTACAAGTGAGTAGGACAGGTGCTATTTGTAATTTGAATTTTTTATATATTAGACTAAACCTAGTGTACTATCGCTCTTCTAGCTCAACAACATAGTCAATACCAATTTCACCTAGTTAGACCAAGTGCAAATACTAGTGAGAGACTGTTGCTATTTTTTAATTTGTATTTTTATATTATTAGATTAAATTCAGTTGAACCATAGCTCAATCAAACTCAAAACATAGTCAATTCCAAATTCCTATATTAGCCATAGTGCAATTACTAGTGAGAAGACTAGTGCTATATTTTTAATTGTATTTTTATAATTATTAATTAAACCTAATTGTACTATAGCTCATTCTAGCTCAAAACATAGACTTCCACAAAAGTCATTGTTAGACCTATAGTGCAATTACAAGCGAGAAGTCTTGTTCTATTTATAATTGTATTTTTATATTACTAGTTTATACCTAGTTTACTTTAGTTCTTCCAGCAACAACTACATAGACAACATCAACTCCATTAAGTGTAGTTGTGACTATACCCTACAAGACCCAAAATACTCAAGCTATATACATGTCCGCAAACTCCTACCACTACAGATCAGCAGTACTAGAACTCAACACCACTCAGGAATATAAATAACCATCTTTAAACCTAGAAATGATTGATCACGTTGACCCTGATCTAAACCTCCATAATCTGACACCCAATCAAAACCTAATTGGAAAGTAACTGCCTTTATTACACAGCATCAACAAGCCACCACTATCCAAACAATGCTAAAGTCTATCAGTACTTAACTACAACATCAGGTCCTAAGGCAACACTATGATGAACCTCCTAGCACTCCCTTGAATCAACTAAGACACCCTTCTCCTGCATTATTCTTACTGAGAAACCTGGCTTAAAGCAGGAACACAATAGATATCTACCCTCTACCCAGGATACACAGCAATTCACAACTGGCAACCAAACCAAGTTGGGGTGGTATTGCAATCTATACTCTAACCAATTATCTTGTCTTAGCACCACTTGCTTTAGTGATGAATATGGGGAATACTTTTCTAATTTTGCTGTAAAAAACCATAAGACGCCTAAAACAATCGGTTGGCCTATTACCGATACCTCACACAAACATCCCAAATTTCAGTGAGAAATTGAAGTTCACTAAAACAAACCAGACAAATGAAATAAGCACCACCTTCTCTTTACTGGAGACTTCAACATCACCTTGGCTTACTAGATGATCAGCCTGTAACTGATTTCATCAACACTATGAACAACCACACTTCTCAACCAACACTAACTAAACCAACCAGGCTCACTGAACAAGTGCAACCAAAATAGACCACATACGGACCAATATACTAGCCGCCCACCTTAAATCGTGAAATCACAGATAGCACTACAGACCCACTACTCCTACCTTCCTCCTGACAAACAATAGTAAACCCACCACTTGAATGCAACAAAGTCTCATTTAGACACCATGACGAGGCCTCAGTAAGGAAGTTCACAGCTGACCTAGAGACTGTGAAATGGCTACAGAATTCATCCAAGGCCCAATGGTATTGATGCTGGCCAGACATTTTTTCTTAACAAATTCCATAGACTATACAACAAACATTGTCCTATAAAAACAAAACAGATCACAAACAAACAGCTTGGTTTGCCCATGGCTAACCAGCACCATTCCTGAAATCCATTGACAAGAAAACACCTATATGAAAAGCAATATAGGCAGGGCTTAATACACAAAGATATTCTTAAAACACTATTCATCAGCTCTCACCAAAGTAATAAAGAAAGCCAAACAACTATACTACCTCCAGTATAATCACAGACACTAAGGAGATATAAAAAAGACCTGGAAAACACTCTCAGATTCTAGGACCGCACAAACTGAGAAAAACCAAGAATATTGGCCAAGACTAAACCTAATTGAAAACACCACTACATCCCACTGACACAGCTAACATAGATAAACGACTTTCTTCTTAAAACAACCATAGATCTAATCTTCGCCAGTAAAATCCACATACCAAGCCCATGCACGGGACAACCTCGATGGGAAATTTCCAAAATTCGTTCTATCTTGCACCAACTGAGCCCACGAAAGTCACTGAGATTATAAAGTCACTTAAAAATAACTCGGGGAATCTGTCTCATTCCCACCATTAACTGTACAAGCGAGCGGCCCATGTCCTTTCCGCATGCTATTTCATTACTTTTTTAACAAGTCACTAGAGACTACACCTTCCCGAAACTACTCAGATGGCAAGGGTTACCACGAATACATAAAGGGGTGACCCTACAGACTTAAACAACTATAGGCCCAATATCTAACTACCACTGCTCCCAAAATCTTTGAGAAACTCGTGCACAGGAACTGAGTATTCATTTTATAATGGCTCAAAAAACATACTCAACCCCTGCCAATTTGGATTCAGGCAAAAATAAAAGCACTAATGATGCAATCTTAAAAATGCTAGATCTGCTTTACCACGCATTGGGAAATAAGGGATAACCACTAAGGAATTTTATTGACCTAAGAAAAGCTTTTGACACAGTAGACCACGACATCCTACTCCACAAACCTTGACATTAACGGAATACGAGGCCAAGCGCTTGCTTATTTCAAATCTTACATTACTATAGTATCAGTTACCTGGAGAGAGTTACGGGGTCAACCGCCCCCGCGGCCAGGACTGTGACCAGGCCTCCTGGTGGATCAGCGCCTGATCAACCAGGCTGTTGCTGCTGGCTTGCACGCAAACCAACGGTCACGAGGTCCACAGCCCGGCTGGATCAGAACTGACTTTAGGAGGTGCTTGCCAGCGCCAGCTATGAAGACTGCCAGGGGTCTGATGGTAATCCCCCTTATGTGTGCTGGAGGCATTGAACATCTCGGGCCCCTGACACATAATGTATGGTATCTTAACGTGCCAGAGACACCCCTGCTTTTCCATTGGGGGGATGGTAGCATCGTCTGCCAAGTCTTTTTGCTTTCGTATGATTGTTGTTTTTTGTGCAAGTTTCGGTACTAGTCCCTCTAGGATTTTCAGTTTATATAATCATGTATCTCTCCCCCCTGCGTATCCACGGAAAACAGGTTTAGAAACCTCAAGCGCTCCCATAATTGAGATGTTTTATCTCCGTTATGCGCGCCGTGAAAGTTCTCTGTACATTTACTAGTCGGCAAATTTCACCGCCTTGAAAGTGCTGTTAGATTGAGCAATATTCCAGCCTAGATAGAACAAGTGACCTGAAGAGTGTCATCATGGGTTTGGCCTCCCTAGTATGAAGTTCTCATTTATCCATCCTGTTCATTTTTCTAGCAGAGCGATTTGAAACAATGTTTATGGGTCCTTGAGTGAGATCACCGACATAATTCACTCCCAGGTCTTGACCGTTGGTTTTCGCTCCTATTTTTGTGGCCAGAATTTGTTTTGTACTCTGATGAAGATTTAATTACCTCAAGTTTACCATATCTGAGTAATTGAAATTTCCTCATCGTTAACTTCATATTGTTATCTGCAGCCCACTGAAAGATTTGGTTGATGTCCGGTCCTGTAGCCTTGCAGTGCTGCAATAGGAAGACACGGTCATGCAGATTCGGGTGTCATCAGCAAAGGAAGACACTGTGCTGTGAGCTGACATCCTTGTCTATGTCGATATGAGGATGAGTAAACAAGATGGTAGCCAAGTACTTGTGCCTGAGGAACAAGCTTTTCACCGAACTGCCTCGGACCTTACTCTGTTGGACGACTACTCACTGTGTTCTGTTAGTTGAAGAAATTATAGATCCAACGACCGACTTTCCTGTTATTCCTTTAGCACGCCATTTTTTTGCGCTATTACACCATTGTCACACTTGTCGAAGGCTTTTGCAAAGTCTGTATCTATTACATCTGCATTCGTTTTGTCTTCTCGTGCATTTCGGACCTTGTCGAAGTGATCCAATAGTTGAGACAGACGGAGGGGGGGGCCGACCTTTCTAAACCCATGTTGCCCTGGTTGTGAAACTGATGGGATTCCAGATGGTGGTGATCTTGCTTCTTATGACCATTCAAAGATTTTATGATACGGGATGTTAGTGCTATTGCTTAGTCTTTGCTGTATGCTTTCTGCCCCCTTTGTGGAGTGGGGCTATGTCTGTTGTTTTTAGTAACTGAGGGACGACTTCCCCGTGTCCATGCTCCCTCTCCATAGGATGGAAAAGGCTCGATATAGGGGCTTCTTGGCAGTCTTGAAGAACACAGAGTTCCATGATTCTGGCCCTGGGCAGATGCATGGGCATGTCATTCATCGCCTGCTCGAAGTCATTTGGCGTCAGGATAACATCGGATAGGCTGTGTTATTCAAATTTTGTGGCTCTCTCATATAAAATTCATTTTGATCTTCGACTCTCAGTCTGGTTAGGCGGCTTGCTTAAAAACTGAGTCATAATGGGACTTTGAGTAGCTCACTCATTTCCTTGCTGTCATCAGTGTAGTGACCCATCTTGTTTAAGTAGGGCCCAATACTGACGTGTTTCTCGATTTTGATTTGGCATAGGAGAAGAAATACTTTGGGTTTCATTCCGATTTTCATTTATGGATTTTTAGTTTCTTCCCGTGATTCCCTGAACTCCTAAAGGATTCTTTTAGCTTAATCGATGCTTGCTATTTCTCCTGACCAGTGTCTCCCTACCATTTCAGATATATTGACCTCTTTAGCCGCTCTTTTATTCTTTTCCGTCCGCCTGTAAAGGAGCGCTATGTCTCTTTCTATTTTACATCACTCCTCCTATTTCTAAGAGGAATAAGCCTTGTGCTCATACATCGAGTGCCACCAAGTTAATCTGTTCTAGGCATAAGTTGGGGTCCTGTGTTGCTTAGTATATCTTCCAGCTTAAATCGGTTAGGACTTGGTTTACTTGGTCCCACTTATGTTTTTTGTATTTGAATTGAATTTGTGAATGCTCCCTCGTGACTAGTCTCATTTTGTCGGTCTGGTGCTCTACGCATACATGTCTGAACCTCAAATTATGTTGTGATCTGAGTATATTGTTTTTTGATAGGTGACATTTCCTTATCAGATCATCATTGTTAGTGAAGATGAGGTCTAGTGTGCTCTCCAGTCCTAGTAGAGCTCTATTATTTGCTGGTTTTAAATTGAATTTTGTGCAGAGATTTAAAAGCTCGTGTGAGTGGTGAGTTTTTTCACTCAGAAGCTGCCTCCTGTGTTATTACTGCAACAATATTAATTGCTATATTCCTCCATTGTTAGGTGCCTAAGTGAAATCCCCTGGAGCAGATGTTGGGTGCAGGAGCTGAAAGATTTCAGACAGTGGTCAATTTTTAACAGCGTTTCCTGGAATTGCTGGATGTTGCATCCGGAGGCTTGACAACCACAATGACTAGGTTATTGGTTCTCGACCTTTACTGCTAAACTTTCCACAACATCATTTGAGGCATTAAGCAGTTCAGTGCAAACAAGTGATCTTTAAGGTAACAGGCCAACCCCCCCCCCTTTTGCCTGTTCAACTTGTCACATCCCATGAATAGGTATGTAACCTGGGATTCCATATATGTTGACCAAGTGATCCTTTCATTGGGGCTCAGTGAAAGCTGCGAACATTGCCTTGCCTCTGGCAAGCAGTCCACGGATGAAAGGGATATTTTGTTGGTGTGTTTGCTGGCTTTAGACCCTGATATATTGCAAAGAAGAATAGTTATCGACTGGTGGTATTATTGGTACTGGGGGGGATTTTTTTTCCGGCATTAGTATCTGTATCTGTTGGTTTGGAGTGGAGCATCGACTGTGGTTCCACTCCAGAATGACTGGATTTGGTGTACGATTTCTGCCATTTTTCCACCATTTTTTTCATTCCTGGCACTAAAAAACGCTCCCTCTTGAGTGGCTGTGGCACCCAGGTTTTTCCCATGGTCTGGATGTATTGTATCTTTTGTCCTCTTAGATGGTATGCCTGGCAATGTAATGTTAAAGCACCAGTTCATTCCTAGTGACTGAAGAGGTACACATTTCAGGGTGAAAAAGCTTACAGGAAGGGTGTTTTTGCATTTTCCTGGTTGTCATATGGGCATTGCATTTTCTAGGGTGTCATAAGTTAGCATGTCCCATCTTTTTTCCAGATTTCATGCCACAGATACAAGTGCATAGTATGTGCACAGGCTTGTTTTTCGCGCTTGCCTTGGGTTCTGTTGCGTATTCCCTGTTGGTGCATGTTTCCCTGTCCTTACTTTCTATCCTCCCTAGCACTACAATGAGCTCCACCAGTTGTTTTTGGTAATTTATCCTCACTATTGCTATTGGAGTCCCTTGTTTGCTATTTCTGCGGTATTTCTATTGTTTGCAATATTGGTTTAATCTTATCTTTGACTACACTTTGGTTCCCTACTAATTGGCTCCTGTAACCCTATGAAGGCCATTTATATGTATTCCTTCCTGCGTATATTCCGACTACCTGGACAAAATCTGCAGCTTCACCATTTCTGTCTCCCAGAACAGTATCCTCCAGCTTCACACATTTCTGTCACCCAGAACAGCACCTCCAGCGTCACCATTACTGTCTCCCAGGACAAGCACTATCAGCCCCACATTTAGCTGCTACAGGACATCACCTCCAGCCTTACAGTTTTCTGAACTACATGGCCAGTAATCAATGCAGTACCATTCAGCCGCAGACTTTTATAGTTCCCATCTTTGTAGAAGCTTCCAGTTTTTCTATGAAGCAGACATGATGTTGTCCCTTTAATACCCTTGTGATTTTAGTCCACAGATTTTCCATCCATTTGGGCTATACCCCAAAACACTTCTCTGTTTTAATACTCCTTGTAGCTAGTTCTTGAATATCTGCACAATTCTGGCCACAAAATAGAGCGAAACACCAACGTCAAAGACCTGGGAGTGATTATGTCGGAGATCTCACCCTTCAAGGAACCATAACCATTGATCAATCGCATCTGCTAGAAAAATGACAGGATGGAAAATGAAGAACCTTCAAAACTAGGGAGGCCAAGCCCATGATGACACTCTTCAGGTCACTTGTTCTATCTAGGCTGGAATATTGCTGCACTCTAACAGCACCTTTCAAGGCAGGTGAAATTGCCGACCTAGAAAATATACAGAGAACTTTCAGGCGCGCATAACGGGAGATAGAACACCTCCAATTACTGGGGAGCCCTGGCTTGAGGGTTTCTAAACATGTATTCCCTGGAACGCAGGAGGGAGAAGATACATGGATTATATACACCTGGAAAATCCTAGAGGGACTAGTACCGAACTTGCACACGAAAAACACTCCACTACGGAAAGCGAAAGACTTGGCAGACGATTGCCACCATCCCCCCAATGAAAAGCAGGGGTGATCACTAGCACGTTAATGAGACCATACCAATAAGTGGTCAGGGCCCCGAGAACTGTTTTCAACTGCCTCCCAGCCACACATAAGGGGGATTACCAAACAGAACCCTGGCATTCTTCAATCTGGCACTGGACAAGCACCTAAATCAGTTCCTGATCAGCCGGCAGTGGGCTCGTACTTTGGTTTGCGTGCAGCCAGCAGCAACAGCCTGGTTGATCAGGCGCAGATCCACCAGGAGCCTGGTCCACAAGACCGGGCCGCGGGGCGCGTTGACCCCCGAAACCTCTCTCCAGGTAAACTCCAGGTAAACAATGAGCGTGAAACCAATTTCCACAAAAATGAACAATTTATCCATGTGGAAGCCGTTTTGTTTGACTGACCACAGACTACACACAGCTTCATATGATTTGAATGGTTGATTTACTGCAATTCTACTAGCAACCATCTTGAATATTCTATAATAACCTTAAACTGAACTCTAGCATATTTGTATTCTGTTTCTAACTGTTTTTGTATATTGGACAGCTTACCGTCACGCCCGATTTTTAATGTTTGTGTTGTTATAAGGGGCGCCTACAACCCCATCATTTACAGTCTGCATTATTGTCCCAACCAAACCGTATCAAACCAAAGTCCGGTTCGGACAGTCAAGGGTTCGGACCAGTCAAGGGTTCGGACCAGTCAAGGTTCGGACCAGTCGATCTGATCTGATCAGTGGGTCACTTATTTAAAACCTACTGCGTAGATTTGAAGCTAGCACATGAAGGATCTACGGCCATTAACAACCCGATTAATATTGATTGACTGATACAAAAGTATAACTTGCGTGTTGAAGAGCCAGTGATATCTGGCAGCTCCTACTGTGACGAACGGTCGAACCTCAACCCTTGTTTATCAATCGCTGTCCGCCATTAAGACACAGCATCAGCAACATGACCACTTGATACTAGGAGTTCCACAAGGGAAGTGTCCTTGGTCCCCGCTCTTCCTCATACATCAAGGACCTTCCAAACGTATCCCAACACCTGAAACCCATTCTCTTTGCTGATGACACGAGTTACGACATCTCTCACCCTAATCTTGCCACCCTCAACACATTGTGAAAGAGGAGCTGATTAAATATCGACTATGGATGACAGCCCATAAACTTACGCTTAACACTGACTAAACATACTAAATTAATAGTTTGGTAGCAGAGGCAGAAGATGCACAAATTAACATTAAGATTGACAACACTGCCTCTAATTACCAGAATTAATGGGGGCAAATTCCTAGGCATATACCTTTGACAACAACCTGAATTTTCAGCACCCATATCAGCATATAACCAAAAAAGTATCCAAAACGGTGGGATCCTCTCCAGATATCGATACTATGTGCCCGCAAAATGCCCTTCTCATACAATACGACTCACTTATTTATTCCCTACCTCACCTATGGCTATTTGTGCTTGGGATCCACTGCAGGAACACACCTAAAGCCAATAATAACCCAACAAAAAGCTGCAGAAAGACTAAATCACTAAATCCCATCCCTGCAACACCCCCCCCACTCTTCATAGATCTAAACTTACTCCAGTTCAGTATATCACACTTACACGTCAATCTACATCTACAGGCCCTTAAACTCTAATATTCAACGCTTGACCTAAAATGCTTTCTTGATAGTTGAGACAGAACCCCCAGCATAACACCAGACACAAACATCATCTACGACATTCCCGTGTCCGACTAAACCTTTACAAAAAATCAATGTATGCAATATGGCCTAAAATCTGGATTAACCCTACCAGAGAACTCTAGAAACAGCAGACACATTCATCACCTTCAAAACTACAATTAGAAAACAACTTATCTCCCTGAAACACCCGTCAAACTAACTACACGAATACCACCTGGTGGTTCACACTTACCTCGCACCACTCATTGACCATAAACAGAAAATATTAATCTCAACATAAAATAATGAATCCTGTGAAACTCCCAATACTGGATAAAAAAAACTATGTACTTGGCCAAAACAAAAGCATCATGCATTGCTAAACTCCCAAACTAGTATTTAGTCACTTAGCCATAATACCAACTTACCTCATAATTTGTAATAAATTTACAATTAAGAAAAAACTAATCTGCCCGAAATGCAGCCATGCTAAGCGTTCAGTGGTACACTCTGTAATCACACTTTTTAACTATCATGTAAATCCCACACAATAACCAAATTTCTGTAACTCAGATTGTACTCCTTAAAGAATAAACATTGAATTTGAATTTGAATTGAGTTTACCTGGATGAGAGCCTCTAGGGGTCCAACGCCCAAGCGGCCCGGTCTGTGACAGGCCTCCTGGTGATCAGAGCCTGATCAACCAGGCTGTTACTGCTGGCTGCACTCAAACCAACGTATGAGCCACAGCCCGCTTGCCAGGAAACCGACTTTAGGGTGCTTGTGCATTGCCCAGCTTGAAGACTGTCCAGGTCAGTCTGTAATCCCCCTTATGTATCTGGGAGGCCAGTGAACAGTCTCAGGCCACTGTACACTTATGTATGGTCCTCTTAACTGCAGTGACACCCCTGCTTTTCATGGGGATGTTGCAACGTCCTGGCCAGTCTTTTTGCTCTCGTAGGAGTGATTTTTCGTGTGTACTTAGGTACTAGTCCCCTCTAGGATTCTCCAGTGTATATGATCATGAATCTCTCTCCGCCTTGTGTTCCAGGGAATACAGGTTATAGGAACCTCAAGCACTCCCAGTAATTGAGGTGCTTTATCTCTGTTATGTCACTCTGTGAAGGTTTCTCTGTACATTTTTCAAGTCAGCAATTTCACCCTGAGCTTGAAAGGTGCTGTTAGTGTGCAGCCAATATTCCAGCCTAGATAGAACAAGTGACCTGAAGAGTGTCATCAGAGGGCTTGCATCCCGAGTTTGAGGTTCTCATTATCCATCCCTCATTTTTCTTAGCAGATGCGATTGATAAAATGTTTGAGGTCACTTACGGTGAGATCCTTCCAACATGATCACTCCAAGTCGTTGACGTTTGTGTTTCGCCTCTATTTTTGTGCCAGAATTTGTTTTGTACCTCTGATGAGATATTAAATTTCCTCGTGTTTACCATATACAGATTAATGAAATTTCTCAGGGATCAGAATCATCTTCAAGACATATTAAACTAGGCAGTGGTTTTTGGGTATGACCAGTGAGACCGAACTAAACCAGGGAAAGTGTTTGTGGGTATGACCCAAGTGAGTACTGAACTAAATCAGGTAAGTGTTTGTGTTTATGACCAAGTGAGACCAAACTAAACCAAATAGTGTTAGTGGGTATACCAAGTGAGACCGAAACTAACCAGAAAAGTGTTTTTGGGAATGACCAAGGAGACCGAACTAAACCAGGAAGTGTTTGTGGGTATGACCAAGTGAGACCAACTTAACCAGGAAGTGTTTTTTGGGAATGACCAAGTGAGACCAAACTAAACACCAGAAGTGTTTGTGGGATGACCAAGTAGACCGAACTAAACCAAGGAAGTGTTTGTGCTATAGACCCAAGTGAGACCGAACTTACACCAAGGAAGTTTTGGGGTATGACCAAGTGAACCGAACTAAACCAAGGAAGAGTTTGTGGGTATGACCAAGTTAGACCGAACTAAACCAAGGAATCATATATATTGAACTGTATTTTCGTAATGGGACTTGGAGAAGCGTTTTAGGTATTATCTACGCATAAAACCATGTTAAACTGTATTTCTGATGATTATCCCGAACGTATTTTAACCTTTCTTCATTCTAAAAAAAATAAAGTTTGTAGTGGTTTGACATCAGCAAAATATCTGACTTCTAGCCCTCACAAAAATCAAAAACAAAATATGATATCCATTGACTACTCACCAGCTTGTAAAACAATCTTACGTTTATGTTCTCTGTGAATTTAATTGCAATCCCTGCTATTATTAACGAAAATACAGACAATATATATGTGACTAACTTCCGAGATAATCCGCGAACAGCGGAACCACGAATTTTTTTTTTTATTTATTTTTTTTTTAAGAAAATGGCATTTTTCTCAGCATTACGAGTTATACATAGTTACCCAGGTCCCGTTTTTCTTTTACCCTAGGAGGAAAAGAAGGAGAAAGAAAGCCCGTCCCCTGACTATGGGAAACTTGTATTTCCGTGGAACGCTTCTAGGAATATACCTATATATTATTCATTCTGGAGTATTACATATTTTCTTATTATTGAATTTGTTTTATTATGTCATAGTTAGATCAATTGTGATAGATAAATAAGCCGTAGAAGCTATAATAGCGTTATATGAAGCATTTCCCCGCCAACCTGAAACTGGAATTTTTTCCATGCGTCAACCAAATGTTCCAGAAGGTTCCTGGTTGTCTGAAGTCTACGTATAAGTCCCACCCACATATTATGGTGACAAAATTCGTCCAATTATTATCTTAGAAAGAATAATACAATAAATACACTAAAAAAATGGGAAAAAATTGAAAAATGAGGAGAGGTGAGCAGACCCAGCCGCGGATGGTGACGTCACCCTAGTTGTTTAAATGACCATAATTCCTTGTAGTAATGTCGTAGAACACCACTACATCCCACTGACACAGGCCTAACACGAATAAACCCAAGTTGTCGAGTTTATTTTATTTATTTATTTAATTTCCATTATGGCACACATACAAAGGTACAAAAAAAATACAGATAAGAGCAGCATGCCAAAGCACTTATATAACTATGCATAGCATTACGGGCTGGCTTAAAATTAACTTAAGATTAACTAAGCAAATGATTATATTATTATTATAATCAAAAAGAAGCGCTAAGGCGACAAGGCCTATACCAGCGCTGCTACTAAGCAATGAAGTAACTCAGTGATAAAACATTAATGTAAACAGATAACTATAAAGCACAAGTGAGTATACTAAGACAGTCATACGGTTGCATTCAGTTTAGGTAGCGATTCTGTTAGTTAGTGTAATTAAAAAATAATAAAGTTAGATTGGGTTTTAGGTTTAACATTTATGTGATATAATTGTGAGAAACATTTAAGATATACAATTTATAATGTTCAGTTATTCAGTATTTATTTGGTTTTGGGGGGAGTAAGTGATCTTTGAAAGAGACTTGAAATTTTTTAAAAAAGTAGTGTTTCTTTTTATTTACAGGTAATGAATTCCAGATTTTAGGGCCTTTATGTGCATTGAGTTTTTGCATAGTGTGAGAAAGGCACGAGGAACATCCCCAAAAGTGATCTGGCCTTGTGTTATGGTCATGTGTTCTGTTG
>NC_069496.1:2293473-2308911 GCF_026875155.1 Cherax quadricarinatus | reverse complement strand
ACTTAGTGTATAGGATGGCATCCGCGGTAAGATTTGCAAACAGCTTTGGTGGTCTTACCCTTAAAGTGCTAAGTCCACAGACAACAAGAGGAGGCAGTTCACCTCCATATGTTAAGGTGACACTACCATGCAGCTTCTGAAAGTCCTGACCAAGGATAACATCAGAGCACAGTTGTGGCAGAATAGCTAAATGTACATCTTGATAATCCTTTCCATTAAACTTGAGATTTACCTTACAAAACCCTAAGGTCTGAATAGAGAGAGATGTTGATGCCATGGAAACGGTACCTGATGAGTGATGTAGAGTCAAGGAGAGCCGTTTAACTAAGTCAAGGTTGAGGGAAACTCTCTGAGCTGCCACTATCAATAAGACCATCTACTTCTGTTCCTTTGATGATACTTTCACAACTGCCTTTGACAGTGAATTTGGAGTAGCGCAGAAGTCATGCTGCTAGAGTCGCATGATCACTGAATGTGTGGAGGCACTGGATTTACCTGATTTACCTGGAGAGAGTTTCGGGGGTCAACGCCCCGCGCCCGTCTGGACAGGCCTCCTGGTGGATCAGCCCTGATCAACCAGGCTGTGCTGCTGGCTGCACGCAAACCAACGTACGAGCCACAGCCCGGCTGATCAGAACTGACTTTAGGTGCCTTGTCCAGTGCCAGCTTGAAGACTGCCAGGGGTCTGTTGGTAATCCCCCTATGTGTGTGGGAGGCAGTTGAACAGTCTCGGTCCCCTGACATCTTATTGTATGGTCTCTTAACGTGCTAGTGACACTGCTTTTCATTGGGGGGGATGTGCATCGTTGCCAAGTCTTTTGCTTTCGTAGTGAGTGATTTTCGTGTGCAAGTTCGGTACTAGTCCCTCTAGGATTTTCCAGGTGTATATAATCATGTATCTCTCCCTCCTGCGTTCCAGGGAATACAGGTTTAGAAACCTCAAGCGCTCCAGTAATTGAGGTGTTTTATCTCCGTTATGCCGCGTGAAAGTTCTCTGTACATTTCTAGGTCGCAATTTCACCTGCCTTGAAAGGTGTGTTAGAGTGCAGCATATTCCAGCTAGATAGAACAAGTGACCTGAAGAGTGTCATCATGGGCTTGGCCTCCCTAGTTTTGAGGTTCTCATTATCCATCCTGTATTAGCATTAGCACGACATACTTTAGCAAAGTGACCTTTCTTGTGGCATTTATGGCACATTGCTTCACGAGCAGGACACTTTGGACGTGGATGTCTTGAAAAACCACAAAAGAAACACACCGTACCTGCTGCTGCTGTCACTGAGGCAGGTTCCCCAGTAACTTCATTGCAAGAGTCTTGGTCAGGAATTGCAGCACTTACCACTCGAGAAGGCTGAGTGGTACTGTATACTTCAGAATTCTTCTGGGCTGAATCTAGAGCTCTTGCCTGGTCAAAGGCAGCGGCTAAGTCGAGAGTTTTATTCTCCAATAAACGCTGCCTTATTATTGGTGATTGCAGGCCACTGATAAAAGCATCCCTGATGGACTCTTCACAATACTGAGCAGCTGTCACTGCTTGGAAGTGACAGTCCTTACCTAAAATTTTCAGTGCTTGAAAGTATTCCTCTAAAGACTCATCAATCTGCTGGCGGCGAGTTGCAAGGCGATAGCGTGCAAAGATTTCATTTGTAGGTTTAATATACTGAGACTTGAGGGTTTTGATAGCATCTTCGTAGGTATTACACTCAGAAATAGCCTCATATATCTTAGGTGACACAAAATTGATGAGCAGACTTAGTTTATCTAGATCTTCTTTAGGAAGGGCTCCCAAGAAGTTTTCGAAAGTCTTAAACCAGTGCTTCCATTCCTGAGCAGCCGTTGATAAGCTGGGGTCACAGTCTAGCCTCTCAGGTTTCAGTAAACGCTCCATGTTGTGATGTAGTCTAGCGCAGGATCACCACCAGGTAGCCCAGGATTCTATGTTCAATAAATTGTTGTGATAGAAACACAGGCCTTATCTCTAGGCTTTATTGAACATAGAATCTTCATAGTACTTCTGCAACAACAAAATATAATGACTAGTACATCTAATAATGGCTTCTACAGGGATGGTGATGTCTTGCATATGTCAAGAGAAAAGTTATAACTACAGGCCACATATTTAAACTCACCATGTAATCTGCATCGGTGATAAATGGATAAAGTAGGAGAGAATCACACACCATATGTTGGTGCCCATGACGCACGCCAAACTGTTGTTGTTGTTAAGGGCCCCTAGAGGTGGTGCAGTATTATCCTGCTGCTGCTCCCCACAGGACCAGTATCACTACACTGTGCAAACTACATCTACAGGACCTTAAATTCCAGTATTAATCTTGACCTGAAACGCTTTCTTGAAAGTTGTGACAGGACCCACAAGCACAACACCAGACACAAACATCTCTATGACATTCCCCATGTCCGACTAAACCTTTATAAAAATTCAATGTATGTCAAAGGCCCTAAAATCTGGAACACTCTACCTGAAAACTCTAGAACTGCAGACACATTCATCACCTTCAAAACTACCATTAGAAAACATCTTATCTCCCTGATACACCCCATCAACTAACTATATGAAAACCACCTGGTGGTTCACACTTACACTCACTCACCCATTTGACTATAAACACACAAACACGAATTTTAAACTTAAATTAAAGAATGAATCCTAACTAGTCATAAGTTTGCCTGTGATACTCCAATATAGAAACTATGTATTGTGTCAAAACAAAAGCATTCACATGGCTAAACTCACAAACTTGTATTTAGTCACTTAGCCATAATACCTACTTACTCCATAATTTGTTATAATTTAGAGTTAAGAATTAATCTAGGTCTGCCCGAAATACCTAGCCATGCTAGGTGTCCTAGTGGCCTTCTCTGTAACTAGTATTTTATAACATGTAAACCACACAATAACCAAATCCTGTAAACCCCGCATTGTAACCCTTATAGAGAATAAACTTGATTGATTGATTGATGAGTTGTTCCAACATCACCCACTGGAAACCTCTATAATAACTCATCCATTAATTCGGATTCGTCCATGAAATAAGTGAACAAAGGACCGGATTCAAACGGATTCGTTGGAATCAATAAAATATATACAATACGAATAGAGAGATCTGCACTTTAAGGCAGCTGTTAGTAGCATATACAGTAGAAAAACCAATATAATCACATCATGAAAGCCTGTGTAGACTACAACCAAACAACCGAACAAACAACCAAACAAACAACCAAACAAAAAGCAAACAAACAAACAAACAAACGGGCTTCTGCATGGATTACATGCAAGATCTCTTATTATCTAACAAAGATGTAGACGTAAATATAACTCTACCTTATTCCTGGTACATATCCTTTAGAGTGTAATAATGTCTCATACACTGTATAATATACCTGGAGAGAGTGTTGGGGGTCAACGCCCCTGCGGTCCGGTCTGTGACCAGGTCTCATGGTGGATCAGGGACTGATCAACCAGTGTGAAAATTTGTCTGGACTGCCTACAATTGAGTCGCCTACCCTGGCAAGCTCTGTTGACACCGAGCTCTGAGGTGGGTACCTCAGTCTCACAAGTGGCTTATAGGACAAATTTTCATTAATGACTGATGTTGCAAGAAACTGCCTGCATGCACGTATAAAGGACTAACTTACTTGGTGTTGCAGCATATATCCTGATCTTCAACCTTCCTAAGCTTAGCCCCTTTGGACTTCCCCTCAGAAACCACGTGCAACCAGGAGCCTTAATTCCTGCAATATTCAGTCGTTATTAGTGACCTGCCTGCACCTCAGAAATTCCTATATCCAAGAGGGTGTGTATCCCCTAGTATAACTATGCAGACACGGACACTAGCTTCTAGGATGACAAGAGACACTGGTTCGTACTGGGCATGCACTGTCAGCTGCACACAGGCCCACAGATCAACTCACAATTTTCCCTAGACAATGGCCAGAAATCCTATGGAAAAGGGTGGAGGTTTTTTCTTACTGTATGGGCCTGATGGAGGAGGTCATCTACGGTACATTGATGTGCCTCTACCAGATTTCCCCAGGTCTCAAATGTGAAGACACGTGGGGGGCGCCGTCTGCTGAACACGGCACATGTTGTCCAGATGATGTCTGGTCTAAGAAGGATGAACTGATCCCTCGCAGACCCACGCCTCGTCATTCAAACTAGGGCTGCCAGTTCTCTCTAGCTAACTTAACCTAGTGTTTGCCTACATCATCGGCCTATTACTACCTATATTAAGGTCTTAGGTCTACATTATTATCTACAGTTGCCTCTATAATCCTAATATTAGTGTACTAACAGTAAACTACCTACTTCTTCCCTGAAGGGTAAATCTATAAGTTAATAAGTGCCTACCATCCACGCCAACTCGGGAGAAAATGCTTTTGTTTGGGTTGGGTGTAAGGGCCACCCAGCTCAGCCGTTCCATAATGGCCATGCTGGGACCTCTTTGTATGCCACATCTGTCCTGTGGAACTTTAGGGACCAAATAAATTTCCACAACCAGGCTGTTACTGCTACCCACACGTAATCCAACGTATGAACCACAGGTCAGCTGGTCAGGTACTGATTTTAGGTGCTTGTCCAGTGCCTGCTTGCTGACAGTCAGGGGTCTTGAAGACAGCCAGGGGTCTTGAAGACAACCAGGGTTCTTGAAGGCAACCAGGGGTCTTGGAGACAGCCAGGGGTCTTGAAGACAACCAGGGATCTTGAAGGCAACCAGGGGTCTTGAAGACAACCAGCGGTCTTAAAGATGGCCAGGAGCCTTAAAGACAGCCAAGGGTCTTGAAGACAGCCAGGGGTCTTGAAGACAGCCAGGGGTCTTGAAGACAGTCAGGGGTCTTGAAGACAGAAAGGGGTCTTGAAGACAGCCAGGGGTCTTGAAGACAGGCAGGGGTCTTGAAGACAGCCAGGGGTCTTGAAGATAACTAGGGATCTTGAAGGCAACCATGGGTCTTGAAGACAGCCAGGGGTCTTGAAGACAGCCAGGAGTCTTGAAGACAGTTTACCTGGAGTTTACCTGGAGAGAGTTCCGGGGGTCAACGCCCCCGCGGCCCGGTCTGTGACCAGGCCTTCTGGTGGATCAGAGCCTGATCAACCAGGCTGTTGCTGCTTGCTGCACACAAACCAACGTACGAGCCACAGCCCGGTTGGTCAGGAACTGACTTTAGGTGCTTGTCCAGTGCCAGCTTGAAGACTGCCAGGGGTCTGTTGGTAATCCCCCTTATGTATGCTGGGAGGCAGTTGAACAGTCTCGGGCCCCTGACACTTATGGGGAATTTGGCGGTTGGAAATTTGGCAGTTGGGAATTTGACAGTTGTGAATTTGGCAGTTGGGAATTTGGCAGTTAGGAATTTGGTGGTTGGGAATTTGGCAGTTGGGAATTTGGCAGTTATGAATTTGGCGGTTGGGAATTTGGTGGTTGGGAATTTGGCAGTTGTGAATTTGGCAGTTGGGAATTTGGCAGTTAGGAATTTGGTGGTTGGGAATTTGGCAGTTGGGAATTTGGCAGTTGGGAATTTGGCGGTTGGGAATTTGGCGGTTGAGAATTTGGCAGTTGGGAATTTGGCGGTTGGGAATTTGGCAGTTAGGAATTTCGTGGTTGGAAATTTGGCAGTTGGGAATTTTGCTGTTGGGAATTTGGCGACTGGAAATTTGGCGGTTGGGAATTTGGCAGCGGGGAATTTGGCAGTTGGGAATTTAGCAGTTGGGAATTTGGCAGTTGGAAATTTGGCGACTGGGAATTTGGCAGTTGTGGGGTGTGGGTGTTGATCTTAGTTTATGGTGATTTTGGTGGTGTTTTGACTTTATTCAGTGGTGTTTTAGTAGTATTTAGTGGTGTATTTGGGAGTACTCAAAATGTTGTCTTGGAAGTGTTTCAGTGTTGTTTGGAAAATGTTCAAAGGTATTTTTGTGAGTATTCAAATGTTTTATGAGAGTGTCTGCATATTAACTTTGTAATATGTAAAATTGTGACTAGTGAATTTATCGAAAAGTGGTTAGAAGTGTTGTGGTGACTTTCTGATGAAATAGTTAAAATTGTGGATTGTTGTGGGTATTAACGAAAAAATGTGAAATTATTTGGGTTATCCTGGGTTAAGAGTGAAAATGTTTTCCCTATGTTGTATATGAAATGAGTAGGGGGAAGTCGACAAGATTCAGCCTGTGTGTGAGGTCATCACGTGACGTCACTGACCGCCGAGTAGTTTAACACACTTTTTAGTTCATTTAACTTAATGAGAGGAATACTGACATCACACTTGTTTAGACCTGTAGTAAGAGAAAGTACCATGCCTCATAGGAGGAGTTCATTTGAATGCTTACCCTGAGAGGGGGAATCCAAAAAACTTTGATCCGAGGAGATGGAGTCTTTGTATTATCGAGAAAAAAAACTTGATCCAAGGAGATCATAAGAATTTCGAAACCCCATAGGGGGGGGGATACAAAAGCTTGATCCATGGAGATGGAGACTTTGATTTCGAGAAAAATTTGATCTGAGGAATTGGAGTCTTTGTATTATCGAGAAAACTTGATCCGAGGAGTTCATAAGAAAATGAAATTCGAAAAAAATTGGGATGGGGGTGAAAGTGGGAGGGGGAAACTCAAAAATTTGATCCGAGGAGATGGAGTCTTGGTATTATCGAGAAAACTTGATTCGAGGAGAGCAAATGAAATTCAAAAAAAAATCGAAAAAAATCGGAAAAAAATTCGGGGTGCGGGGGCGATCCGGACGACGCTGCAGAAGGCGCAGCAGAAGGCGCTGGCGGCGCGATGGGCGGGCACGAAGGGCGCGACGGGCGGGCGTGACGGCGGGCGCAAAGGGCATGGGCGGGCGGCTGGGTCGGTGGCGGGCGGGCGGGTGGGGGTGCAGGGGGCACGGGTGGGGGTGCTTGGGGCGCGGGTGGGGGTCGTGGGAGGGGGATCGTGGGCGGGGTCGTGGGCGGGGTCGTGGCGGGGGTCGTGGGTGGGGATCGTGGGCAGGGGTAAGTGGTGCGGGCGCGGGTGGGGGGTGCGGGGTGGGGGCCATGGGTGAGGTGGTCTCGAGGGCGAAGTGGTCTCGAGGGCGAGGTGGTTTCTCGAGGGCGAGGTGGTCTCGAGGTGGGAGGTTTTGGCTCGAGGGCGAGGTCAGGTCATTAGCACATAGGTGTGAAAAAGGTCATTAGCACATAGGTGTGAAAAAAGGTCATTAGCACATAGGTGTGAAAAAGGTCATTTGCACATAGGTGTGAAAGGAGCACTCGGGGGAAGCCATGAAGAGGACGAAGCCACTGAGAGGAGGGGAGCCACTGAGAGAGGAAGCCATACAGAAGAAAGGGTTTACTAATGACAATTGTTGCCAGTCAGCTACTTTTGGGCCCAAAAACTGAAGAAACACCAGCAGCACTTTTGCCACCATAGAAAAGGAGGCTCTTGCTTTAGTGTTAGCAGTGCAACATTTTAAAGGTGTATATATCATCATCAGTTCACCCTATAACTGTGTATAGTGACCATATCCTTTACGTTTCCTTCACTTAATGAGGAAACCCACAATCAGAGACTTACGAGGTGGGCCTTGTTTCTCCAAACCTCTTAATCTGTGATTCATTTTGTGAAGGGAGCAGAGAATGTGGTTGCTGATGCCTTGTCTCGTGTTTTTAAAGTGCAAAATTTGTAGTGTATAGATCACTTATCTATTCTTATTTGCAGTGATTTGCGGTAGAACGAGTAAAATGGAACCCTGGACCACCCAAAGGAGAAGGGCAGGTTGAGCTGGAGCTGGAGGTATCAGGATTCCCTAGTGTGTTTTTGTATTTAGGGGGGGGGAGTCACATCAAAGGCATCTAGGTAAGGTATGCTACGTTTTTTAGGGGTTGGGTGGAATGCTTTTAACCTCTGTTTTTTTTGGTAAAGGGACTGTTGGCCTTTAAAGTTTTAGTGAATTTTTGGGGCTGGGGTGATGCCCTCCACTGTTTAATGTCATGTCTTTTGATCCGAGGGGGTTTTGGTTTCAGACTCTTTTTTATTTTTTTTTGGATCACCACTGGGGTGAATCCAGGGTCCTTGGAATGACATGCAGTGTCGGCTGGGGGTCCACCTTTTTGGGGTCTTCAGTGATGGGTCCAGGGTTTTACGGGTTTTTCGTCCCACCAACAAGATTTATGTGCCTACCACCCGTTGTTTTTTGGGGCCTGAAATTTTCCCCTCTCCTGTTCTCTCCTGTTCTCGCAGAGGTGTGGTCATGGGAACCCGTTTTTAAAGATTGCTGAGATGGGAGTGATAATGTGGATTTTGTTTTCTCAGTAAATTAACATGTAACCCCTGTTTTTTTCCCTTGAACCCTTGAAAAGTACTTACTGTTTTAAAAGTTTTTTTTGGTGGCACTACAGTTTTGGTCTGCCTTGCAACTACTGAACTTTTGGTGTTTCTTCATAAAACAGCATTCCTCAGGGGCACTTTTGTACAAAAGTTTACTTGGTCGTTCACAAATTTGCTTGATTTTAATTTAGGTAAAATGCATCAACGCCAGCGCCTGGCCAGCGCTGTGTTTTTGTAATGGTGCCTTTTCCCTATAACAGCGCCTAAAGAGTGTGACTGTGAGCTCGTTGGGGGCATAGAACTTGATCACTTTTATGCTCGGCGGTTTCATTTGTCTGCAATCTAGTACCTTCAGTTTGTTAATATTGCATATTTGTAGTACCAAAAGACCGTGATTGTATGGGGTCATTCCCCATTATCATTTTGACCATTGCCTCAGACCTTAATGGGGGGGCTAATTTTTTTTTTTTTCTTTTTTGCCTAGCGGTGTCCGTAGGGAACCCGCTAGCAGAGTGAGAACCTATTGTCTGAGGGTGGGGGTGTTATGCAGGGTTCCAAATGACATCGTAAAGTACATATAGTGGAGAAAATGTGCCATAATAATATGAATATTATAGTTTTTAAGGAATAATTTTATAATTGATAATGTACATTTGGGGGTACTGTAAAGTACTCAACTGTAATTATAAAGAAAAATCTGTTAATGTTTTATTTTCCAAGGATGTTTGGGTACGTGGTTTTAAGTGTGGTTTGAGAGGAGCCACGTGACGTTAGCATGGTGTGTTGAGGCTGGCGTCAGAGATGCTGTGTATTTAAGATAAGTTTGTAGTTGTGCACTCATTTTGTTTATCCACCTCAAGCCATAGGCTCTCATATGGCTTAACTGTATGTTCACCCAGGCTCTGACATGGTCAGGGTGCTGTGGAAGGAGTGAGGAAATAAGAAATGAGGTGTGGAGTAGAGTGGGCCTGACGCTGACGAGGCATAGTGGTTATGGTGGCTGGACCTCCAGCCAACTGAGGTTTGTGTACCCTCATTTGGGCGTTTAGGATTAAGGTTTTTCTGTTATGTTATGTTATGGTGACTAAATATATATATTTTCCTAATTGGGATTTTTGCCTAACCCTCTGTTACACAATCCCTTTAAGTACACATACTAGTTTAGCGCTTTCTGTTTTGACTGGGATAGCCCTGGGTGGCCTGTTTGGGCTTGAGATGTGAGATGCCCTTAGACAAGGCATCAAACCCCAAGCTATCCCACATTTTTGCATAACAATGTTTCGCTCTATTTTGTTGCCAGAATTTGTTTTGTACTCTGATGAAGATTTAATTTCCTCGTGTTTACCATATCTGAGTAATTGAAATTTCTCATCGTTGAACTTCATATTGTTTTCTGCAGCCCACTGAAAGATTCGGTTGATGTCTGCCTGGAGCCTTGCAGTGTCTGCAATGGAAGACACTGTCATGCAGATTCGGGTGTCATCTGCAAAGGAAGACACGGTGCTGTGGCTGACATCCTTGTCTGTGTCAGATATAAGAATGAGGAACAAGATGGGAGCGAGTACTGTGCCTTGTGGAACAGAGCTTTTCTCCGTGGCTGCCTCGGACTTTACTCTGTTGACTACTACTCTGTGTTCTGTTAGTGAGGAAATTATAGATCCATCGACCGACTTTTCCTGTTATTCCTTTAGCACGCATTTTGTGCACTATTACGCCATGGTCACACTTGTCGAAGGCTTTTGCAAAGTGTGTATATATTACATCTGCATTCTTTTTGTCTTTTAGTGCATTTAGGACCTTGTCATAGTGATCCAATAGTTGAGACAGACAGGAGCGACCTGTTCTAAACCCATGTTGCCCTGGGTTGTGTAACTGATGGGTTTCTAGATGGGTGGTGATCTTGCTTCTTAGGACCCTTTCAAAGTTTTTATGATATGGGATGTTAATGCTATCGGTTTGAAGTTCTTTGCTGTTGCTTTACTGCCCCCTTTGTGGAGTGGGGCTATGTCTGTTGTTTTTAGTAACTGTGGGACGACCCCCGTGTCCATACTCCCTCTCCATAGGATGGTATTATTATTATTATAATCAAAAAGAAGCGCTAAGCCACAAGGGCTATACAGCTCCATAGGATGGTAAAGGCTCGTGATAGGGGCTTCTTGCAGTTCTTGATTAACACGGACTTCCATGAGTCTGACCCTGGGGCAGAGTGCATAGGCATGTCATTTATAGCCTGTTCGAAGTCATTTGGCGTCAGGATAACATCAGATAGGCTTGTGTTAACCAAATTCTGTGGCTCTCTCATAAAAAATTCATTTTGATCTTCGACTCTCAGTCTGGTTAGTGGCTTGCTAAAAACTGAGTCATATTGGGACTTGAGTAGCTCACTCATTTCCTTGCTGTCATTTGTGTAGGACCCATCTTGTTTAAGTAACGGCCCAATACTGGACATTGTTCTCGACTTTGATTTGGCATAGGAGAAGAAATACTTTGGGTTTCTTTCGATTTCATTTATGGCTTTTAGTTCTTCCCGCGATTCCTGACTCATATAAGATTCCTTTAGCTTAAGTTCGATGTTTGCTATTTCTCTGACCAGTGTCTACCTATGCGTTTCAGATAGATTGACCTCTTTTAGCCGCTCTGTTATTCTTTTCCGTCGCCTGTAAAGGGAGCGCCCATCTCTTTCTGTTTTACATGTACTCCTTTTTCTTAGAGGAATAAGTCTTGTGCATACATCGAGTGCCACCAAGTTAATCTGTTCTAGGCATAAGTTGGGGTCTGTGTTGCTTAGTATATCTTCCCAGCTTATATCGGATAGGACTTGGTTTACTTGGTCCCACTTTATGTTTTTGTTATTGAAGTTGAATTTGGTGAATGCTCCCTCGTGACTAATCTCATTTTGTCGGTCTGGGGATTCGCGCATGCATGTCTGAACCTCAATTATGTTGTGATCTGAGTATATTTTTTTTTGATATGGTGACATTTCTTATCAGATCATCATTGTTAGTGAAGATGAGGTCTAGTGTATTCTCCATTCTAGTAGGCTCTATTATTTGCTGGATTAAATTGAATTTTGTGAAGAGATTTAAAAGCTCGTGTGAGTGTGAGTTTTCATCAGGTCTGCCTCCTGGTGTTATTACTGCAACAATATTATTTGCTATATTCTTCCATTTTAGGTGCCTTAAGTTTAAATCCCCTAGGAGCAAGATGTTGGGTGCAGGAGCTGGAAGATTTTCCAGGCAGTGGTCAATTTTTAGCAGCTCTTCCTGGAATTGCTGGGATGTTGCATCCGGAGGCTTGTAGACTACCACAATGGTTAGGTTTTGGTTCTCGAACTTTACTGCTAAAACTTCCACTACATCATTTGAGGCATTAAGCTGTTCTGTGCAAACAAGTGACTCTGCAATGTACAGGCCAACCCCCCCCCCCCTTTTGCCTGTTCACTCTGTCACATCTGTATAAACCATACCCCCGGCTGGGATTTAACCCGCAGTCATAGAGTCTCGAAACTCCAGCCCGTCGCGTTACCCACTAGACCAGCTAGCCACAATAAGATTCATCCAACTAGGTATATTTCTACACCATAGGAAGGTTAGCACAGGCACCTCTGTGACCACAAATGCAAGTTTTTACAGACGAATCTCAAGCTAGCGTGGCCGTGACGAACTCTAGCTCAAGTCCCTTCACTGCCGTCAACATGACTCAAGAAATCGTAATGATACGATTGCAAACAAACCATACCCCCGGCCGGGATTGAACCCGTGGTCATAGAGTCTCAAAACTCCAGCCCGTCGCGTTAGCCACTTGACCAGCTAGCCACAATAAGATTCATCCAACTAGGTATATTTCTACATTATAGGAAGGTTAGCACAGGCACCTCTGTGACCACAAATGCAAGTTTTTACAGACGAATCTCCAGCTAGCGTGACCGTGACGAACTCTAGCTCAAGTCCCTTCACTGCCGTCAACATGACTCAAGAAATCGTAATGACACAATTGCAAACAAACCATACCCCCGGCCGGGATTGAACCCGCGGTCATAGAGTCTCAAAACTCCAGCCCGTCGCGTTAGCCACTAGACCAGCTAGCCACAATAAGATTCATCCAACTAGGTATATTTCTACACCATAGGAAGGTTAGCACAGGCACCTCTGTGACCACAAATGCAAGTTTTTACAGAGGAATCTCCAGCTAGCGTGGCCGTGACGAACTCTAGCTCAAGTGAAGGGACTTGAGCTAGAGTTCGTCACGGCCATGCTAGCTGGAGATTCGTCTGTAAAAACTTGCATTTGTGGTCACAGAGGTGCCTGTGCTAACCTTCCTATGGTGTAGAAATATACCTAGTTGGATGAATCTTATTGTGGCTAGCTGGTCTAGTGGCTAACGCGACGGGCTGGAGTTTTGAGACTCTATGACCACGGGTTCAATCCCGGCCGGGGGTATGGTTTGTTTGCAATCGTGTCATTACGATTTCTTGAGACATCTGTATAGTTTGTAACCTGGGATCCATATTTCGTTGTCCAAGTGATTGTTTATGTGGGCCTCAGTGAAAGCCGCGAACATTGCTTTTGCCTCTGCAAGCAGTCCACGGATGATTATTATTATTAATCAAAAAGAAGTGCTAAGCCACAAGGACTATACAGCAGTCCACGGATGAAAGGTATTTTGTTGTTTGTTGCTGGCTTTAGACCCTGTATATGTGCAAAGAAGTATGTCATCGGACTGGTGGCATTGTTGGTACTGGGGGGCATTTTTTTCCGGCATTAGTATCTGTATCTGTTGGTTTGGAGTGGAGGCCATCGACTGTGGTTCCACTCCATTAATGACTGGATTTGGTGTACAATTTCTGCCATTCCTGCCAGTTTTTTTTCCTTCCTGGCACTAAAAAACCTCTCCCTCTTGACTGGTTGTGGCTACCCAGGTTTTCCATGGCCTGGATGTTTTGTATCTTTTTGTCCCCTTTAGATGGTGTGCCTGGCAATTTAATTTTATAGCACAGTCTTTCCTGTTTACCTGGACCTGGAGTTTACCTGGAGAGAGTTCCGGGGGTCAACGCCCCCGTGGCCCGGTCTGTGACCAGGCCTCCTGGTGGATCAGAGCCTGATCAACCAGGCTGTTGCTGCGGCTGCACGCAAACCAAAGTACGAGCCACATCCCGGCTGATCAGGAACCGACTTTAGGTGCTTGTCCAGTACCAGCTTGAAGACTGCCAGGGTCTGTTGGTAATCCCCCTTATGTATGCTGGGAGGCAGTTGAACAGTCTCAGGCCCCTGACACTTATTGTATGGTCTCTTAACGTGCTTAGTGACACCCCTGCTTTTCATTGGGGGATGTTGCATCGTCTGCCAAGTCTTTTGCTTTCGTAGTGAGTGATTTTCCTCTGCAAAGTTTCGGTACTAGTCCCTCTAGGATTTCCAGATGTATATAATCATGTATCTCTCCCTCCTGCGTTCCAGGGAATACAGGTTTAGGAACCTCAAGCGCTCCCAATAATTGAGGTGTTTTATCTCCGTTATGCACGCAGTGAAAGTTCTCTGTACATTTTCTAGGTCGGCAATTTCACCTGCCTTGAAAGGTGCTGTTAGTTTGCAGCAATATTCCAGCCTAGATAGAACAAGTGACCTGAAGATGTCATCATGGGCTTGGGCCTCCCTAGTTTTGAAGGTTCTCATTATCCATCCTGTCATTTTTCTAGCAGATGCGATTGATACAATGTTATGGTCCTTGAAGGTGAGATCCTCTGACATGATCACTCCTAGGTCTTTGACGTTGGTGTTTCGCTCTATTTTGTGGTCAGAATTTGTTTTGTACTCTGATGAAGATTTAATTTCCTCATGTTTACCATATCTGAGTAATTGAAATTTCTCATCGTTGAACTTCATATTGTTTTCTGCAGCCCACTGAAAGATTTGGTTGATGTCCGTCTGGAGCTTTGCAGTGACTGCAATGGAAGACACTGTCATGCAGATTCGGGTGTCATCTGCAAAGGAAGACACGGTGCTGTGGCTGACATCCTTGTCTATGTCGGATATGAGGATGAGGAACAAGATGGGAGCGAGTACTGTGCCTTGTGGAACAGAGCTTTTCACCGTAGCTGCCTCGGACTTTACTCTGTTGACGACTACTCTCTGTGTTCTGTTAGTGAGGAAATTATAGATCCATCGACCGACTTTTCCTGTTATTCCTTTAGCACGCATTTTGTGCGCTATTACGCCATGGTCACACTTGTCGAAGGCTTTTGCAAAGTCTGTATATGTTACATCTGCATTCTTTTTGTCTTCTAGTGCATTTAGGACCTTGTCGTAGTGATCCAATAGTTGAGACAGACAGGAGCGACCTGTTCTAAACCCATGTTGCCCTGGGTTGTGTAACTGATGGGTTTCTAGATGGGTGGTGATCTTGCTTCTTAGGACCCTTTCAAAGATTTTTATGATATTGGATGTTAGTGCTATTGGTCTGTAGTTCTTTGCTGTTGCTTTACTGCCCCCTTTGTGGAGTGGGGCTATGTCTGTTGTTTTTAGTAACTGTGGGACGAAACCTGTGTCCATGCTCAATCTCCATAGGATGGAAAAGGCTCATGATAGGGGCTTCTTGCAGTTCTTGATGAACACAGAGTTCCATGAGTCTGGCCCTAGGGCAGAGTGCATGGGAATGTCATGTATCGCCTGTTTGAAGTCATTTGGCATCAGGATAACATTGGATAGGCTTGTGTTAATCAAATTTTGTGGCTCTCTCATAACAAATTCATTTTGATCTTCGACTCTCAGTCTGGTTAGCGGCTTGCTAAAAACTGAGTCATATTGGGACTTGAGTAGCTCACTCATTTCCTTGCTGTCATCTGTGTAGGACCCATCTTGTTTAAGTAGGGGCCCAATACTGGATGTTGTTCTCGACTTTGATTTGGCATAGGAGAAGAAATACTTTGGGTTTCTTTTGATTTCATTTATGGCTTTTAGTTCTTCCCACGATTCCTGACTCCTATAAGATTCCTTTAGCTTGAGTTCGATGCTTTCTGTTTCTCTGACCAGTGTCTCCCTACGCATTTCAGATATATTCACCTCTTTTAGCTGCTCTGTTATTCTTTTCCATCGCCTGTAAAGGGTGTGCCTGTCTCTTTCTATTTTACATCTACT
>NC_069496.1:2277814-2292973 GCF_026875155.1 Cherax quadricarinatus | reverse complement strand
TGGATGCTTGCAGAGGCAAAAGCAATGTTCGGGCTTTCCTGGGGCCCCACAAAAAAAATCATTTTGGACAACGAAATAGGGATCCAGGTTACAAATATACAGATGTCCAAGAAATCGTAAACACGTTGCAAAAAACCATACCCCCGGGCCCGGGATTGAACCCGCGTCATAGAGTCCAAAACCCCACCCGTGGGCTTACCCCAACGGACCAGCTAGCCACAATAAGATTCATCCAACTAGGTATAATTTTAACCCATAGGAGGTTAGCACAGGCACCTCTGTGACCACAAATGCAAGTTTTTACAGACGAATCTCCAGCTAGCATGGCCGTGACGAACTCTAGCTCAAGTCCCTTCACTTGAGCTAGAGTTCGTCACGGCCAGCTAGCTGGAGATTCCTCTGAAAAATTTTGCATTTGTGTCACAGAGGTCCCTGTGCTAACCTTCCTATGGTGTAGAAATTTTCCTAGTTGGATGAATTTTAAATTGTGGCTAGCTGGTCTAGTGGTAACGCGACGGCTGGGTTTTGAGACTCTATGACCGCGGGTTCAATCCCGCCGGGGGTAGGGTTTTGTTTGCAATCGTGTCATTACGATTTCTTGAGTCATGTTGACGGCAGTGAAGGGACTTGAGCTAGATTTTCGTCACGGTCACGCTACTGGGTTTCGTCGGGTAAAAACTTGCATTTGTGGTCACAGAGGTGCCTGTGCAAACCTTCCTATAATGTAGAAATATACCAGTTGGATGAATCTTATTGTGGCTAGCTGTCAAGTGGCTAACGCGACGGGCTGGAGTTTTGAGACTCTATGACCACGGGTTCAATCCCGGCCGGGGGTAATGGTTTGTTTGCAATCTATCATTACGATTTCTTGAGTCATTTTTGAGGGCAGTGAAGGGGGACTTGGGCTAGAGTTCGTCACGGCCACGCTAGCTGGAGATTCGTCTGTAAAACTTGCATTTGTGCCCTACAGAGGTGCCCTGTGCTAACCTTCCTATGGTGTAGAAATATACCTAGTTGGAATGAATCTTATTGTGGCTAGGCTGGTCTAGTGGGTAACGCCGACGGGCGGGAGGTTTCGAGACTCTATGACTGCGGGTTAAATCCCAGCCGGGGGTAATGGTTTATACAGAGGGACAGAGTGAACAGGCAAAAGGGGGGGGGGTTGGCCTGTACATTGCAGAGTCACTTGTTTGCACAGAACAGCTTAAATGCCTCAAATGATGTAGTGGAAGTTTTAGCAGTAAAAGTTCGAGAACCAAAACCTAACCATTGTGGTAGTCTTACAAGCCTCCGGATGCAACATCCCAGCAATTCCAGAAGAGCTGCTAAAAATTGACCACGCCTGGAAAATTTTCCCAAAGCTCCTGCACCCAACATCTTGCTCCTAGGGATTAAACTTAAGGCACCTAAAATGGAAGAATATAGCAAATAATATTGTTGCAGTAATAACACCGGGAGGCAGACCTGATGAAAACTCACACTCCACGAGCTTTTAAATCTCTTCACAAAATTCAATTTAACCAGCAAATAATAGAGCCTACTAGAATGGAGAATACCTAGACCTCATCTTCACTAACAATGATGATCTGATAAAAAATGTCACCATATAAAAAAAAATATACTCAGATCACAACATAATTGAGGTTCAGACATGATGCGCGAATCCCCATACCGACAAAATTTAGATTAGTCACGAGGGAGCATTCACCAAATTCAACTTCAATAAAAAAACATAAAGTGGGACCAATAAACCAAGTCCTATCCGATATAAGCGGGGAAGATATACTAAGCAACACGACCCAACTTATGCCTAGAACAGATTAACTTGTGGCACTCGATGTATGCACAAGACTTATTCCTCTAAGAAAAAAGGAGTACATGTAAAACAGAAAGAGATGGGCGCTCCCTTTACGGGCGACGGAAAAGAATAACAGAGCGGCTAAAAGAGGTCAATCTATCTGAAACGCATAGGTAAACACTGGTCAAGAAAAAATAGCAAACATTTGAACTTAAGCTAAAGGAATCTTTTATGAGTCAGGAATCGCGGGAAGAACTAAAAGCCATAAATGAAATCGAAAGAAACCCAAAGTATTTCTTCTCCATGCCAATCAAAGTCGAGAACAATGTCCAGTTTGGGCCGTTACTTAAACAAGATGGGTCCTACACAAATGAAAAGCAAGGAAATGAGTGAGCTACTCAAGTCCCAATATGACTCAGTTTTTAGCAAGCCACTAACCAGACTGAGAGTCGAAGATCAAAATGAATTTTTTATGAGAGAGCCACAGAAATTTTGGGTTTAAAACAAGCCTATCTGATGTTATCCTGACCCAAATGACTTCGAAACAGGCTATAAATGACATGCCTATGCACTCTGCCCCAGGGTCAGACTCATGGAAGTCCGTGTTAATCAAGAAAATGCAAGAAGCCCCTATCACAGCCTTTACCATCCTATGAGCTGTATAGCCCTTGTGGCTTGGGGCTTCTTTTTGATTATAAAATAATAATAACCATCCTATGGAGAGGGAGTATGGACACGGGGTCGTCCCACAGTTACTAAAAACAAAAAGACATAGCCCACTCCACAAAGGGGCAGTAAAGCAACAGCAAAGAACTTCAAACCGATAGCATTAACATCCCCTATCATAAAAACTTTGAAAGGGTCCTAAGAAGCAAGATAAACCACCCATCTAGAAACCCATCAGTTACACAACCCAGGGCAACATGGGTTTAGAACAGGTCGCTCCTGTCTGTCTCAACTATTGGATCACTATGACAAGGTCCTAAATGCACTAAAAGAAAAAAAAATGCAGATGTAATATATACACACTTTGCAAAAGCCTTCGACAATGTGACCATGGCGTAATAGTGCACAAAATGCGTGCAAAAAGGAAAAACAGAAAAGTCGGTCGATGGATCTATAATTTCCTCACTAACAGAACACAGAGTAGTAGTCAACAGAGAAAAAGTCCGAGGCAGCCACGGAGAAAAGCTCTGTTCCACAAGGTCACAGTACTCGCTCCCATCTTGTTCCTCATTCTTATATCTGACACAGACAAGGATGTCAGCCACAGCACCATGTCTTCCTTTGCAGATGACACCCGAATCTGCATGACAGTGTCTTCCATTGCAGACACTGCAAGGCTCCAGGCAGACATCAACCGAATCTTTCAGTGGGCTGCAGAAAACAATATGAAGTTCAACGATGAGAAATTTCAATTACTCAGATTATGGTAAACACGAGGAAATTAAATCTTCATCAGAGTACAAAACAAATTCTGGCAACAAAATAGAGCGAAACATTGTTATGCAAAAATGTGGGATAGCTTGGGGTTTGATGCCTTGTCTAAGGGCATCTCACATCTCAAGCCCAAACAGCCACCCAGGGCTATCCCAGTCAAAACAGAAAGCGCTAAACTAGTATGTGTACTTAAAGGATTTGTGTAACAGAGGGTTAGGCAAAAATCCCAATTAGGAAAATATATATATTTAGTCACCATAACATAACATAACAGAAAAACCTTAATCCTAAACGCCCAAATGAGGGTAACACAAACCTCAGTTGGCTGGAGGTCCAGCCCCCAAATAACCACTAAGCCTCGTCAGCGTCAGGCCCACTCTACTCCACACCTCATTTCTTATTTCCTCACTCCTTCCACAGCACCCTGACCATGTCAGAGCCTGGGTGAACATACAGTTAAGCCATATGAGAGCCTATGGCTTGAGGTGGATAAACAAAATGAGTGCACAACTACAAACTTATCTTAAATACACAGCATCTCTGACGCCAGCCTCAACACACCATGCTAACGTCACGTGGCTCCTCTCAAACCACACTTACACCACGTACCCAAACATCCTTGGAAAATAAAACATTAACAGATTTTCTTTATAATTACAGTTAGAGTACTTTACAGTACCCCCAAATGTACATTATCAATTATAAAATTATTCCTTACAACTATAATATTCATATTATTATGGCACACTTCTCCACTATATGTACATTACGATGTCATTTGGAACCCTGCATAACACCCCCACCCTCAGACAATAGGTCTCACTCTGCTAGCGGGTTCCCTACGGACACCGCTAGGCAAAAAGAAAAAAAAAAAAATTAGCCCCACATTAAGGTCTGAGGCAATGGTCAAAATGATAACTGGGGAATGACCACCATACAATCACGGTCTTTTGGTACTACAAATATGCAATATTAACAAACTGAGGTACTAGATTGCAGACAAATGAAACTCGCCGAGCATAAAAGTGATCAAGTTCTATGCCCAACGAGCTCACAGTCACACTCTTAGGCAGCTGTTATAGGAAAAGGCACCATTACAACACAGCGCTGGCCAGGCGCTGGCGTTGATGCATTTTACCTAAATTACATCAAGCAAACTTGTGAACGACCAAGTAAACTTTGTACAAAAGTGCCCCTGAGGAATGCTGTTTTATGAAGTAACACCAAAGTTCAGTATGTTGCAAGGCAGACCAAACTGTAGGTGCCACCAAAAAAAACTTTTAAACAGTAAGTACATTTTCAAGGAGTTCAAAGAAAAAAACAGATGTTACATGTTAAATTCTACTGAGAAAACAAAATCACATTATCACTCCCATCTCACAGCAATCTTTAGTAAAAACTGGTTCCCCATGACACACCTCTGCGAGAATCAGGAGAGAACAGGAGAGGGGAAAATTTCAGGCCCCCAAAAACAACGGGTGGATAGGCACATAAATCTTGTTGGTGGGACTGCAGCCGTAAAACCCTGGAGTCATCACTGAAGACCCCAAAAGGTGGACCTCCCAGGCCGACACCTGCATGTCATTCCAAGGACCCTGGAGTCACCCCAGTGGTGATCCAAAAAGGAAAAATTGAAAAAGAGTCCTGGAGAACCAAAACACCTCGGATCAAAAGACATGACATAAACAGTGGAGGGCATCACCGCCAGCCCCACATTCACTAAAACGTTAAGGCCAACAGTCCCTATACCAACATAAAACAGAGGTGAAGCATTCCAGCCAACACCTAAAAAACGTAGCATACCTTACCTAGGCATGGCCTTTGATGTGACTACCCCCCCCTAAATACACACACACTAGGGAATCCTGATACCTCCAGCTCCAGCTCAACCTGCCCTTCTCCTTTGGGTGGTCCAGGGTTCCATCTACTCGTCTACCGCAAATCACTGCAAAATAAGAATAGATAAGTGATCTATACACTACATTGTGCACTTTAAACACGAGACAAGGCATCAGCAACCACATTCTCTGCTCCCTTCACATAATGAATCACCAGATTAAGAGGTTGGAGAAACAAGGCCCACCTCGTAAGTCTCTGATTGTGGTTCCTCATTAAGTGAAGGAAACGTAATGGATTATGGTCACTATACACAGTTATAGGGTGAACTGATGATGATATATACACCTCAAAATGTTGCACTGCTAACACTAAAGCAAGAGCCTCCTTTTCTATGGTGGCATAGTGCTGCTGGTGTTTCTTCAGTTTTGCCGAAAAGTAGCTGACTGGCAACAATTGTCAGTAGTACCGGTTTCTTCTGTATGGCTTCCTCTCTCAGTGGCTTCCTCCTCTCAGTGGCTTCGTCCTCTCAGTGGCTTCCTCCGAGTGGCTCCCTTTTCACACCTATGTGCTAATGACCTTTTTCACACCTATGTGCTAATGACCTTTTTCACACCTATGTGCTAATGACCTTTTTCACACCTATGTGCTAATGACCTTGACCTCGCCCTCGAGACCACCTCCCCCTCGAGACCACCTCGCCCTCGAGACCACCTCGCCCTCGAGACCACTTCGCCCTCGAGACCACCTCACCCATGGCCCCCACCCCGCACCCCCCACCCGCGCCCGCCCACTACCCCTGCCCACGATCCCCACCCACGACCCCCGCCCACGACCCCGCCCACGACCCCGCCCACGATCCCCCTCCCACGACCCCCACCCGCGCCCAAGCACCCCCACCCGTGCCCCCCTGCACCCCCACCCGCCCGCCGCACCGACCCAGCCGCCCGCCCATGCCCTTTGCGCCCGCCCGTCACGCCCGCCCGTCGCGCCCTTCGTGCCCGCCCATCGCGCCCGCCAGCGCCTTCTGCTGCGCCTTCTGCAGCGTCGTCCGGATCGCCCCCGCACCCCCGAATTTTTTTCTGATTTTTTTCGATTTTTTTTTGAATTTCATTTGCTCTCCTCGAATCAAGTTTTCTCGATAATACCAAGACTCCATCTCCTCGGATCAAATTTTTGAGTTTCCCCCTCCCACTTTCACCCCCATCCCAATTTTTTTCGAATTTCATTTTCTTATGAACTCCTCGGATCAAGTTTTCTCGATAATACAAAGACTCCAATTCCTCAGATCAAATTTTTCTCGAAATCAAAGTCTCCATCTCCATGGATCAAGCTTTTGTATCCCCCCCCCTATGGGGTTTCGAAATTCTTATGATCTCCTTGGATCAAGTTTTTTTTCTCGATAATACAAAGACTCCATCTCCTCGGATCAAAGTTTTTTGGATTCCCCCCTCTCAGGGTAAGCATTCAAATAAAACTCCTCCTATGAGGCATGGTACTTTCTCTTACTACAGGTCTAAACAAGTGTGATGTCAGTATTCCTCTCATTAAGTTAATGAACAAAAAAGTGTGTTAAACTACTGCCGGTCAGTGACGTCACGTGATGACCTCACACACAGGCTGAATCTTGTCGACTTCCCCCTACTCTTTTTCATATACAACATAGGGAAAACATTTTCACTCTTAACCCAGGATAACCCAAATAATTTCACATTTTTTCGTTAATACCCACAACAAATCCACAATTTTAACTATTTCTCAGAAAGTCACCACAACACTTCTAACCACTTTTCGATAAATTCACTAGTCACAATTTTACATATTACAAAGTTAAATAGGGCAGACACTCTCATAAAACATTTGAATACTCACAAAAATACCTTTGAACATTTTCCAAACAACACTGAAACACTTCCAAGAAACATTTTGATTTACTCCCAAATACACACTAAATACTACTAAAAAAACCACTGAATAAAGTAAAAACACCACCAAATCACCATAAACTAAGATCAACACCCACACCCCCAAACTGCCAAATTCCAGTCGCCATAATTTCCAACTGCCAAATTCCCAACTGCTAAATTCCCAACTGCCAAATTCCCCGCTGCCAAATTCCCAAACCCCCAAATTTCCAGTCGCCAAATTCCCAACAGCAAAATTCCAACTGCCAAATTTCCAACCACGGGAAAATTTCCCAACTGCCCAAAATTTCCCCAAACCCCCCAAATTCCCAACTGCCAAATTCTCAAACCCCCAAATTCCCAACCGCCAAATTCCCAACTGCCAATTCCCAACTGCCAATTCCCAAACCCCCAAATTCCTAACTGCCAAATTCCCAACTGCCAAAATTTACAACTGCCAAATTCCCAACCACCAAATTCCCAACCGCCAAATTCATAACTGCTGTGGAAAATTTTTTGATTTTCCGAAACTATGTGCCTAATAGGTTTTTAATGTGTCTTATGGGTCCCAAATTATTTTAAAATAAGAGTAGAACCAAGAGTTCCCTTTGCACATGGCGGATGTGCGGGGCCAGTGGCGGGTTTGTTTTGAAGGTGGAGAGGAAGCGGAAAGGCATGTACCACGAAATGGCATTCACGGGCCTAAGGATTAATATAGCCTCATTTCGTAATAGGGAAATGTCGTGACTGTTCCTAGTGGAGAGTGAGGGAACTGATTACGGGACCACGATAATAGAGTGGTAAAAGGTGATTACGGGGGAGGACCGGGGGTGACTGACGCGTCGTCCTGGGACTGAGCCCGGGAAAAATTTCCCTTGGTTTAATCATCACTCATCGGTCTCAGATCTTAATGAGTGATCTCTAATGTGTATAATAATTTGAGTCATTAAATCGTCTTGTGAATTGTAATGTAATTAATGATAATAACGCTAAGTTAAGAGAATGTGTGAAGTGAAATAAGTCGTTTTGCTCCGAGTAAACACGTTAGCCCTCTTTGTTAGCGGACGGGGGGAAAAGTGAAGCTCCTTGAGTCACGACTTTCAAAGCAGGACAAACCACGGATACCTCGTCCTGGGTTTGAAAATCTTTTGTCGGTGTAACAAGACTCAAAAAAGATTGGTGAATGGAAAAATTTGAGGAATTCAATCACCCACATTAAGTAACCTTTAGTTTAGCAACCTTAGGCTGGCCAGTAGTGGTTGTTATGTTTAATAGGTTAGATGACCGCTACATAAGTGACCACCAGAGAACATTGGAAGTTTTTGGGTTATGTACAAATTTTTTCCTTGAGGGATGTACCATGTTGTCCTACCCCCCCCTTCTTTCAGTTAAACTAATTAATCTTACGCCCCACAATTAATTAGTAGCCCCATATTGGGTCTACCCCCAATCCTACTGGTTCGGATAGATTGGAAAAGATTGTGAGGCCAAAGGGAAATCACTTGCGCGCCCGGGGGTGTTTAAAGTTTTCTCACATGTTTACCCGGGGGACTGGGTAAACCTAATTTAAAAGACCCTAAAAAAATTTTCCCTATTCCCCGTTGGTCTTCGAAGGATGCAACAGTGAAAAAAATAATTGATTAATTATTTAATAATTAATGATGTTTAAAAGGAATGGGTTTTAGGGTGCCAATTTTAACGATGTTGATGGTGACAATTAGCCCAATTAATTGCTAGCACATGGGGGCTGGGAATTTATAAAGGTAAAGGCAAGAATTACTTTATAAGGGCGCCTATTAATTTGTATAATCATGATTAAAAATTCTCTAACCATGACTGGGATCTAAGGGATTAAGTGGTGACAAGTCGTGAATTTTGGGTAAGAAAGCTCATTAAGGCTATTAAAAAAGCCATGTGACAAAGGCATTTGTTTTAGTGAATCAAAGAACCGTAAAACCCTAATGAATTAAAGTTATATTTAGATTTTTTTGAGAGTAGATTTGTTTGGTACAAATTGGGTTTAAAGACTGTGAAAGAGTTGCTGAGAATTGTGAGAGGGAATGAAAATGAATTTTTTAAATTTAATCAACTTTACAAATTTGGGAAAAAAAAACTGTCTTGTAAAAGAAGGGGTTTTGAATAAATTAAAAGGTTTTTTAAGCCAGGCATTTGATCAACCTTTAATAAAAAGGTGTGTTTGCCAAAACCTCCTAGTACGGTTGGGGAAATCAGCTGGGGTGGGCAGGAATTTAATTGTTCAATTGCGACCATCACCCAAACATTCTAAGGATAAAACACATAACTCGAAGTATCTTAAAGCCTCAAAAGGGAAAAAAAATCCGTGGTAAAATATATTTAAAGGTTAAATAGGCCCATATCAAGTCAGGAATCAGTAATAGGGGGTTTCCTCACATCAAGGTAAGGGAAAAGTCCCTCATAAGGTCCCCCGTTAATAAAGGTCGGAAAGGAAAAGGGGTGCCTCTTTGCCGGGGTCCATTTCACTAAAAATTGTAATCCCTGTAATTCATGGGATTTTTAAATGGAAAAAATAAAAGAATTTGACGTTTTATCAGAGGTCTAGACAATCAAAATGTAAAGGATTGTATAAAAATTTGAACAGTTGCTATCAATGCAACAAGGGAAAGACATACAGTTTGGCGGGTTGTATGTGATTTTATAATAAGGGTGAAAATTATGATAAGTAATAACCCTGACATCAGTGACTGATTAAAGGTTGCAGCAAGGGAAATATTGAGGCCTAGTGGGGTGCCTTGAGGGTGTTGGATTAAAAATTCGGAAAAAGGGGCATAAACCCAAAAACCCATCGGCGTCATCCCCTAAAAACTGGTAGGGCCATTAATATAGGGCAGACTACCCCCTAGTAATAAGACAGAGGAAGTAGTGAATAGGGTCAGGGTTGTCTTATCATGAAAGGTCAACCCCATACAAGTTTCTTCTATCGAGAATGAGTTAAAACCAGTCTAATTTTGGGAGTGGACAGAAAGGGGATTAATGAAATGGGGAAAGTCCAAATGTTTTCCTTTATCGGGAAAACAATACAAAGGGATGAAAATGTGAATCGGGACATTACTGGTTGGACTTCCGTGGAATTGCCGCCAAAATTACCTACAAATTTAAAGGGATGGCGTTGGACGAAAAAGGCCCCCGCTTGCGAACTGAGCAAGCCCAAAATTGTGACTGTTATAATGATAAAAATTAAAAAAAGCAGTTAAAATAAATTGTTCTTACTTCAGCGCGAAAATCCACCTTAAGTGCACAGGCGGTCCATGAGCGAAGTAAAATTGGGGGAAAAAAATCTTTTGTGGACAATTTTGGGGGTGACGTCAATGAAGAGGGAACTAATGAGGATATTGAAGGGGTTAATGAAATAAGAAAAAATGTGCTGGGACTGACTTGGGATATGAGAGACTTTTTATTGTTAAAATTCAAAATTTCCAGATGCCCAAAAAATTAAACCGGGAGCATAGGAAAGCCCCCGAGGAATGAACACTAAATTTGTCCATTTTGAGGGTTCAATAAATATGGGTTCCAGTGAAAATGGGAAAATTGTACCACATTTGTAAGTCGCTAGCAACGACCCCGCCCCCCGCATGGGAAAATTTTTTGATTTTTTCCCAAACTATAGTGCCTAATGGGTTTAATGTGTCTATATGGTCAAAATGTTTTTAAAATAAAGTAGAACCAAGAGTTCCCCTTTGCACATGCGCGGATGTGCGGGGGCAGTGGCGGGTTTTTTTTGAAGGGGGGGAGGGGAAGGGGAAAAGGGATGGTTCCACGAAATTGGCTTCACGGGGCCCAAGGTTTAAAAAGGCCTCCATTTCGTAATAGGAAGTGTCGTGACTGTTTCCCAGTGGGAAAGGGGGGAAAGTGATTTACGGGCCACGATAATAGGTGGTAAAAAGGGGATTAGGGTAGGACCGGGGGGATGCGCGTGTCCTGGGCGAGCCCCCGGGAAAAATTTCCCTTGGTTTTTCTCATCATCGGTTCGATCTTAATGGGAAAATGACTTAATGTGTATAATTTTGAGTCATTAAACGTCTTGTGAAAGTAAAGTAATTAATGATAATAAAGCTAAGTTTAAAGTGGTGAAGTGAAATAAATCGTTTTGCTCCGGGAAACGTTTTGACCCCGTTGTTAGCGAGACAGGGAAAGTGAAGCTCCCCTTTAGCACGACGTCTAAACAGGACAAACCAGCGATACCTCGTCCCTGGATTTTAAATCCTGTCGGTGTAACAAGACATCGAAAATGAATGGGGGAAAGGAAGAAATGAGGAATATCAATCACCCACAGTTTAAATAACCCCTGTTATAGCAAAATTAGGGTGGCCAGTAGTGGTATGTTTGATTAGTAGGTTACGAGTGATCCAGCTAATCAAATGACCCCCAGGAAAAATCTGGTAAAATTTGGGATTTTGTACAAAAAAAGTTTTCCTTTTACGGATGTATCCATGTGGTCCTACCCCCCCCCCCTTTTTCAGTTAAAATTAAATCTATAAGTCACTTAATTAGAGCCCCCCTACTTGTGGGTGCTATCCAAACCAACTGGTCTCGGGTAGAATGGATAAGATTGTGAGGCCCAAGGGAAACCTTTCCCCCGACCCGGGGTGATTTAAATTTTTCTCAAGTCACCCGGGGTGACTACGGTAAACCTCATTAAACACCCTAAAATTTTTCCTAACTGCCAAATTCCAAATGCCAAATTTTTCCCAAACCCCCAAATTCCTAACCCCCAAATTTTCCCAACTGCCCCAAATTTACAACTGCAAATTCCCCCTTTCCAATTTCCAACGCCAAATTCCCCCAAGGGCAGGGGCCGAGACTGTTCAATGCTTCCCCGCATAAAAGGGGGGGTTACCAACGACCCCCGGGGTCTTCAAGCTGGCACTGGACAAAACCCTAATCAGTTCTGACCAAACCGGGGTGTGGTGTACGTTTGGTTTGTGTGCACAAGCAGCAACAGCCTGGTTTATCGGCTCTGATACCAAAAAGGGCCCGGTACGACCCCCGCGGGGGCGTTGGCCCCCCAACTCTCTCCAGGTAAACCCGGAAACTGTCTTTAACTCTGGTGTCTTCAAGACCCCCGCTTCTTCAAGACCCAGGTTGTTTAAGATCCTATTATCTTCAAGCCCTGGTTCTTCAAGGACCCCCGGGTGTCTTTTTAAAACCCCTGGGTGTCTTTAAAACCCCCTTTTTGTCTTCAAGACCCCTGACGTCTTCAAGAAACCCCGGTGTCTTCAAGACCCCCGGCTGTCTTCAAGACCCTTGGCTGCTTTAAGGGGCCCCGGCCATCTTTAAAACGTGGTTGTCTCAAAAAACCCTGTTGCCTTTAAGTCCCTGGTTGTCTTCAAGACCCCTGGCTGTCTCCAAGACCCCTGGTTGCCTTCAAGAACCTGGTTGTCTTCAAGACCCCGGGCTGTCTTCAAGACCCTGACTGTCAGCAAGCAGGCACTGGACAAGCACCTAAAATCAGTACCTGACCAGCTGACCTGTGGTTCATACGTTGGATTACGTGTGGGGTAGCAGTAACAGCCTGGTTGGGGAAATTTATTTGGTCCCTAAAGTTCCACAGGACAGATGTGGCATACAAAGAGGTCCCAGCATGGCCATTATGGAACGGCTGAGCTGGGTGGCCCTTACACCCAACCCAAACAAAAGCATTTTCTCCCGAGTTGGCGTGGATGGTAGGCACTTATTAACTTATAGATTTACCCTTCAGGGAAGAAGTAGGTAGTTTACTGTTAGTACACTAATATTAGGATTATAGAGGCAACTGTAGATAATAATGTAGACCTAAGACCTTAATATAGGTAGTAATAGGCCGATGATGTAGGCAAACACTAGGTTAAGTTAGCTAGAGAGAACTGGCAGCCCTAGTTTGAATGACGAGGCGTGGGTCTGCGAGGGATCAGTTCATCCTTCTTAGACCAGACATCATCTGGACAACATGTGCCGTGTTCAGCAGACGGCGCCCCCCACGTGTCTTCACATTTGAGACCTGGGGAAATCTGGTAGAGGCACATCAATGTACCGTAGATGACCTCCTCCATCAGGCCCATACAGTAAGAAAAAACCTCCACCCTTTTCCATAGGATTTCTGGCCATTGTCTAGGGAAAATTGTGAGTTGATCTGTGGGCCTGTGTGCAGCTGACAGTGCATGCCCAGTACGAACCAGTGTCTCTTGTCTTCCTAGAAGCTAGTGTCCGTGTCTGCATAGTTATACTAGGGGGGTACACACCCTCTTGGATATAGGAATTTCTGAGGTGCAGGCAGGTCACTAATAACGACTGAATATTGCAGGAATTAAGGCTCCTGGTTGCACGTGGTTTCTGAGGGGAAGTCCAAAGGGGCTAAGCTTAGGAAGGTTGAAGATCAGGATATATGCTGCAACACCAAGTAAGTTAGTCCTTTATACGTGCATGCAGGCAGTTTCTTGCAACATCAGTCATTAATGAAAATTTGTCCTATAAGCCACTTGTGAGACTGAGGTACCCACCTCAGAGCTCGGTGTCAACAGAGCTTGCCAGGGTAGGCGACTCACTTGTAGGCAGTCCAGACAAATTTTCACACTGGTTGATCAGTCCCTGATCCACCATGAGACCTGGTCACAGACCGGACCGCAGGGGCGTTGACCCCCAACACTCTCTCCAGGTATATTATACAGTGTATGAGACATTATTACACTCTAAAGGATATGTACCAGGAATAAGGTAGAGTTATTTACGTCTACATCTTTGTTAGATAATAAGAGATCTTGCATGTAATCCATGCAGAAGCCCGTTTGTTTGTTTGTTTGTTTGCTTTTTGTTTGGTTGTTTGTTTGGTTGTTTGTTCGGTTGTTTGGTTGTAGTCTACACAGGCTTTCATGATGTGATTATATTGGTTTTTCTACTGTATATGCTACTAACAGCTGCCTTAAAGTGCAGATCTCTCTATTCGTATTGTATATATTTTATTGATTCCAACGAATCCGTTTGAATCCGGTCCTTTGTTCACTTATTTCATGGACGAATCCGAATTAATGGATGAGTTATTATAGAGGTTTCCAGTGGGTGATGTTGGAACAACTCATCAATCAATCAATCAAGTTTATTCTCTATAAGGGTTACAATGCGGGGTTTACAGGATTTGGTTATTGTGTGGTTTACATGTTATAAAATACTAGTTACAGAGAAGGCCACTAGGACACCTAGCATGGCTAGGTATTTCGGGCAGACCTAGATTAATTCTTAACTCTAAATTATAACAAATTATGGAGTAAGTAGGTATTATGGCTAAGTGACTAAATACAAGTTTGTGAGTTTAGCCATGTGAATGCTTTTGTTTTGACACAATACATAGTTTCTATATTGGAGTATCACAGGCAAACTTATGACTAGTTAGGATTCATTCTTTAATTTAAGTTTAAAATTCGTGTTTGTGTGTTTATAGTCAAATGGGTGAGTGAGTGTAAGTGTGAACCACCAGGTGGTTTTCATATAGTTAGTTGATGGGGTGTATCAGGGAGATAAGATGTTTTCTAATGGTAGTTTTGAAGGTGATGAATGTGTCTGCAGTTCTAGAGTTTTCAGGTAGAGTGTTCCAGATTTTAGGGCCTTTGACATACATTGAATTTTTATAAAGGTTTAGTCGGACATGGGGAATGTCATAGAGATGTTTGTGTCTGGTGTTGTGCTTGTGGGTCCTGTCACAACTTTCAAGAAAGCGTTTCAGGTCAAGATTAATACTGGAATTTAAGGTCCTGTAGATGTAGTTAATGCACAGTGTAGTGATACTGGTCCTGTGGGGAGCAGCAGCAGGATAATACTGCACCACCTCTAGGGGCCCTTAACAACAACAACAGTTTGGCGTGCGTCATGGGCACCAACATATGGTGTATGATTTCTCTCCTACTTTATCCATTTATCACCGATGCAGATTACATGGTGAGTTTAAATATGTGGCCTGTAGTTATAACTTTTCTCTTGACATATGCAAGACATCACCATCCCTGTAGAAGCCATTATTAGATGTACTAGTCATTATATTTTGTTGTTGCAGAAGTACTATGAAGATTCTATGTTCAATAAAAGCCTAGAGATAAGGCCTGTGTTTCTATCACAACAATTTATTGAACATAGAATCCTGGGTCCCGGGGGCTGCGAGACAAAACAAAGGGGTTT
>NC_069496.1:2244501-2277314 GCF_026875155.1 Cherax quadricarinatus | reverse complement strand
ATCATTGCTCATTTTTAAATAAAGGTAAGGCATTTATTTTCATTTGTAGACTAACACCAATATAACGTGCATTACACCACGGCCCCGGGGGTTTTTCCTTTTTTTTTTGGTGGGGAAAAGAACATGAGAAAATTTTTTTTTTTTCTTACTTTTGGGTTTCTTGCACGGATTAATTTTATTTCCTTTTTTCTTAGGGGAAAATCATTCACATAACATTATTTCGCATAAAAAACCCCTTCACGTTTAAAAATCGTTAACCGGGGCCCATGTATTTGATTGTGGGGTACAGTGGGTCCCTCGATAATCGTAGTTCTCGAAAATGTAGATTTCGGAAATCATAGGATATTTTCGTATAAACAGGGGCCTCACTAATCGTAGGTTGAGTAAATAGTAGGTCACCGGAATGCGTACCAGGGTGTGAGCCTGGGCAGCCTCCCTCCCAGCCAGTGTGCCAGTTTACCAGGAGGAAGGCCCCCTCACGTGCCCCTACGAATATTTATAATATTCCACTCTTTTTAGTCTTGCAATACAAAAAGCTACCATGGCCCCAAAGAAAGTCCTAGTGCAAAGCGATTGTTTTAAAGAAAAACTCTTTGAAAAAATAAAAAAAGGGCATAAGTGGGGCCCGAACTGGCCAGGATGTAAAAACCCCTACAAAACCCATATGTTCCACGGGCCAAAAAAAGGGGAAATCAAGGACGCTGTTTTTGCAAAGGGGGGAAAAATATGCGCAAAAATGAATCCCAAAGTTATTAGGGGTGTGGAAAACGGAAACAATTAAAGAAACTCTTATGACTTAGATTATTTGTGAAAAGGCTAGCAGTTGAAACAAAAACCTGGTAAAAAAATTGCTGCAACGAGTACTGATATTTTGAATTTAAGGCCAAAAAGGGTTTGGGGTTTGAGAGGTTTAAGAACTGTAGGGGGCATACACAGTGAGTAAGCATGAGAGGCCCCAGTTCAGCCCCAAAAGCGGCTGAAAAATATGTGCATGAATTAAAGGGATACAAAAGGGGCTGAAGGAGAAACCTAAACAAGGTTAAATTGTGATAAACAGGCCCTTTCGAAGAAAATGCCAAAGAGGACCTTTCATTACACAGGGGAAAAGGCAAGCCAGGCCCCAAAGCTATGAAAAAAGGTGATGCAGTTCTGTGAAATGCTAGGGGGTTTTTAAAAAAGTAAGCCTTACTATTTTCCCAATTCTGAAAATCCCAGAGTGTTCAGGAAAAACAATGTTATGAAGAGAAAAATTGGTGGTGTTTTGGAAAATCAAATAGTAAGGCATGGGCACGGGGGAAATTTTTCGTCGAGGGGGTTCAATGAAGGTTTGGCCCTATGTGAAGAAAAACCTCCGGAAAAAAATTGGATCCAAAGTCCTCCTAGTAGGGACAATACACCTGCTCACCCTCCAACTTGGGGCCTAATTTTTGAGTATTTGGGTTATCACAGTAAAGTTTTTTGCCCCCAAAATACCACTCCCCCCTCCAGCCCTGGACCAGCAGGTCTTTAAACATTAAAAAATTCTACGCCAAACAGTGTTTCAAGGGTGCTTGCTGTGACCATAGACACCACTTAACCCTAAAGAATTTTGGAGAGAACCTTCAGCCCCCTTGCATAACCTTTAGGTACGGCTTGGAGGGAGTGACTCCCGGGACTTTGAACTCTGCTTGGAGAAAATTGTGGCCCAAATTTGTGTCGAAAAGGGGGTTTTTAAAGGGGTTTTGGGGGGACGCCCTGAAAACCATGTTTGTTTTTTTAAATCAATTGTGGACGGGGGATTCCCAGGGGTTTGGGATGCGAGTTTGGAGGATTGGAAGAGTTGGTGGAAGACCACAAAAAAGGGCTCCCCACCAGAGCTGAAAGAGCTTCGGGGGGGAAGAGCAACAGATCACAGCTCAAAAATTGGGGGTTTGAAAGGGAGGGGAAGAGAGAGGGGGAAAAAGGGTTTTGCCTTCTTTCAGAAATTTGAGGGTTTTTTGCATTGGGGCAAAGGAAAGATTTAGGGGGAAAACTTACCCTGAAAGGCGTTGCAAGCCATTTTGGCAACATTCATGACAAAGTTTTGGGGCCATTTAGGGAAGTGTTAAAGGACGCCAAAAAACAGGGGTTCTCAACTATTTTGCGAGACAGGACTCCAGGGGACCTAAAGCTGTCCTAGTGGCATTAAGAAACAAAAAGAGAGCAACTCCAAAAAGAAATTGCTTCCTGAGGTGTTGCGGGAAAGGGAAGCCCGCTTGAAACGTAAACAATCCAATCTCTCTCCCCCTCCAGTCCCCCCATCCCTAAGAAGATTCCCAAAAAAGGTAAGTGTTATGCTGTTAATGTTTCTTCATCATTTCCCTTTGTTGTTTAGACACATCTATATTTCATGTAAAAAATTTTTTTGTTTTAATATTTCTGGGTTCCCGGAACGGATTTAATTGTATTTAGATTATTTTTTATGGGGAAAATTGTTCGAAAATTGTAGTTTTGAAATAGTAGCAATCCAGGAATGGATTAACAGGGAAACGGTGCCGAGAGCAGAAGCAGCAAAAAGGGGGGGGCGCTCCTATATTTTGCCGCCCCTGGGCCTATCCGAACTCCATGGGGCCCAAAAATTTGAAATATGCTGCAACAACATGCAAGTTAAACTACGGTGACGACCGAAAGGACAAAATAGACAGAAGAGGAACCGGCATTCAAGTACCAGACCTGCTCCCAGGGAAAACCCAGACACAAGACTTTCCCACTAAATGAAATAACTGCCCCCAACAACTGCACCAGTGTTTAAGGGGGGAAGACAACATGGCAAAAACCCTGATCAACTAAATCCCAAAGGGAATCCCAGGTTGTGGGACTTTTTTCGCAGTGCAAACGAGGGAAAAAGATTTGAACCTTTAAACATGGCTGCCCGGGCTTTTCAAACAGCAGCACTGCCAGACGTACAACTGGAAGTAAAATTCTCATTTTTACTGAGTTCTCTTTTTGACAGTAGCACATATCTGTCCCCCATCTTTCACCGAAACCAGTGTAACAGGGGGAAACCAGGAGACATCGCAATCAACAGTATAAAACCCAAAGGTATGGGGAGGGTTTTTCCCCCCTCAGTGCCAGTCGTGGGAAAGAAGTGAATAGGTAAATAGTAAGGGTTTAAATTTTTTAGCAGCTGACCATATTCAGCTGACCTGTCATGGAGAATCAACGAAAAACCCAAATATATATAAACTCAAGTTTTTAAAAATGGCTGAGTCAGCAAAACAGGTCAGGAGAAAACAACACACACAACCCCCGTAAAGGGAATTTGGGGGGGATTGGAAGGATAAAACCATGTTTAAACCTTTCGGTCTACAGAAGGGAAAGGATTAGAAGTTAAGTGAAGCCAGACTGTGAAGGAGGGGGGTAGGGGGGGTGAATAAGGGGTTTTTAAATTTAAGGGTGTTGTGAAGGTAAGGGAAAAGGAGCAGTGAAGGGGTTTTAAGGGGAAACTGTAAGGGTTTTTAATTAAGGAAAAGTGAGCATGAAGGGGGTTTTTTGAAGGGGAAATTTTATTAATTCATGTAATTAAAGCGATACAAGTGTACAGGGATGGAAAAGAAAAATTTAAATATTATTGTATATGAGTAAAAGAGCGAAGAGTAAAAATGGGGGCTTTTGGGGGGAAAGGGTGCCAAAATTATTTTTATTTTTCTTCTTAAATTTCCATGAAGAAAAAAAATCAGTCATGGGGGTTGGAAAAGGTAAGGGGAGTAACAGCCCCCGGACAGTAAAACCCAAACATTGCCTCCTACCAGAAAAGTAAACCTCACTTCGCCCAAGGTAGGGAAAAAACCCCGCTACCCAAAAAAAAACAAGGCACACAGCTCTTTTTGTAGCGCTCTTAAGTGGTGATACCCAAAATTTAAATCCGGGACCTCAAAATTGTGAAAGGGGCAAAACGACAGAAAAGCGGCAATATGACGGTTAGTAGCTAGGGATAAACCTTAACTCCTAGAAATGATACATGTCAATTGAGACAATAACCCATTTTATCTAAAACACTCCCAAACAGATGCATAACTGTACTAAAGTACGCAGAAAAACAGAAAAGGCACCTTATGTAAAATGGTAAGGGGTGGGTGCATGAGGGTTATGTACAATTATACAAGGGTTCCAGAATTCATTTTGTGTGTAAAAATGCACTTTGGCACAGTTACCCTTTAGCAGTGATGACTTTGATTTACCTAATTTTAATACAAATGACCCATTGCCATATTTTGATGATTAGATTGTTTTATGAAAACGGGCCTTCACTTTATTCATGTAAATGCAAGATCACTTCTTCCAAAATTTGGCAAGATTAGGATTCTAGCTAACAAAATTAGGGCGGCAGTTTAAACCATCCTGAATCTTGGTTGGTTATACGGGGACTGACAGAGGTCAAAATAGAAAGGTTTCAATAAAAACGCTTAGATAGGAAAAGAAAGGGCGGTGGGTAGTGCCTAATTAGAAAAGAATTTGCTTTCAACCCAAGCCTGATTTAAAAACAATAAACTGGAAATCTAGGTTTGAAGTGCTGTTGACCAAAAAACTTAGTAGGAACATTACCGCCCTCCCCCAGGACCCGTTCTTTGAAGACTTTTCCGAGTCTTTTCCGGAGTTTAAAGCAATTGCAAAACAATAAAACTGGGCGACTTCAATTCTGTTTTCGCAAAAGAAAACGGGCTATGCAAAAGGTATAAAGCAAATTTTAGGGTTAAAAAGCTACACCCAACAATTAATAAACCAACCCCGGATCACACAGTTTCACCACCTAATTGACCACATACTTTGCAACCGCGGGAAAAATTAGTCAGTCAGGCGTCATTACACGGGCTTAGTGATCATTTCATCATTTTTCTGCACCAGGAAAACACTAGGGTAGGATAGGCCTTTCACGGGCAAAAAAAAAAAGGTCAATAGAAACTACGTAAAGAAAAACTGGTAAATAGGTACAAATTGTGACTGGACAGAAAACAAGTTGCACGGGCGTAACACCTGGGAAAAAATTAAAAAAATGTTCACTACCTTTTTTAATAAAATTGCCCCCATTAAAGAGTTGGATAAACGAAGAACTAACCTGGAGACATGAAATTAGATAATTTGAAATTCGAGACCACTGCTAAAAAGATTAAACAACAGACAGGAATTGCACCTAAAAGAATTCCAAAGATTTAGGAACAAGTACGAGCTTTAAAAAGGGGCAAAGGGAAAGCACTATTTCTCAAAAATTTAAAAAATATAAGCATAACCCCCGAAAGCTCTGGCAACAACTAAAACTTTTGGGAAAAGCCATAAGCCCGTAATGGGCAACTTGTACTCACTACGTAAAGAGGTATGCCCCGAAAATCTAAGGGGGCAAATTGGGTTTAAATTCCCACTAACACGTTTTCATCAACACAGAATAAACACCAGTCATCAAATCCTTTAACACAGACTCGATAAGTTTCAAAACAACTATACCATAAAGGGTAACCCCAAACAGTTGTCAAAATAGTAATGTATCTCATGACTTTATTCAAAAGAACAAAACCCGGTTAAACCCAAATGACACAGGGCCCCGATAACATCCATCTAAGTTCCCAAAAGATGGTGCTTTTTAACTGTCAACCCTATTGCTCAAAAAAAATATATTCAATCACCCCTAATACCGTCCGAGGGGTTCAGGGGGCCAGAGTTACTCCATCTTCAAGAAAAAAATAGGGCGAGTAACAACTATAGACCCCTTAGTATACTCAGTATAAAAACTAAAATTCGGAGAGGGCGGTGTATTTCAAGTAGTTAAGTACCTTAAAACAACAGCATTCCCCTAGCTATCAATCGGGGTTTTGAAAAATCCCACTCAACCCATCCCCCTTATTAACTATGGGTTACCCGAGAATGAAATTCAAAAGGGAAACCTCTAGGATGGTAACCTTAGACCCCAAAAAGGGCCTTTGTACTGCAACCACAATATATTATGTAATGAACTTTAAAACATCGGGATAGGGTTTTTAGACGGGTTTTTTCCTACCTTAGCAACAGGAGACAAATAGTCAAAAACAACAAAAAGGAATCAAACCCCTGCCGTAACATGTGGAGTTTCCCCCCAAATTTGTATTCTGGGTCCCTTATATTTTATGTTATTCTATATGACATGCAAGTGAAACTCCTACTGTATCAGGACAGTCTCTGTTTGTGACAGGTAAAGACCCACAAGATATTGCTAATGTTTTTTAAAATGGAACTGGGGCCTGCGCAAAAGTTGTAGACAACAAAAATCATTACACCTAGGGGAAAAAAATGAAGCCATTCTCTTTGGAACGAAACATAAACTGAGAAGGGAAATAATTTTAATGTTCATGTAATGGGAGTCCATCACTTTGGGTTTTATCAGTTAAAAATCTGGGAATCCCCTTTGGGCCCATGCATGCAGGAGAATTTATAGGGGAAAAGTGTAGTAAAGAAACGAATGCCAGGCTGAAGTTCCTGTATAGACAAGCACGTGTCTACCTACTGGGTCGCAGGCCCATGTCTAGCCCTTTTACATGCCCTATGGATTACGCTTCTCTTTTTGGGCTCTCCTTGACAAAAAAAGAAAGTAGACTGCAAATCCCCAGAACAAAATCGTAAGATTCATCCCGGGGTGGGCCAAAAGAACAGTAGGCCAGGATGAATTACAGCAGTTGGATATGCTGAATGTGAAGACAGGTAAAAACTGAAACAAATCAGTTTATAAAAATTTCTCAAACTGTCCCGAATTCTTGCGCAATTTTGTCAAGGTTTGGGGAAAAACCCAAAACATATAGACTAGGGAGGAGCCAACTTTTTAGGACCCACAGCAGGGGCCCGGGTTCAACACCTTTTTTTTGTACAGCAAAAAGGAATGGAACAACACCCACAAATTCAAAACCGTCATAGCTTGAACCCGTTAAGAAAAGCCAAAAAATGTTGATAATGAAGCAACAGAAAGGGGGAAAAATTTTCTATTTTTTTTGCTAAAAATACGTGTAAATTTTTTCCTAAACCCTAAATACCTGTATTGTAGATAGTCGTAATGACCCTGGGGAGTAGATATTTAATGACCCCCCGATTTTTAATAGTCTTTAAAGCCCCGTGTAGAGATAGTCTTTTTGTAGATAATAAATGTTATCTTCATTATAAATAATAAAAAATATTTAACCTTTATTTATAATAATAAAGGGAAAAAGGCCCCAAAGGAAATAAGCACTTGTCTGACTTTTTTGGGTTTTCCTAGGTTCTTTACCACAAATGCTGCTTGTTGATAATTTATGTAACGTTTGTTATACTGAATAAATTACTTACTTACTTACCACTGTAATTTTTAAAAAAAAAATATTGAGGGAATGTTTTACAAACTTTACAAAAGGGCAAAAAAACTGAAAGGATACTATTAAAATGCATTTATTTTTTCCGACCAAGGATCGCCACTACCTGTTCAGTTTGTGTTCTATAATTGTCTCAACTCTGTATCGCGTTTCTCTCCTCGTTTACTCTTTTGTTAAATAGTTGCCCACCTCTCATTGACGATGGCATCTAAGGTTAGATGTAATAAAAAAGAGAAGTCGTAATCCTCTTGCTTTAAGTGCCAAGATAGAGGATGATGGTGTGCCATTTGATTTTTTTTCGTAAACACCCTGCTAATCACCCTCTCCACACATTAATATTAATATTTTTTAAGGATATGAATAGTGTACTCTATGTGTATCTTACCTTTTATTGTGTTTGTAATGCTATTCTATTGCTAACTTAATATAAGTTAGTGTATACTTGTAGTCTGGCATTTATTGCATTATTTTATGTGTGCTCTAATGATAATACTTGGGGAGCTGTGTGGTGCCGGGTGGAGGGTAACAACATTATTTTCTCTGTTAGCCAAAAGAGAAAACGTGTATGATTGCGTTTGGGTCAAGCCACTCCCTCACTCCGCTTTTGTTTACAATTTTCGGCTATGATTATTCATTTCTTCTCCTTCGTTTGTGTGGCATCTAAAGGTATGTTGTTAGAAATGATTAAATTCAGTGAACAAGGCATGTCCGATGTTAATAATATGGCTATGGGCAACAGTGTAGGTAGCCAGTAGGTGGTAGCAAAGGGAGGTACACCTACTGCTACCTACACTGACTTTTCTACAAATAAATACTACTCACCGCTCTTCCTATAGTAAGACTACTCATATTTTAAGGAAAATAATGAGTGTTACTGTGTGTCTATTTTACCTCTGGGGATGTTTTAAATATCAGGAGCAGGGGCTACTACACCTGGGCTACTACACATGGCGACCTACAACCTGGGCGAACTGCACCTGATTCATACAAATAAGTACTACTCACCTCTCTCCCTACATTAGATTACCAAAAATACTTTAAGATTAAGTTTTCATTTTACTGTGAATGTATTTTACTTTGTGTGTTCTAATGCCTAGTTCTTTACTATCCTAAATATATTTTAGTGTAAACTTGGATCTGTTGGCATTATATGCATTTATAAATGGAAAAAAATGGCGTGCTGCCTTCCGGCAATATCTGCCTTTCCGGCGACAGCGGGAACCTAACCCGCCATATAAGTGGGGGCCCTAATGTCTTTCAAATTCAATTCAAATTAAAATTCAAAGTTTATTCTCTATAAGGATTGCATGATGGAGTTTAAAGAATTTGGTTATTGTGTGGTTTCATGTAGTAAAATACTAATTAAAGAGGGGGGCACAAGAATGACTAGGCATGGCTAGGCATTTCGGGCTGCAGACTTAGATTAATTCTTAATTTTTAAAATATTACAATTTATGAGGTAAGTTGGTATTATGGCTAAGTGACTAAAATACTAGTTTGTGAGTTTAGCATTTTGAATGCTTTTGTTTTGGAACAATACATAGTTTCAGTATTGGAGTATCAAGGGCCAACTTATTATGACTAGTTAGGATTCATTATTTTAAGATTGTGATGGATATTTTCTGTTTATGGTCAAATGGAAAAACAGGTGTTGTTTGAGTGTAAGTCGTGAACTACCAGGTGGTAATTAGTGTAATTAGTTGACGGGGTTGTGTCAGAGAGAGAAGATGTTTTCTAATGCGTAGTTTTGAAGGTGATGTGTGTTCTGCAGAGTTCTAGAGTTTTCAGGTAGGGTGTTTCCAGATTTTAGGGCCTTTGACATACATTGAATTTTTGTAAAGGTTTAGTGGACCATGGGGAAATGTCATAGAGATGTTTGTGTCTGTGTTATTCTCAGTAGTAGTACCAGTTCCTAGTAACAAGTTATCCAGAAACCAGTGTACCGTAGTTGACTCACTTCCCAACTGTTTCGTGAATTCATTGACTGTTATTCATATTGCTGTGACCATAGAAAGGATTTCAATCACGCCTCACCTGTAGGCAAGTGTGGGTCTTCGAAGATAGGGGAGCAGAGAGTGGCAGTCGGCTGCTGGCGCTTCATACTTTCCAGTTATATATTTATGTTCAAACAGCCTAAGGGCGTATTTTTACCCTATCACATTATCAAAAAACCCACATGACAAATTGGTGTGGAACCGTGTGGGCGTTGGATTTAAGGGTATTTCAGACGTTAGAAGAGGTGTGTGGGTTGCCGGCAGGTCAGAGGTGAACCGTGCCACCTCCAGCTAGCCGCTTACCCTCACTCTCTCAAACCCTGTGTCACACAGCCTGCAAGCCTTGTTGCAGCGTTTTTTTTTCAAGATTCCTGGCTTAGCTCATGTGCTAATTGCTCAAACTCCGAGGGAGTTGACCCGGTTTTTGCAATTAAGCCAGTCTATAAGGACAGACTGTGGAAGTGAACGCTAGTCAGCCTGTCTCGGCCTACCAATAAGACTGTCTACTGTCATTCCACCGTGCTCCTTCAGCTGTGTACATCGTTACACGTCTTCCAGTCAGCCATTCTCGTGGGTTAAGCTAGTCAGCCAACCCAAGCTTCCTAACCCAGTTGAGGAGAGAGATGTAAGCCAACCATGTTCATCCGTATAGTATTGTTTCATTATCGATTTGTGCTCCAGTTGGATGCACTGATGGATGCTAGAGTGGTTTACACCTCCCTGTGGCATATTGTGGCTTAGTTTAATTAAGCCACCTTCGTGGGTAGTGAGGTGGAGTGCACGCAGTGAGCGCCAGCGAGAGCCACGGCTCCCACCCCACCACCTGCCACCACTCACCCACTCTTCATCAGCTACCTGTGGATTTTTTCCTCCTTTGTACCGGGTCCTAGTACTGTGTTGCTTCACATAAGTGGTCAAGGATTGTGCTGGGGCCAATGATAAGGCCTGTTATGTGGGAAGGTTCACCTAGAAAGTGCAAACTCATTTCCACGGTTTGCTTGTAGTTGGATAAACGTGACTGGTTTAGCGGCCATTAGCATTTAACTTTATGTTCATGCAGACAATGCATTTCTTAACATACTCAGAAAATATCAGTTGCCATTATGAGGCCAAAAGTCTATTTTCAACCTCTTTAGAGGTCTCATGGTTATGCAACTTAGGGTGTACTTTAGATGACGTTATTCGTCATGTCTAAAGACGTGGATCACACTTGAAATAGGACTTGAGGTAGTACTTGGGAAGCTTTGAAGAAGCCAATTTAAAGTTCAAACCGATCTAAATGTCAATTTTCAGATCAGAAAATTTTAGTTTATTGGTTCACGTAGTATTCCTTGAGGAGTTATGACAGACAAAAGTAAAGTAAACTGACGTACTAATTTTGCCAACTCCCAAAATGCTGATTTGCTGTAAGATCCATTGAGGGCTTAGCAGGTTTTTATAGATCTTTCATGCCAATTTTTCTTATAGCTGACTCCTCTGAGGTTGATTAAGATAGATGCTCCCTTTTATGTGGACTTCCATCATGATAGGCATTCAAACTCTAAAGGAAAAGCTAACATCTGCTCCAATTTTGAATATTTCCAGATTTTTCTAAGCCTTCTATCTGACAATGATGCTAGTTCTATTGGCATAGGTGGCCGACTACTGCTCAGAAAGACTGATGGCAAGTATAATGCAGTTGCATTTTTACTCTATGACGAGTGTCCTTTGAAGGCTGAACGTTTAATTACAGTAACTGAGCAAGAAGCTTTAGCAATAGTACGGTCTTTAAAGCACTTCGAGACATTTATTTATCAGTACTCTGTTCATGTCTTGACAGACATGCTCCAATGATACCTTTATTCCAGAACAAACAACCTACGGAAGGTTAGCCAGGATGGACCTTGACTATCCAAGAGTTCATCCACCTTTGAAACATTACTGGCAAGGTCAAATGTAGTCCACAGATGCCTTAATCACAACATGTTAGTATAGTAACTGCAGTCCCTCCATTTAGTGCTGAGGATGCAAAGAATGGCTCAACGAACAGATCCATGTGGTCTGGTATGATTCGACTCATGCTCCAGAAGATCTTATTCTGACTGTGAAGCACCGCACCAATCAGTGATGACTTTGTCATGAATCAAGAATTACTGTATCCGAACAGCCGAGTTGAGGTAATCCTTGCAGAAGAGTATACCTGTTGTAATTCACAATCACTAGTGATGTAGCTTACAGCTAGTTCACAATGTTCTGGTGGTGCACACCCTGGTATGTTCGTTCAGTAAAACAAGCCAGATTGAAATACTTTTGGCCTGTATGGCAACTGATATTTTGAGTACGTTAAGATGTAGTTGTCTGCATGCAACCGTAATAGGTAACACGAATGGACCTAATCCAGTTCCAAAGTGGATCCAATACTAGCGAACCATGGGAAAGATGATGCGCTAGATTTGTTAAGAATAAACCTCATTTAAAGAACGAATTATCTGCAGGCATAGCACCCCTAAGTCACTAGTAAAAGGTAATGGTTGGTGAATTCTGTAATGAGATTCTTGAAAATTGGTGTACCTTGTTCAAGATCTTAAAATTCCACCATTGTTCCTCATCATCCTGCCAGCAATGGGTTAGAGGAACGTACCAATCATGAAAGTACTTGATGTCTTGATAGCACTATCAATCCCAACAGTAATCTTAGGATGATGTTATACCTGATTATGCAGTGTGCTATAAATTATGCTTGCAATGTTTCCATAGGTGTCACTCCTCATTATGCATTGTATGGTGTAGATTAACTGTGTGCCTTATGAGTTTTGCTATATTCTAATCCAAAACCAAATTACAACCTGATGATTTCTTAGCAACTCGTGCCAGCTTAGCTCAAATGTCTTTAGGAAGAATCCGTTGAAAAAACTTCATAAATCAACAGCAGAATTTTACAGAGTCGCTATCACTCGAGCAAAGCAGTTCAAATCAAAGTAGGGTTCGAGAGTTATGCTGACTAACTTAACAAAACGTCTGCAATGGCTATGCTTGTCAAAGTTTGTTGGTCCTCTATCAAGTAGTTGAACATATCATGGTAATAAGTATAAGGTTAGGAAAATAGTACTGGTCAGTTTAAGGATCGCATTTAGATCATATGATGGTGTGTAGGTGTTGATAATGATGTTCCAGCACCAGACTATGTGATCTGACTCTGACAATCCTCATGATCCTGTTAATCTATACCTCTGATACTCTGTCAGACGATCAACCTGAATGTCGTTATTCCCTACGTACATGACAGGTATGGAGACAATCCTCAAGTATCATTTGTAATACCCAATTCAGTATATGCCTCAAATACGGCAATGTGTTAGCCAGTGTACAGAGTTGATCCTCCCAGAGATGACACCCATTCTGCATATGTCAATCTCTCCCTAGCAGAGGTTGGGGTTACAATGTAAATAACCTGTATAGATTGAATAATACAGTATAAAACTTATCAGTTTTTCAAGAATTTTTTTTTGTGTTCTCGTTCTCTCCGAATTCTGGGATTTAAAACGGGTTTAGATTTGAGTGCACCGAATCTCCCTTTCTTTTAAAAACACATCTTTCTTTGTATATACAGGGGGCCCTTTGACTAACGCTTTTAAAATCGTTCCGAGGGGCTCATCGTTAGTCAAAAAATTTTTAGTAAAGGGAAATTTTTCCCAAATAAAAAAAATACATTTTATACGTTTGGGGCGCTGCGCAAAAGGGAATGTAATATAGTTTGGACTTTTTTAAGGGTTTTTTTTTAAGAAAAACTATTATTTCTTTTTGCTTTTGGGTAGTCTTAAGCATTTAATATACCCACGACAAGGGAAAATACAATTACATTTTTCACTTTTATTTTTGTAATATCGGGTTGGTCTAAAAAAAATTTTGGTTTGGTTTTTTTTTTGGGGCTCCCAGGAACCTTAACTCTATTTTTCCCAAAGTTTTTTCAGTTAATTTAGCTCGATTTTTCCTAACAGCATTTTAGGAATGTAACTCCCGGGGCTAAATAACGGGTAAAGTGTCCCATAATAATAATAAAACTCTTTGGAAAAAAAACCCCCTTAACTTCCAAAATAGATTGACGTTTTGTGCTAGTGCCCCAAAACGTGGGTCTACATTTTATTTTTCCTCCCTTTTAAATTTTTGGGCACTTTTGGGCCCTGAGATACCGGGTCAACATAAATTGGGTCTTAACACTTGGTGTTCCCAGTATCAAAAAATCTGGGGACCATTTTGTTCCTTGGGGGGAGCCCCAGTTCAATTAGGTGTAGTTTAGAGCAAAAAAACCCTTTGGAAAAACCCCAGGGTTTCACAGATGTCGTTTTTAGTATTAACACTCCCATTTTAAGGGGAAAAAGTGAGTTGCCCCCGGTTTAGGGGCTTTGAGGTGGTTGTGGCCCCACAAGCGTTCGAGGTTTTTCAAAAAACCTCGATAAAAAACCCATGTGCAACATTTATGAAACCCCCTTTAAAATTTTGGGGTCCCAAAGGGGAGTTTTACCCTGCCAGAAGTCATATACAGGGGCCCCCCCCCCGCAAAAACAAATTCCCTCCGAATGCCCAATTATGAAAGTGTTTTTTGTAAGGGGCTTTTTGGTACGCGTATTTTTGGGGGGTTTTGAAATGGATAATCTACTTCACAATTTTTCCCAAAGGGGAAAACAAATTCGGTCAGTACGGGCCCCTGAAACATATTTCTGGAGTAAAAAAAATTTCTTTAACGGGGGCCCACTGTAATCTATGCCCTAAGTAAAGGAAAAAAACCAATTCTGGAATGTGCAATAATGTTTGGGAGGTAGGCAGACTGGCTGGCTGGCTCTGTTGTTTTGTCTAGCCCCTTTTTTATTGTCTGTCTGTCTGTTGTTATTTTGTCCTCTTTCTTAGTCTTTCTCTCTGTCTGCTTTGGGCTCTTTTTCTTTGGGTTTATTTTTCCCTATCTTCATATTCAGTTCATTAAACTTTTTTACAAGCAAAAATTTGGAAAATTTTCTTAAATATATTGGTTATCTTATTTTTAAATTTTAAAGATATCTTGGGCAGTCAATAGGTTATTATAAAGTTGGGCTCTGGGATTTTCCCAATAAGTTTGACAATTAAGCCCATTAAATGTTTTAAAAACAGTGCCCTATGATGTTAAAATAATTTACATTTTGTTTGATCTTTATCTGTGTGCTTTCCCAAAAATTTCCAGAAGTACTTGTTCACCAAGCCTGCCTGGCCCTACAAATCAGTCAGTCTGTTCACAAATTTCAAATTGGGTCCCCTAAAAATTTTTTTTTACATTCATGTTATCATAGTGGGGTATAGATCTACTCAGGTTCTAACTGCATTCCTATAACAATATTTTCAAATTTTTTACTTCTCTCCTAAAAAATTCTAATGTGACACAGATTTTACCAAAGTTATATTTTAATTTCCTTTTTGGGTACTCTTCTTAGCTAAAATACAACTTTTTTCATGAAGGAGTAATTTTAATGTGTGATGGGATTTCCCTAGGGAATTGTACATTAAATTTCCCTTTTTCCCGGATTTTTGAGCATCTTTACCGGGTTCTCCAATGAGTTTTTGTTGGAGTCTTTTTAGGAGGGAAAAAGCTTTCAGCGATGACATTGATTTAGTAATGATGATAGTCAAATCAGTGTCATAAGTTAACTTTAACACCCTTAGGAATTAAAACTGGGCCCTCTACCCTTGAAAAATTAATTGTTTGCAATCCCATTTCTTGCCAGCATGCTTTTTTATTATGTCTTTTGAAAAACACAGTTTTGCACTTTGTCTGGGGTTTTTTTTTGGGTTTCCTTTTGAATTTACACCATGTATAAAGTATTTGTGTAACCCTTTCCAGCCAATGGCTGGTCAGCAAACTTTGGCTTTGGTTTGGGTGTTGTCTTTTTCTGTCCTATCTTTGTTGTCTGTTTTTATTTTAGCTTTTTTTACCTGGGCTCACAGATATGCATAAATACCCTTTTTATTTACAGTGGAGCCTCCCAAAAAATTTTAAAGTATCAAAAATCGAAGTTTCGAAAAAAAGGGCCCTTTTTTCAGGGCAAATTGGGTTTCCCCAAATTTTCGAATGTGCCCCTTTTTTTTGGACCGCCCGGGGAAAGGGGCCTGTCCGCTGGCCCGCTTTTGTCATTGTCCCCCGGGGCCCCGTGAGCGTCTGCTTGTTAAAATGATTAGTAACACAACCTGCACTCTCATTCACCATTTTACGATTATTTCTTTTGTGTTTAGTGCTTGTGGGACTGTGAAATAAGTGCCTTTGGGCCCAAAAAAACTTGCTGTGGTTTTCCCTGTGGTAAAGAAATGGAAAAACCATAGATGTGAAGAAGGAAATAATAAGAAGTATGGGTGGGTGAGACTTGTTGAGCTTTCCAGGATTTTGGGGAAAAAAAACAAGTTGACCATCGGTTCTACCCGGGGCAAAGAAAGAACAAATCAAGGAACTGTGTTCAAAGGTTGTTAATTTTGCAAAACCAAAAAAAGACCCCCAAATTAGTTGAGAGGTTGAAAAGTTGTTGCTGGTGTGGATCAAGGATAAAGAGATTGAGGTGATAGGTTTAAAAAAGCGTTTATTTGCGAAAAAAGGAAGGGAAAGTTGCTGCTGATCTGGTGCAGGAAAACCCGGGAAAACCAGTGTGAATGTAAATTTTAAAGGGTAGGAGGTGGTTTGACGTTTTAAGAAGTGTAGTAAAAATACACAATTTTTGTGGGAATGGTGAGGCACCCAGTTCAGCAAATGGGCGGCTGGAAGTTTTGTACAGGATTTTAAGAGGTACTAGAAAGTGAAGAAATCAACCTGCAAGTGTTTAATTGTGACAAAAAAGTTTTTTTTTTGGGAAAAAAAATCCAAAAAGGGCCTTCATAACAGGGGAAAAGGCATCCCGGACACAACCCTTGAAAGAAGGCTTACTCTTTTATTCTGTGCTAATGCTGTGGTGATTTTAAAATGAAGCCTTTACTTGTGTATATTTAGAAAAAAACCAGTGTTTAAAAAAAACAATGTCTTTAAGAACAAGTTATGTGTCTTGTGGAAAGTAACAAAAGGTGGGTACAAGACAAATTTCAAAGAGTGGGGGCTGGAAGTGTTTGGCCCCAGTTTTGGAAAAAAAAACCTTCAGGAAAAGAAATTGCACTCAAGTGTCTCCCGTTAATGGACAAGCTCCTGTCATCCTCCCAAAAATTTTTGACCCCTTGTCTAAAGACTTAGTTTTTTAAAAGTGAAATTTTGCCTCCTAGCACCATCCTCTCCTCCAGCCCGGGCCCCGCAGGTTTTCTTTTCAAAAAACACCGGGTTTTTAAAAAGTTTTTTGGTGAAAAAATTTTTTGAAAGGATTTGGGGGAACACCAAAATCAAAAACCCTTGAAGGGAGGTTGGGAAGGGGTTTCGGACTTTAATCGCAAAATTTGGGAATTGTTCCCAAAAGGGGGAGAAGGGGGGGTGATAAAGGTGCCCTTCTCAGTTGGGTTTTGTTTGGGGGAAAGGGGTGGATGAGGGGTAAAAAGGTTGGGGGGGCCAGGGAAGGGTCCCCCTAAAGCTGAAAGGGCTTCTTGGGAATTTTCGCCCAAAGGGAAAATTTTTTTAGGGAAGGAAAAGAGGGAGGAAAGGGCTTTTAAAGTTTTTGGAGACCCAAGGGGTTCCAATTTTTGGCAGGTCCATGGAAAATAAAAAGTTTTTTGAAAAAGGGAAGAACCCCAAAGGGTTTTAAAAGGGGCCCAGGAGGGGGAAATTTTTTTAACATCCCCATCTTTTCCTTTCCCCCCTATCTTAAAAACCAAAAAATAAAGGATTTAAAAAAAAAAAACAAAAAATTTTTTTTTTTTTTTTTTTTTTTTTTTTATTTTATTACATAAAAATTTAAAAAAACTATAGTTTTTGTTTTAGTAAAACTGTTTTTTAATCTCTATAAAATGTATTTTTTGTGTGAATTTTTGGGTTTTGGAAGGATTAATTGTTTTCCATTTTTTTTTTTGGGGAAAAATTTATTTTAAAATTTTAAAGACTTTTCAAATTTAGAACTGTCCCAGAACGGTTTAAAGTTGATTTTTGATTGCCATGTTAGGTAAATTCCTAGGAAAACCCCCAAAAACCCAGACAAAGGGCTGCATGTGTTGAGAATAATGTTTAGCAAGCAGACTGGTAAGTAATATGTTTAATGTTTGGAATCAGATTGATGAGCAGTCGTATGAAATATTGTTGGTTCACGAGGGCTCCTTGGGGACAGAGAGACAAACAGGAGACAAGCAGACAGAGACAGAAAGATAAGCAAAGGCAGATAAAAAGAGGCTGCAGAAAGACAGCAAGACAGATAGATAAAAAGAGTAGACGACAGATAGTGACAGAAGACAGTTATGAGTAACAGTGAAAAAAACAAGCCAAGTCAATGATGTCACGATGTCCCATTGCTGCACTGAGCAGTGGGTAACTCATCTTAAACCCCCTCCCTTCAAGGAAGCTTTTCTTCTTCTTTTTTCTTCTTCTTCTTCTTTTTTTTTCTTCTTTCTTTTCTTCTTCTTTTCTTCTTTTTCTTCTTCTTCTTTTCTTCTTCTTTTCTTCTTTTCTTCTTCTTTTCTTTTTCTTCTTCTTTTTCTTCTTCTTCTTCTTCTTCTTTTTCTTTTCTTCTTCTTTTTTTCTTCTTCTTCTTCTTCTTCTTCTTCTTCTTTTCTTTTTCTTCTTTTCTTCTTCTTTTCTTCTTCTTCTTTTCTTTTTATTATTTATTATTATTATATTTTTTTTACTCTTGCATATTCAAAAAATTGTGGGTCTATAAAAACTATTACAGTATAATTTCTAGACAAAAGTATGTTAAAAAAAGTAGGTGAAAATTTTCATTTTTCAATGTGTTTATGCTTTTGAGTACTATTTCGTACCTAATTAAAATATCAGAAAAAATCGTACAAAAACACAAGAATGCTACAAATTGAATAATCAGAAAAAAAAATTATCAAATTTTAAAAAAAAATGAGAAAAAAAAGGTATATTGGTAAAATTTGGGGCAGGAATGCTTCTGTTGTGTCAGGTGAGCGAAGGTGCCGACTTTTTTCCTTTATCTCCATAATACCTGTATAAATTTTTTTTTACTTTCTTTATGTAAAAAAAAGTCATATTTAATTTTTTTTTTTTTAAAAAATTTGGGGGTGCTGGCGAGGAACGTAGATCTATGTTTGGACAGTTAAGGGGTTAAATGCCTTATTTCACATTAATGTGACATTTTCTTTTCCCTTTTATGTCAAGACCCCCGATCCTGAACACACTCTCTGTGCGAAAAATTAAAAAAAAAGAAAAAAAAAAAAATTTCTTTGAAAAAGTGGGGGGAATGTTTTTTGATATAATAAAACCAAAAAATATGAAATTTTTGGAAAAAGGATGAAATTATGCTCTTGCAAAGTTAGTGATCTCAGCTATATAATTGGACCCCGTTTTTCATAAGCTTTAAAAAGTAAATTTTCGGAAATTTTAATTTTTTTTTTTCATTAAAAATTTGATTCGCAAATTGTCATGTGACTCGAAAAATAGTTTTTCATCTGGGACGTGTTTAAAACCCCCCCCCCAAAGCTGCCTCACACTCTTTTCCCAGCCCAGTAGGGGAACATTACTCACGTCAGGGTTGGGGATGCCCGGGGGGGGGTGTGTCATTTCTTTCCTGTCGGTATTATATAAAATTTTCTTTTACTACTCCCACTACTCTCCCAAATACTACTACCTCCCCCTTTCTTCCCCCTTCCCAAATATATACCCCGCCCTGCCCCTTTCCCTCTTTTTAGGTAAACTTTGTAAATGGCCCAAAAGGTCGGACCGAAACGTCGTCTTTAAGCTTCTGTCTTTTATGTGGGGGTTTTATTTGGTATCGTTCCAGTCACGGTATTTTTCCCTTTTTTTTTTATTTATGGACCCCGCAGTTAAGCGAAAATTTTCTCCCCAACTTTTTTAATTTTCCCTTCCCTTTTTTTAAAACCCCTCTTTCGTTCTTTGAGGCTGTTTCTTTTGTCCCGGCTTTCGAAAGAATCAGCTTCGCTTCCACGTGACTTTTCTTGCTAAAACAAGTTCTGCCCCCTTTCCCTTCCCCCACTTCCGGGAAAAACCAAACCCCAGGGCACTCCCTTTCTGATCTGCCTTTCCCCTTATTTTAAACAGCCCCATTCTTTCTACAAAATTCCAGGGGGAAGATCCCTTCTTTCCCTTCTCCATAAAGTAAACTTTGCTCTTTTGCGGCTCTACCACAGGATTCGAAACCCTTCTCTTACCATTGCCTTTGACACTGCTCGCCGGGAATGCGAAAAAATTCATTTTTCCAAATACAAAAAAAATTTTCAACGTTATCTCAGCTAGCCCGGGGTCTAAATTCTCCCTAAATGACTGTGTTACTAATTGTTTTCGGGTCTCCCCTCCCCCCTTCAGTTTGAGCTTGAACTTTTTGGTTTTGGTCTTTCCTTTGCCACTTGGGCCTCCCTCCTCGCGCTGGTTTTCCTGATTGCTCTTTTGTTTCCCTTTTCCCGTAAAACCCTTCGTTTCCCGTTTTTCTTCCGGGATTTGGGCCCTTTTCGTGGTGCTCCCCTTCCCTGCTTTTGGTTAGTCTGTTTTCCAAGAAAATTTCACCCCCCTTTCCCATGCCGTTCCCCAATTTCCTTCCTTTCCCCCTTCTTTTAAAAATCTAAAAACCCTAACATTGCCCATACATCTTTGACAAAGGTAATTGGGGGTAGTTTCCTTGACCCCGCGAGGGATTCCCCCGTTAAAGCTGTGTCTTGTTTCTCTGACTCACGCCCCTTACCCCTCCTTCTTTCCCAACCCTCTTGTTTCCCCATAAAAGAAAACTTTCAACAAAAAACTAAGGCTCTCTGGGGACCTTGCCCTCCTGACTTTAAACCTTTTGTTAAACCGGTTTCGGGGTCATCTTTTCCCTCTTTCCCTATTTCTAGGGCCCCCCTTCCCCAAAAATCAAAAAACCTGATTTTTCCCTCTTTTTTCCTATCATTTTTCCTCTAGAGGTTCTGTCCTTATTCTCTTGCTTCTTGGTGGCCAAAACCCTCACTCCCTTTTTGGTCCCCTTTTTTCTCCTCCCCACCTCCTTTCCTCTAAAGACTTCTTTGGAAGGGTTCGCTCTCTCCCAACCTTTAAGATGTTTTGTCTTGACGTTGAGTCCCTTTTCACCAATGTCCCTTGTGAGATGTCCTTGATTTCCTTAGAGGAAGGCCCATAAAGGGGTTTTTTTTTCCCACCCCCTACCCCCCACTGATGTTCTTTTTTGGGATCTGATCCGCCCTGTGTGGACTCAAAACCCCTTTTCCCTTCCAAGGGAAATTTTAAACCCCAACCTTCGGTGTCGCTATGGGCCCCCTTCCTCTCTCTCCTGTCCTTGCAAATCTTTACAGGGGAATTTACTTCGAGACTGTTCTTTTCCTACCCTCGATGTGAAAACCTTCACTCGGGCTCCGCTATGGGAAATGACATCTTTCCCTCTGTGGACTCATAAATCCACTTTCCACCTTTTTCTTAAAGCTCTTAAAAATTTCTTGCCCCTTTCCATTAAGTTTAAAGCTGAAGGGGAAATCAAATTTCCTTATTCCCTTTTCCCTTTGAGGGTCCATGCCCACGCCCCAAGATACGGGTTTTTTCCTTTTCCTTTTAAACCGTAAACCTATGCCCAGTGGCATGTACATTTTTTTCTTTTCCTTTTCATGTTTCCCTTGTCAAAAAAAAAGTGTTTTTATTCCCTCTTTCCCCTTTCCCCCTCGCATCTGTGATCCTCATTTTCCCTTTCCCAAAGCAAAAATTTTCCCACTCTTATAATTCTTTTCTCCCTCTTGGCAAACCCTTTCCCCTTTTCTTTGACTCTGCCCTCTCCGTGCTAAACGAATTTTTCTCCCCCAAAAAAAACTCCAAATCATGGGAACTCTTCTTTTCCTCTGCCTTCCCTCCCATTTCCGGGTCTTTCTAATCTCAACAATTCTCTCCGTCCTTGGGACATCAAGTTTATTTTCCCCCCCAGAAAAACACTCTTCGCATAATCTGTTCATACCTCCTCCCTCTACAGATGTTCCTGGTGTTATCTTTTTCTTGCCCCTTTTCCTGTCCTCTTAAATTACTTTGGGGGAAACTGGTCGATCTCTTTCTGGGGAAAACTTTTTGGGGCACAAAAAATTGTGTTAGGCTTGCCGACCCCTAACAATTTCTCTTTTCTGTACGTTTAGAGATTTATAGGGCCCTCCTTTTTTTGACTGGTTTTTCTGCTAAAAAATGTCTTCCCTACTTCCCAAATCGAACAGGGCGCCCTTTAGTTGAAACCCCCCCCTTATACAAAAACCCTTTTCCCTTTTATTAAAACCCTTTGGCCCCCGGCTGCGTTCTGTGATGGGCCCTTTCCCTCCCCCACATTGTAAAATGCTCCCAAAATTCCCGAAAAAACCCGTGAAATTAACCCGAAACCTCATTTTTTCTTTTTCTTCTTCTTCTTTTTCTTCTTTTCCCCTTTTCCCCCTTTTCCCCTCTCCTTTTCTCCCTGGGTTGTCTTTCTCTTCCTGGGCTCGTGTTTCTGTTCCTTCTTTAAATTTTTTTTCACCACTTCCCCTTTCACGCACCCTCGGTTTCGCTTGCTCTCCCTCCCGTTTGGGGTTTTTAGCTCTCTTGCAGTGCTCCCCCTTTCCCTTTTTATTTTACTGGCTGGGCTTCCTTATTTCCCCCTTTTACCACTTCCACTACTTTACCCCTTCTTTTTTCTACTACATCTTCTGATGAAATTAGACACCCTGTGCGGCGTCCCGGTTGTCTTTTTTTGTGGACGTTTTCCCCCATCCCGTGGCTGGCTGGATGGCGAAACGTTACGGTGGGGTTGCCCGGGTGTTGTGCGTGTGTCATTTCTCCTGTCGGGATTATATACAATTCTTGTATATACTACTATACTAACACCATTCCTCCCCACCCCTTCCTGCCTTTATATAGCGTCCTGCTCCTTCTCTGTTTGTGTGACTTTGGGCAATGGTCCCCCAAGTCGGACCGAAAAAAGTCGTGTAAGCTTCTGTCTTTTTGGGGGTTTTTTGAGTATCGGGTTTTGGGCAGGGGATTGTGCCTTTTTTTTTTATAGTTTTGGGCTTTTTTTTTCCCTTTAGTGAAGATGATCCCCCTGGGGTTTATACGATACATTTTTTTTTAATATTTTCCCTTCATTTTTTTGTGCTGGCAAAATGTAAATAAGTCACCATGGCTCCCCAAAGAAAGCTTTTTAGTGCCAAAATTTTTGGTAAAGAAAATGAGAAACCATAAAATTTTAAGAAAAAGTTTGTAGAAAAAAAATGAAAGTGGTGGTGATAAAAGTTTTTAGCCCGTTGTATAGCAGAAGAGGGTGGTAGGGGATGGTGGTGGAGAGTGGTAGCGTTGTGATTTGGGGGTTTGAAAAAGTGGTAGTGAGGGGGAAGAGTTGGGGATAGTGGTTTTGAGGGTGGGTTGTGATGATGGTAGAGGGTGGTTTGGGGTTGTGATAGTGGTAGAGGGTGGTAGGATTGGGGGTGGGGGATTTGGGAGCAGTTTTGATAGTGTAGACGGTGGTAGTGGGTGGTGGTAGCAGTTTTTTATTGTGGTAAGAGGGTGGGGAGGGGATAGTGGTTTGGTGTGGTAGAGGGTGGGTTTGCGGGTGGTGGTGCGTTGTAATTTGTGGTTTGGGGGGGTGGTAGTGGGTTTTGATGGTGATAGAGGGTTTGGGAGTGATGGTGGTAGCAGTTGTAATAGGGGGTTTGAGGGTTGTGTGGTTTTTTAGGTGGTAGAGGGTGCCTTTTTTATTGAAATTTAGTGATTTACTAATCCTCCAAAGTTGTTGGAGTTACATAGGGCTACAGAAAAAACCCGCTGCCCCCCGCTGTCTCACCCCATTATGGACAGCTTATGTCAAAAGTGGGGCCCTTTTTACACCCAAAATCAACAAAAACAGCCCCCTTTTGTGACATTCATTTGACTTATTTTATTTTTTATTTTAAGGGGTGTATTCCCTGTTTCTATGGGTTTTAAAAATTGTTTATTATGTCCCTATTAGTTTAATTGTGATTGGCAAATTAAAAGGTTTTTGAGTTGATATTTGTTTCATATTCCCAACAAATAAACTTTCCTCCCCCCCCTCTACCTGTCCCGCCTTTCACCAACAAGAGTCTTCAATAAAGGTAAGTCTGATGTTAAATGTTCATTTATACATTTTATTAGTGCTTTACATTTATTTGGCGTTCTTTTATCACCCTCAGGGTTGGCACTAGAAGCTTTCTTGGGGCCCATGGTGACCTATTTTGCAGTTATGAACACTAAAAACACTGGGATAAGGTGAAATGTACTGAATGTATGCGTAGATGTGACCACACTGGCTGGCTTGTAAACATTGGCACTCATGGGGCAGCTGAGGCGCACTCAGGCCACACGTGGACAGGTCCCAGACTAATCATGTTGGGCGACTTTTTTATCGTTAGGTGGGGCAAAATTTTTGACGCTCAAATGCTTCGTTAGGCGGATTTAACATTATGCGATGCATTCGTTAGGTAAGGGTCCACTGTACTATTCACCTATATGTTTCACTGTGAACACTTGGTCTACACACCCCCTACCTTTCCTAAAGCTTCTTGTTCATCTGCTATCCTACTCTCCATTATTTCCATTATTTCTTATGGGGAAAATGGTTTCGCCATTCAGCAATTTTGTACTTCGGCAGGTTCTTTGGAACAGATTAATGACAAAACTCGGGGATCCACAGTACCTATTTACAAGGCAGGTGACAGGTCTTTAGCCTCAAACTATAGACCAATAAATCTTACCTCTGTAGTGGGAAAATTTATGGAATCAATAATTGCCTAGGCAATTCTTAGCCATCTTGAAAGGCATAAATTAATTAACCATTTCATGGTCTGTGCCGTAGTTCTACGGCTTTGAGTTGTGGGTCCAAACCATAGAACTACGCCAAAATTTTAGCGGCCTCAAATTTAGCTCGAGAAGGCTGGTAGGCCTACTTCTAAGAGAATGGGTCTGGGTGGTCAGAGTGCACACTATAGAAAAATTCTGGACACCCACATGGCATTGTGGGAACTCCACCAAAGTGGCTTTGTTCACCATGCCTGGCAGCAAGGTAGCTTTCACTCCCCGGGTGAATTCTGACTCTCCTCTTCCCAACTTATAGTTCTAAGACTGATGGAAGTGGATCCAAAGAGAAATTCTGTGGTTTTGAACCATTGGTACATTGTACTATATGGTACAATTGTGCCATATCATACAATGGTATATGGTGCAATGGTATAAAAGTACCATGTGGTATCATTGTACCCATTTGGTACAGAGCATAGGAACCCTAATGGAAATATGTCTGTTGATTTTTTTGGGGTTATTCCCTAGATCTAAAAACATATGATGCTGTGTATGATAATCTATGTAGCCTTATTTGTGTTACTAATATAATCTTAGGATGCCACATGTGCTTTTGAGTAAGTTAGTTTATTACAGGTATACACAAATACAGTTAATAGATTATCATACATAGCCGCATATGTGTAACATACTTAGGATAACCCAAAAATAGACAGGTGACTATTCCATTGGGGTCCTTTGGTGATAATATTTATTATTATCATTATAAAGGAGATAATATATTATGATTACGTATTAAGACTTCTGCTACATGGAGGGTCATTAAGAATACTACAATACGAGGGTCTTAATAGGAATAAGGTAAAATTACATGTGTTTAGCTAAAAAAAAAAAAAAATCATTCTCCTACCTTTCTGTAGCTACATTATCGGACCTTTTGCCTCTCTCCTTGTACTGGTGCCGTTCATGCTAATGACTGGCTTCTTTGTGTGCAGGCAGTAGTATGTTGAAACTCTTTATTGCTGTACAATAAAAGGTGTTTGAAGCCTGGACCCTGTCTGTGAGTCACTACAAAGTTGTGTCTCTCTTCCCTGCCTTGACAAAAACTGACAGCAAGATTTCTGGACACTATTTGTAAGCAATTTTATAAACATTGAATTTAGCTTCAGTTGTTTTTACTCTGTCTTCAATACTTCAGCTTATCCAATTGCTGTAATTCATCCTGGCGTCTACATGCTCTCTTGGACCCAAGGAACAGGATGAAATCTTACGATTTTGTTCTGGGTGATTTGCAGTGTCTTACTTTCAGTTTTTTTTTGTCAAGGCATAATACCATGAAGAGCAAGCGTAATCCATATGACATTGTATAGAGCTAGTTATAGGATCCTGCGAGCTCAAGTAGGTAGATGCTATGCTTGTCTATGAGGAATTTCAGTCTGACAATCTTTTCATATTCCCCTATTCAATTCGCCCGACTGTGTGTGTGTCAATGGAGATTCCCAGATATCTTAATGTGGAAACTGAATTGATGGGCTCCCAATTACACTGAACATTTAAAAACTTATTTACCCTTCTCAGTTTATGTTTAGTGCCAAAAGAATGGCTTTCAAGTTTTACCCAAGGTGTAATAATAGTTTGTTGACACTAACCATTTGCTGTATGACTCCAGTTCGTGTTAGTACAATTAGATATATTTTGTGGGTATTTACCTGACACTAATAGAAGCACTGTCATCTCCATTTTTTTTTTTTTGCAGTAGAGTTTGCATTGACAATGATTGACATGTTGTTAACATTCTTCAGGAAGAATAAGGGAAACAGAATACTACCTTGGGGAATCCACATGCTATTCAGCAGTGGGTCTGATTCTGTTTTGTTGGTTTTTGACAATTTGTCTCCTGTTAGCTTAGGTTGGATTAAACCAGTCTTCAGAATCTATACAATAGCTTGAAGTTTTTTTACATAATATTTAGTGGTTGACAGTATTGAACGGCCTTTGCAAGTCTAGGTTACCATACCTTGAGGGTTCCTCATTGGACATTTCAGTTCTCATGTAATCCAATCAAATTATTAGGGAAGTCGTCGTTTGAATAAGATCTTCTAAAGCCTGAGTGAGAAGCTATTGGAGAATGTTTTGTCATTAAGGTACTTAACTTACAGTGAGACCCTTCAACAATGGATTTAACCGTTTCAGGGCTAGCCATTAGTCCTCGAATTAATTTTCCACATAAGAAAACAATGGAAAATCCAATTAATCGTTCCAGACAGGCAAAAAAGTATTAAAAAAAATATTTTTGGCTGAACATGAGTTGGGGGGGTGATGGCATCGGTGGCCCTAAAAGCCTCCCACTTCACACACGGAGGGCCCGGGTTACGATTCCGGAGGTGGAAACATTTTGACACGTTTCCTTACACTGTTGTACCTGTTCACTAGCAGCAAATATGTTACCTGGTGTGGTGTCGACTTGTGTGGGTCTACTACTGGGGACAATATAAGGACCCAAATGGAGTTTAGCTTGGACAGTTTCAAATGACGCACTAACTTATCTTGGGTTATCCTGGGTGGCTAACCCCTCTGGGCCGTTAAAAATCCGAATTGAATTCTTATTTTATCTTACATGACAATATACATTTCCCTACAGAGAAAACAATTAGATATGCAAATACACTAAATAAACTACTAAAATGACACTTACCTTTATTGAGGTTTTGCTGAGTGAGAGACAGTTTTTCTTGAACACTCTGGGTTTTTCAGACTGATACATGAGTAAAGGGATTCATGACTTCACTAATCCCCCTAGCATAACAACAAAACAAGAAAGTTAGCCTTGGTCTTTTCATGGGTTGTGTCCTGGGGAGTGCCTTTTCCTTTGAGCTAAGGTAGTCTTGCTTTGGCATTTTCCTCCAAAAACAGGACTGTTTTCTCACAACCTGAAACTTGTTTGGGGTTTGTAATTTTTTCAGCTTTGCCCTTGGCCTTTTCACCACTGTGTATGCCACTATGAGTCTCAAATCTCTCAAACCAACCTTTGCTGGCCTTAAATTCACCAATATGAGCACTAGTTCAAGGCATTTTTTCCTGTTTACCTTGGTGTTAGTTGACTGGTGTTGGTTGCATCCAGCGGGACAAGATTAACCCTTAAACTGTCCAAATGTAGACCTACATTTGCATGCATAGCGCTCTGAACATAGATCAACGTTTTATTTTTTGTTCCTTCAAAGTTGGCGCAATAGGCCTGAGTCTCCTAGACAAGAGAGAATGGGTCTGTGCCCTAAGTTTGCACAGAGTGAAAAAATTTGCTGACACTGGGGTACCCCATGGTAACCACTTAGTTTCGGCTCCATCTTGGGTTAACATCATGGCACACTACTGTGATTCACTCACGCCTCGGCATATTAACACTCTGCTATTTTCGGAAAGTGTAACAGAATGTGAGGTTAGTGAATTTGACATCGATATTGCCACTAATGTTCAAGGAATTAGTGAAACTGTTGATGATAACCCAGATGACCCTCAGCCCATCACCTCTGGGGTGGCCAGTGTGGACAGTGTGGCCATACCAGACCTCTGGGGTTGATAGTGTTTCTACCCAAAGGCAACTCCACAAATGGAAATTATCATTTTCCTTGCGTTATGGTGATGACGATAGTGAAACTGATATAAGTGACGATGATGAAATCGATTTAATGCCCATAGAGGATTCGTGTGAAAGCGACAGTCAATTCATCATTATTCCCCAGTGTGAAAACAAACTTTTAGGCATCGTAACCTATGTTCAGGCAGTGTGCCATATGTAGTTGGTGGCAAGGGTCGTGGCAGGTCACGATCCAAAACCCCAGCTAGTGAAAGTGACAGTGATCATGAAGGTGAATATGCTGGGATGGAGGAAGATGAGGCTAGTGGCATGGTACCTGGACCTATGGCGCAGTGGGTAGGGCAGACATATGGACCCGCGGCTCCCTTCAAACATTTGCTGCCTCCAATTGCCACACACCTATAAGAACAATATAGCACACTACTTTTCCACATTCCACTTCATCAGTACTCCAGTCTTCCGTGACGTCCCCTGCAATAGATTCACTCTGTTGCTACGAATGTTGCACTTCTCAGACAGGAATACTCTAAATACCAAAATGTACCTATACAAAATCAGGGAATTGTTTGTGTATCATAAGCATAAATTCCCCCCCCCCCCAGTGCTACTTTTATCTCATTACAAGAAATTGTTTTGATGAGTCCTTGGTTCTGTTCAAGGGACGACTGTCATTCGAACAATATATACCAAGCCAACATAATCGTTTTAGTATAAAACTCTTTGTACTGTGTGACTATGAGAGGTCTTGTTTGTTGGATGTCATTTATCTACACAGGGAAAAACACACTCAATGATGACAGACAGATGTTGGGGCATTACTGGTGATGAATGCAAGATGATGCAGCATACCTTGGCAAGGGCCATACATTACATTGTTTCACCGACAACTGGTATACAAGCCCTATTTGCTCTTGATTTACCTGCAGTGAACAATACTGACTATTGTGGAACAGGTGAGGCAAAAGTATGAAAAACACATGCCTAGCGTTCACTGGAGGAAGTGTAGTGCAAGCGTTTCGTGATAATGACATCATGGCACTGATGTAGCATGACAAACGGGATGTGACATTGCTGCCAAGCATCCACAGAATCGAGTGTACAAACAGATTTCCTGAGCAGTACAACAATGAATAATCTGTTGTAATAGCCAGCTGCTGTCATTGACTGTAACAGACTATATGTGATAGTGACAAGTGTGACATGTGTTAGGGTTGTTGACTGTGTGCGAAGGAGTTGCAAGTGGTATATAAAAGTGTTTTTCCACTTTGTAGACATTGCAATGCTCAATGCCTTTATTTTTTTTATTAACACACTGGCCAATTCCCACCAAGGCAGGGTGGACCGAAAAAGAAAAACTTTCACCATCATTCTCTCCATCACTGTCTTGCCAGAAGGATGCCTTTAACTTATATGAAATAAAGACAGGGCAGCGACAAGGATATGTGGAATTCACCCTTAATATTATCAAGCAGATAGTGGAAAAGTATGGTACCACACCTATACCTGTCACTCCACAAGAAGAGGGGGAAGTGCCTGACCGAATAATCCCAAACTGTCACTGCCTGATACCATCACCATCTACTCCAAAGAAGAAGTACTCTAAGAAAAAGTGTGTTGTGTGTGCTTACATTTCACAGGAACCACAAGTGCAAAAAGACACACGAAACATGTGTCAGCAATGTGGGGTGGCACTCTGTATGAATCCATGCTTCATGGAGTATAATACAGTGGTGGACTTCTAGAAACATAAATGGGACCTGTAAATACCTTGTATATACAGTGGACCCCCCTTTACGAACACCTCCCAATGCGACCAATTATGTAAGTGTATTTATGTAAGTGCATTTGTACGTGTATGTTTGGGGGTCTGAAATGGACTAATCTAATTCACAATATTCCTTTTGGGAACAAAATTCATTCCAGTACTGGAACCTGAACATACTTCTGGAATGAAATAATATCGTAAGCCGGGGGTCCACTGTATATGTAAACAATAATCTGTGATTGAACCAGGTGTACAAATTCATCTATCTGTGTGAATGTGTGTGTTTGTGACAGTGTGATTACTAATTCAGTACCAAATATTTGTGTCTCAACAAGAATTTGCAATGAAATCAAAAGATCTGCAACAAAACATTATTATCACAACATGAAAACAACAAAAAATTTAAAAAAATTGGTAAAAAATGGTAAATGTTTATTGTTTCTTCAAGCGGCAGTGCTCCATGTTGCTGACACCTCATCATTTAGCACCAACTTCGCAGGCTTATATCTCGGTAATACTGGCCCTAAATTTTTTTTTTTTCCTATAACATTCCTAAAAATGTGCTCTTCATTTAAAAAAGAAAAAATTTTTTTTTTTAATTTTCAAAATATTCGGAGCGCTGGGTGAGTGAGCGTAGATCTACATTTGGACAGTTTAAGGGTTAAGAACCCCAAAGGAAATAAGTTAGACAGTCCTCGAAGACGCACTGACTTTCTTGGGTTATCCTGGGTGGCTAACCCTCTCGGGTTAATTGTTACTTGGTGTTCTTGATAAGCCACACCAACAACAGTCCTCTGTGCATCTTTGAGTAGTGCAGCTGACCTTGGCACAGCAACAGCTGATGGTAGTGCAGCAGCAGCTGACTATGGTACAGCAGAAGCTGACGGTGGTGCAGCAACAGCTTATGGTAGTACAGCAGCAGCAGCTGATGGTGTGGCAGCAACAGCTGATGGTAGTGCAGCAGCAACTGATGGTGTTGCAGCAGCAGCTGACCATGGTATGATAGTATTTCAAGAGTATTTCTCACCCTTTTTAGCACTAGAAGCTTTTTGGGGTCCATGGTGGCTTATTTAGCAGTTACAAGCACTAAAAACACTGGAATAATACAAAATATATCACAGGTACACTTGGAATCAACCGCAACGGCTTGTAAACATTGGCACACTGGCTATACACGGAGTCTTGGTGGTGGCTGGGCCCGTCAGACTGCATGCCGTTTTAGAATGAGTTTGTCCCCGTTGGTAGAGCCATTTTATGTAATGCCAAAAAGCATCATTAGATGAATTTGCCATAACTTGATGCCACCATTAGTTGAGGGTCCACTGTACTTAATAGTTCACCACCCTCTCTAGAATTTTGGATATTACACTGAGTATACTAACAGGCCTATAGTTGCTTACATCAGACCTACTGTTTTTCTTGAAGAGAGGAGTAGCTTTGGCTTCCTTGAACTCCTTTGGTATTGTATTAATGGTGATGTACAAATTTATTATGTGAGCAATAGGAATTAACAATTCAGAAGCACCATCTTTTAGGAACTTAGACAGGATGTTATCCTGGCCAGTGCTCTTAGTTGGGTTTAACCTGCTTAGTTTTTCATCTTGAATAAAGTCATGGGATACACTTACTAGTTGACAACTGTTTGAGGTTACCCTTGTGTTGGTATAGTATGTTTGAAACTTATCTGAGTCTGTGTTAAAGGTATTTGATGCAGCTGGTAGTTTACTTACTAGTGTTGATGCATCAGATGTGCAGTAGGAATTAAAACAATTTGCCACCTTAGTTGTTTCGTGGCATACCTCATTTACATTATCAATAGTGAGTACTATGTTAGACCTATCTACTGGTTTATGGCTGTACCCCAACAGATTCACTTGTTGCCAGAGCTTTCTGAGGTTATGCTTATATGTACTGTACTCTTCAATTTTTGAGCAATAGTGCTTTACTTTTGCTCCTTTTATAAGTCTCTGTACTCTGTTACTCACCCTTTGGAATTCATTTAGTGCTGCAATATCCTGTCTGTTTGTTTAAAATCTTTTTAGCAACTGATCTCTGAATTTCATTTTATCTAATATCTCAGGAGTCATCCAGAGTTCAGTTCTCCATTTAATCCTAACTTCTTTAACCCTTTGAAGGTCGACAGGCCCTCTCCGAAACTTGTTCTCAGGGTCGGCCAAATTTAAAAAAAAAAAAAAATTATTTTTCTTATGAAAAGATAGAGAATCTTTTCCCGATCATAATGACACCAAAAGTATGAAATTTGATGGAAAACTCACGGAATTATGCTCTCGCGAAGTTAGCGGTGTCGACGATGTTTACGCATCGGCGATTTTGCCCACTTTGAGCCCTATTTTCGGCCAATTCCAATGTACTAGTCGACAAAAATCATAACTATTTCGCTAGAACTCCATTTTTTCTATCGAATGAGTATAAGAAACCACCCATTTACCATTTTCAACTATCCAATAAAGTGGTCAGAATTTAGCAATTTTGCCAATTTCACTCAAATTTCAAAAGATGTAAATTTCTGAATAGGGTCCAGAATAAACAAAAAAGACATTCCTGGCACTAAAATAACAAGTTCTCTGTTCATTAGTCACATCCCCAGGCCCCTATTATATTTCTTTGACTTTCCACTTTTAATTTTTATTACTAAAAAAAATAGAATATTTACTGTTAGGCAGACTACTGCATTAGTGTAGAAATGGTATAAATAATATCGGCACACTTGTGAAAGAATATTAGACTCACCAGTTGACGTGTATTGGACGCTTGGCATGATTTGTTTACTTTTGAACTTTGATAAAAATTGAACATTTCTGCTACTTTGCGCTCAATTTCAAGGTGCTTTTCATTGTAAAACCAGTCAAAATCATCTCAGTTTCTGTAATATGTCTCCCATTCTATAGAATGAGATCAAGAAAACTAGAATACAACAATAAATACCATATGAAAATACAGTGCAAAGTCGCTGTTTTATTCCAAAAACATGGTCAAAGTTTTTTTTTTCTCATTACGCACTGTGTGCTGCAGGATTTCTTTATACTGTGCACACTGGCCACATAGACCCATTCTTTCACATGTAGACCTACCAGCTTTCTCTCATTAGATTTGAGGGCGCTAGAATTTAGGCATACTAGTACATCAAAAACACTGGGTCGTAAGCCGTACTAGTACGACCAAAACCCTCAAAGGGTTAACTGGTGCAGTATTATCAAGGATGGCAGTGAACATTGTTTTGAATTTTTCCCAGGCATCATTTATGTCTGCACAACTTGTTATCTCTGTCCAGTCAAAACTTGTACCT
>NC_069496.1:2097045-2244001 GCF_026875155.1 Cherax quadricarinatus | reverse complement strand
TACAGTGGCCCCCCGCATAACGATTACCTCCGAGATCGACCAATTATGTAATGTATTTATGTAAGTGCGTTTGTACGCGTATGTTTGGGGGTCTGAAATGGACTAATCTACTCACAAATTTCTTACGGGAACAAATTCGGTCAGTACTGGCACCTGAACATACTTCTGGAGTGAAAAAATATCGTTAACCGGGGGTCCACTGTAATCTATGCCCTAAGTAAAGAAAAACAATTCTGGAATGTGCAATACATGTTGGCAGGTAGGCAGACTGGCTGGCTGGCTCTGTCTGTCTGTCTAGCTCTGTTATCTGTCTGTCTGTCTGTCTGTTATTTAGTCCTCTGCTTACGTCTTTCTCTCTGTCTGCTTGTCTCTCTCTTTCTATGGGTTTATATCTACATATCTACATATCTACAGTTCACTTATCTCTTACAAGCAAATTTAGGAAATTTGCTTAGTATATCTGGTATCTTATTTTCATTAATAAGATATCTTGACATGTCACATAGGTTATTATACTGCCCTGTCTCTGTATTCCTCAATAAGTAGACAATTAAGCACATAGTGTTCAAGACAGTGACCATATGACTGATCACATAATTTACATTTAGTTTGATCATCATCTGTGTGTCTCCCAAACTGCCAGAAGTACTTGTTACCAAGCCTAAGCCTGGCCACTACAACATCAGTCAGTCTGTTCACATTGCAAGTTGCTCCATAAATATACTTATTTACATTCATGTTATCATAGTGGGATATAGATCTACTCAGGCTTCTAACTGCATTCCTATAACAATCATTTTCATTATTTACTTCTCTCCTAATAAAATTCCTAATGCTAGACACAGATATACCAAAGTTATATTCTACATTCTCCTTCTGGGTACTCTTCTTAGCTAACATATCAACTTTATCATGAAGGAGTAATTCAATGTGTGATGGGATCCATAGCAATTGTACATTAATTCCTTTGTCCTGGATTTTTGAGCATCTTTACCTGGCTTCTCCAATGAGCATGTTGTTGGAGTCATTATAGGAGTCAAGAGCTTTCAGCGATGACATAGAATCAGTAATGATGATAGTCAAGCTCAGTGTCATAAGTTAACTTTAACACCATTAGGAATTAACAACTGGGCATCTACATTGAAAACTTAATTGTTTGCAATCCTATTACTTGCCAGCTATGCTTATTATTATGTCTAGAAGCACAGTATAGCACTTTGTCTGGATTTTTTTGGTTATCCTATGTAATTTACACCATGTATAATTGTATTTGTGTACCTTGCCAGCCAACTGGCTGGTCAGCACTGGCTTGGCGGCTGATTGTCTTTTTCTGTCTCTATCTCTGTCTGTCTGTTTGTATTTATAGCTTTCTCTACCTGTCTCACAGATATGCATAAATACCATTATATATACAGTGGAGCCTCAAAAATTGAATGTATCAAATATCGAACGTTTCGAAAATAAGACCATTTTTTCAGACAAATTGTGTCCCAATTATCGATGTGCCCTATTTTTGGCCCCCGGGGAAACGGACCCTTTTCCGCTGGCCCCTCGGGTCTTTGTCCCCACGCAGGCACCGTGAGCTTTTAAGCTTCGTTTATGATTGAGGGGAACCTAACCTCACCTCATTCACACTTTTAAAACGATTATTTCGTTGGGGTTTAGTGCTTGTGGGGACGGTGAAAAAAGGGCTGCCTTTGGGCCCCCAAAAAAAACTTGCTGGGGGTCCCCCCGGGTGGTAAAGAAATGAAAAACCCATAGATGTAAGAAGGAAATAAACAGAAGTATGAGAGTGGTGTGAACTTTTTGGAGTTTTCCCAGGATGTTGGAAAAAAAAGGGTTAAACCAAAGGGTTCTATCCTGGCAAAGAAAGAAAAAATCAAGAAGCTGATTTCCGAAAGGTTTAATATTTTAACCAAAAAAAAACCACAAATAGTTGAAGGGGTTTAGAATTTGTTGCGGGGTTTTGGGATAAAGGGATAAAGGGGATTGCGGTGTTTTAGGTTTCAAAGACATTTTTTGCGAAAAGGAAAGGGGAAGTTGAAATCCTAAATTCGGGTAAAGAAAACTCCTGAACCTGCTGATGGTTTTAAAGGGGCTAGCAGGGGCGGGGTTTGCCCAAAATTTAAGAAGGGGTAGTGAAAAAACACAATGTTTAGGACAGGGTTGGGGCAGCCATTTCAGAAAAATTTGGGCCCGGCTGAAAAGGGTTTTGAAACGGGGATTTAAGAGGTACATAGAAAGGAAAGAAATAAAACCCTTAAAAACAAGTTTTTAAATTTTGACAAAACAGCCCTTTTTTTTGGAAGAAAAACCCAAAAAAAGGCCCTTTCCCACACACAGGAGGAAAAGGCACTGCCAGGACACAAGCCTATTAAAAACAGGCTTACTTTTTTTATTCTGTGCTAATCCCTAGGGGTTTTTTTTAAAGTAAAACCCTTTTACTTGTGTATAAATTCAGAAAACCCCCAAGGTTTAAGAAAAACAATGCTTTAAGAACAAGTTATTTGTCTTGGGGAAAAGGGCTAATCAAAAGGGCATGGGCACAAGACAAATTTTAAAAAGGGGTCTGTGAAGTTTTTTTCCCCCAAAGTGTGAAAAAAACCTTCAGGAAAAAAAATTGCCACTCAAGTGTCTCCTTTTAAAAGGACAATCTCCTGCTCACCCCTCCAAATTTATTAACCCTTGTTAAAATTTAAAGTTTTTAAAATAAGTTCTTGCCTCCTAGCCCCACCACTCCTCCCCCTTCCCCAGCCCATGGCCCAAAAGGTCATTTCTATCTTAAAAAAACCCCTACACCAAAAACATTTTTTGGAAAAGGGTTTTTGAAGTGACCACAGACCCCTTAGTTCCCCTAAAAAGGTTCTGGGGGAATCACTTCAACTTACAACTCCATAACCCTTTATGGGTAGGCCCCCCCCCCCCCCTTTTTTGGGGGGAGGGACCCCCCGGGACTTTGAACTCGGTTTGGAAAAATTGTGCCAAAAGGGTGTCCAAAAGGGGGAATTTTGAAGGGTTTAAAGGCTGACCCTGCCCCCTTGACCCTCTGCTTTTTGGGGGCTCTGTTGTGGCTTTTGGGAACACCCGGGGGTTTTGGAGGTGAGGGGTGGAGGAAAATTGGGGGGGGGGGGGGGGGGGGGGGGGGGGGGACCACAGGAAGAGTAACCACTGAAAGAGCTGCAAGAGCTTCATCTGGAGCATTTTTCAGACCACAGCGGGGGAACTTGCTTCGGGAGGAGGGGGAAAAAGGAGGGAGTGAAAGGGGTGCCTTCTTCAAAGTTTAAGGGGAGATTTGTGCCAATGAATGATGTCCAAATGTTTGTGCAGAAGTACCCCCCTGACAAGCAAAACCCAAGCCATTTTTTGCAACAATTCAGTGACAAAACCCAATGTCCCTTTTTAGGGAAATGTTAAAGGGCCCCAAAACAGAGGACTGGGCCCATTTTAAATTTTGTGAACGGGGGTCCAGTGACTCTCGGGCTGGTCCTAGGGGCCCTTAAAAGACAGAAAAGGGGAAAAGTAACCCCCAAGAGGGGTTTTTAAAGAATTTCCCCATGGGGGGGGGATTCTCCTTCAAACACTAACCCCATCTCCCTCTCTCCTCCCCCAAACTTCCAAATGCCATCAACCCAATCCAATAAAGGGGAAAAATGTTAAAATTTTTTAAAGTATTAAATATACATAATTAAAAAAATATAGTATTTGTTTTTATGTAAAACTTATTTTAACTCTAAAAATGTAATTTTTTTTGTGAAAATTTTTGGGGTTTTTCTGGAATGGAAATTTAAATTTTAATTTTCCTTATTTCTTATGGGGAAAAATTACTTCAAATTTAAACTTTTTAAAAATTTTGAACTTTCTCCCCGAACGGGTTAAGTTCCCATTTTTTTAGGTCCCAAATGTTTATGTAAATTACCTAGGAAAAAACCCCAAAAAACCCGACAAAAAACTGCAAATGTGCTTGAATATAATTCTTACAAACATGACTTTGGGAAGTTTAAAAATTTTTAACTTCTTAAAAACAGATGGATGATCATCCCCTATGTAATACTTGTTGGTTCACAGTGGGGTCTCCTGAGACAGAGAGCCAAAGCAGAGAGAAAGCAGACAAACAGAAAGATAACAAAAGGGAGATAAACAAGAGTAGACAGAAAAACAGCAAAGATAGATAAACAAAGCTAGACAGACAGATAGATAGACAGACAACAGTTTTTGAGTAAAAAGGTTAAAAATCAAGCCAAAACAAAATTTTGCCCCCAACAGATGTCACCATGGGTGCAAATTCAGCAGGGAGTAACCATCTTAAAAACCATCCTCAAGGAAGCTTCTTCTTCTTTTTTTCTTCTTTTTCTTCTTCTTCTTTTTTTTCTTCTTTTTTTTCTTCTTCTTCTTCTTCTTCTTCTTCCTTTTTTCTTCTTCTTCTTTCTTTCTTTTTTCTTCTTTCTTCTTTTTTCTTTCTTTCATCTTTTTTCCTTTTCTTTTTCTTCTTCTTCTTCTTTTCTTCCTTCTTCTTTTTCTTTTTATTTTTTTTTTTTTTTTTATTTTTTCTTTTTTTCTTTTCCCTTTTCTTTTCCTTATAAATTTTTTTAAAATTTTTAAATTTTTAAAATTTTAAAAAACGGGAAAAAATGTGAAACTAAAATAAGGGTGGGAAATTTTCACTTGTCAATGTGTTTATGACTATTTTGGTTTCTATTTCATTCCCCCAATATAAGTATCAAACAAAATCTCTACAAAACCCAAGAAATGCTACAAATTTTAAAAAAATCAGAAAATAAAAATTATACAAATTAAAAAAAAAAATGAGAAAAAAGGTTTTGGGAACATTCTGGAAGCAGGAAAGCTTATGTTGCTCATGACGAAAAGGGTTTCCGACTTTCTTTCCTTATATCTCCCCCAATACACGTAAAATTTATTTTAAAATTACTTTAATTAAAAAAAGTCTATTTTAAATTTTTTTTTTTTTAAAAATTTGGAGTCTGGGCAGAGAAAAATAGATCTATGTTTGGGCAGGTTTTTAAAGGGGGTTTAAAAGCCTTTTTCACATTAATGTAACATTTTCATTATCCCTTTCACGGGGGGAAACCCCCGATCCGGGAAAACACCTCTGTGTCAAAAATTACAAAAAAAGAAAAAAAAAAAAATTCTTTTGAAAAAGATGGGGAAATTTTTTTTTGATAGTAATAAAACCAAAAATAAGGGGAAAATTTTTTTGGAAAAAAGGGATAAATTAAGCCTTTTCAAAGTTTTGTGATCTCAGCTATAAACATTGGGGCCCTCGTTTTTCATAAGGGCCCGAAAATTTGTAATTTTCGGAAAACGTAACTTTTTTTTTAATTTAAAAAAATTGGGCTTTTGCAAATTGTCAAATTTACTTTGCAAATTTGTTTTTTCATCTGGGACCCTGGTTTCACATTTTCCCCAAGCTCCTCACACTCTATTCCCAGCCATTTTGGGCTTACTCACGTCCCAAAGGGGGGGTTGCCCGGGGGTTTGTGCGTGTGTCATTTTAAACCTGTCGGTATTAAAAACAAAATTTTTTTTTTACTACTACTACTACAAAACGACCACAAAACACCTCCACCTCTTCCTGCCTATATATAGCCGTCCTGCTCCTTCTCTGTTTTTGTTAAATTTTCCAAAGGGTCCCCCCTCGGGAAAAAAAAACGTCCGCGTAACTTCTGCTTTTATGGCGGGGTTTTTTTGATTTCGTTTCCCGCCGGTTTTTGTGCCTTTTTGTTATTTATGGGCCCCGGGAGTTAAGCTCATATTCTCTTTCCAAACTTTTTAAAAGTTCTTTCCCCCCTTTTAAAACCCCCCCTTTCGATCTTATAGGCTGCTCTTATTTCTCCCTGCGTCGAAAAAAACACTTCGCTTTTACGACTGTCTTGGCCCGAACCCAATTTTTCCCCCCTTCCTTTCCCCACTTCCTGAAAACCAACCCAGGGGCATCCCTTTCCTGATCAGGGCCCTCTCCCTCTTAAAACAGCTCATTTTTTCTACAACCCAAAGGTTGAAGTGCCTTTTTTACCTCCTCAACGCCCAACGTCCCTCTTTTGGGCCCTACCACAATCTCTTAACCTTCTCTTACCTTGCCTTTGACACCCCCGCCTAATGCGCAAATTCATTTTCCAAACTACAAATAAACTTAAAACGTCTCACTCACACCCCTTTGGCTAAATTTCCCTCACGACGTTTTACTAATCTGTCTTCTTCTCACTCTCTAGTATGACTTGAACTTTTTGGGTTTTGGTCTTTCCTTTCCCACTTCGCCTATCCTCGCGCTGGTATTTCCCGATTAGCTTTTGTTTTCTTTCGTCAATCTCCTTCCGTAATCTTCCGGGTTTGTCCACTTTTCGGGGTGCCTCCTTCCCTGCTTTTTTTATCTTTTTTCCCCCAAGAATCACCACCTTCCATGCCTTTTCCCAAACTTCCCTTTTTTTTCTCTTAAATCTCCCTAACATTGTCAAACTATCTTCTAAAAGGTTTTCGTAGTTATCCTTGATCGCGGGGTTTACCTCCGAAAAGCTGTGTCTTGCTCTCGCTCACGCCCTACCTCCTCTCTTTTCCCAACCTCTTGATCGATCAAGGAACTTTCAACAAAAAAACAAAGGCTCTCTCCGACCCTGTCCTCGACTTTGCCTTTGTTCAACTTTTTGTTCATTTTCCCCTCTCTTCCCTTTTTCTATGGCCTTCCCAAAACTAAAAACCCTATATTCCTCTTCGTCCTTTTATCCTCTAGAGGTTCGTCTCTTATTCTCCTTTCTTGGTGCCAAAACCCTCACTCCCCCTTTTTGGGGACTTTTTCCCCTGCCCACCTCCGTCACCTCAAGACTTCATTAAAAGGGTTTTGCTCTCTCCCAACCTGTAAGATGCTTTGTTTGACGTTAGTCCCTCTTCACCAAAGTCCCTCTTGATGTTTTCCTTGATTTCCCTTTGAGAAAGGCCCCTGAAAAGGTTTCTTTCCCCTATCCCCACTGATGTCTTTCTTGATCTGACCCCCTCTGTGTGGACCTTTAAATCCTTTTCCCTTTCCCAAAGGGAAAAAATTTTATTCCCAAACCCTTCGTTGTCGCTTTTGGGCTCTCCCTCTCTCCCCGTCCCTTGCTAATTTTTCCCAAGGAATATTTTCAACTGTTCTTCTTTCCTTTCCCTCGTGTGCAACCTTCACTCTGGCCCCCCCCCTATGGGGATGACATCTTTGCTCTGTGGCCTCTTTGACTCCAGTCTTTTCCCCAAACCTTTTCTTAAAGCTTTTAAAACAATCTTGCCCCTTCCATTAATTTTAAAAGTTTAAAATGGGAATCAAATTTCCTTTTTTCCTTTCCTTAAATGTCCATTCCACCGCTCAGATAAAAGGTTTTTTCCCTTTTTTCCTTTTTAACCGAAAACCTATCCCAAAAGTGGCATTACTTTTTACTACTTTTCCTATCATGTTTCCCCTTTGCAAGAAAAGTGTTTTTAAACCTCCCTTTTTCCCTCCGTCCCCTTTTCCCGCTTCTTATCCTCATTTTCCTTCCAGCAAAAATTTTTCCCTCTTTATAATTCTTTTCTCCCGTTTTGGGCTACCCTTCCCCATTTTCATAAGACTCTCCCTCTCACTTGAAAAGGGAAATTTTTCTTCTCTCCCAAACTCCCCACTAAAGGGGAACTCTTCTATCCTCTCCCTTCCCAAAACCTTTCCCGGGCCCTTTCAAAATCCAACAATTCTCCCCCCCGTCCCTTAACATCAAGCTTACCTTCCCCAGACTAACACTCTTCGCACTAATTTTCGTTAAATACCTCTCCTCCCCTACGGATGTTCCTGTGTCTACTCTTTTTCTTGCTCCTCCGTCCCTTCAATACTTGGAAAACTGGTCCCATCTCTTTCTGACAACTTAGGGAGCACAAAAATATTTAGGGTTGCCGACACAACAATGCCTTTTTCTGTCACGTCAGAGACATAGCCATCCTATTGACTGGGCTTTTGCTAAAAAATGCCCTTTCCCCACTTCCAACTCGAACATCCCCCGTTTAAATTTTTAATCCTCTCTTTTACACAACTTTCCTTTATGAACCTTAGCCCTGGGTTCGTCCCCTGTAATGCCTTCCTCTCCCACAAAATTTTAAAATGTCCAAACTTCAGAACCCCGTGACTTAAAACCAAAACCCCCATTTTTTTTTTTTTCTTCTTCTTCTTTTTCTTCTTCCTCTTCCCCTTTTCCTCCCCCCCCTTTTTTTCCCGGGGTTTTCTTTCTCTCCCTGTCCCCGGTTTTTTGCTCCTTTTTTTATTTTTTTTTCAAACCCCTTCCCCCTTTTACGCACCTTTGGGCCTTTTCCTCCCTCTGTGGGTTTTTTAGCTTTTCTTGCAGTGCTCCCCTTCCCCTTTTTTTTTGAAATGGCTCTCTTCCTTTTTTCCCACTTCTAACCCCTACCACCTTTCTACTACCTCTTTTTTCTTTACAAAATCACGGGTGAAATTAAAAAACATTGCGGGGTCTGGTTGGGCTTTGGGTTTTGGCTTTTTGCCATCCAGTGGCTGGGTGGATGGGGAAACGTCTACGGTGGGGATGCCCGGGTGTTGTGCGTGTGTCATTTCATCCTGTCGGTATTATATACAATTCTTGTACTACTACTACTACTACTACTACCACTACTACTACCTCCACCTCTTCCTGCCTATATATAGCCGTCCTGCTCCTTCTCTGTTAGTGTGACTTTGTCAATGGTCCAAGTCGGACCGAAACGTCGTCGTAAGCTTCTGTCTTTTATGTGCGGGTTATTTGAGTATCGTTCCAGTCACGGTATTGTGCCTTTTTGTTATTTATAGTATGACATTGTTTATCAGTGAGTGAAGATGATCCCATGGGTTCATACGATACATTTCATAATATTCCATTCATTTTAGTGCTGGCAACTGCTAAATAAGTCACCATGGCTCCGAAGAAAGCTTCTAGTGCCAACTCTTTTGGTAAAGAATATGAGAAACACATAATTTAAGAAAAAGTTTGTAGAAAAATATGAAAGTGGTGGTGATAGAGTGTTAGCAGTTGTGATAGCAGTAGAGGGTGGTAGTGATGGTGGTGGAGAGTGGTAGCAGTTGTGATAGTGGTAGACAGTGGTAGTGATGGTGGAAGCAGTTGTGATAGTGGTAGAGGGTGGTAGTGATGATGGTAGAGGGTGGTAGGGGTTGTGATAGTGGTAGAGGGTGGTAGTGATGGTGGTAGTGATGGTAGCAGTTTTGATAGTGGTAGACGGTGGTAGTGATGGTGGTAGCAGTTTTGATAGTGGTAGAGGGTGGTAGTGATAGTGGTAGAGTGTGGTAGAGGGTGGTAGCGATGGTGGTAGCAGTTGTAATAGTGGTAGAGGGTGGTAGTGGTTGTGATGGTGATAGAGGGTGGTAGTGATGGTGGTAGCAGTTGTAATAGTGGTAGAGGGTGGTAGTGGTTGTGATGGTGGTAGAGGGTGCCTTCTTCATTGATTCAGTGATTCTACTAACTCCTCCAATGTTGTTGGAGTTACATAGGGCTACAGAAAACACAGCTGCCCCAGCTGTCTCACCACCATTATGGACAGCTTATGCTCACAGTGGCCCTTATACACCCAACATCAACAACACAGCACCTTTTGTGACATTCATAATGACTTATTTTATTCATTCTAGAGTGTATTCCATGTTTCTATGTTATTAATATTGTTTATTATGTCATATTAGTTGAATTGTGATTGACAAATAAGCCGTAGAGTTGATATTAGTGTCATATTCTCCAACAATAAACTTGCCTCCCCTCCCTCTACCCTGTCTGCCATACACCAACAAGAGTCTTCAATAAAGGTAAGTCTGATGTTAAATGTTCATTTATACATTTTATTAGTGCTTTACATTTATTTGGCGTTCTTTTATCACCCTCAGGGTTGGCACTAGAAGCTTTCTTGGGGCCCATGGTGACCTATTTTGCAGTTATGAACACTAAAAACACTGGGATAAGGTGAAATGTACTGAATGTATGCATAGATGTGACCACACTGGCTGGCTTGTAAACATTGGCACTCATGGGGCAGCTGAGGCGCACTCAGGCCACACGTGGACAGGTCCCAGACTAATCATGTTGGGCGACTTTTTTATCGTTAGGTGGGGCAAAATTTTTGACGCTCAAATGCTTCGTTAGGCGGATTTAACATTATGCGATGCATTCGTTAGGTAAGGGTCCACTGTACTATTCACCTATATGTTTCACTGTGAACACTTGGTCTACACACCCCCTACCTTTCCTAAAGCTTCTTGTTCATCTGCTATCCTACTCTCCATTATTTCCATTATTTCTTATGGGGAAAATGGTTTCGCCATTCAGCAATTTTGTACTTCGGCAGGTTCTTTGAACAGATTAATGACAAAACTCGGGATCCACAGTACCTATTTACAAGGCAGGTGACAGGTCTTTAGCCTCAAACTATAGACCAATAAATCTTACCTCTGTAGTGTGGAAAATTTATGGAATCATAAATTGCCTAGGCAATTCTTAGCCATCTTGAAAGGCATAAATTAATTAACCATTTCATGGTCTGTGCCGTAGTTCTACGGCTTTGAGTTGTGGGTCCAAACCATAGAACTACTCCAAAATTTTAGCGGCCTCAAATTTAGCTCGAGAAGGCTGGTAGGCCTACTTCAAGAGAATGGGTTCTGGGTGGTCAGAGTGCACACTATAGAAAAATTCTGGACACCCACATGGCATTGTGGGAACTCCACCAAAGTGGCTTTGTTCACCATGCCTGGCAGCAAGGTAGCTTTCACTCCCTGGGTGAATTCTGACTCTCCTCTTCCCAACTTATAGTTCTAAGACTGATGGAAGTGGATCCAAAGAGAAGTTCTGTGGTTTTGAACCATTGGTACATTGTACTATATGGTACAATTGTGCCATATCATACAATGGTATATGGTGCAATGGTATAAATGTACCATGTGGTACATTGTACCATATGGTACAGAGCATAGGAACCCTAATGGAAATAAGTCTGTCTGACTTTTTTTGGGTTATCCTAGATCTAAAAACATATGCTGCTGTGTATGATAATCTATGTAGCCTTATTTGTGTATACCTAAATAAACTTAGGATGCCACATGTGCTTGAGTAAGTAAGTTTATTCAGGTATACACAAATACAGTTACATAGATTATCATACATAGCAGCATATGTGTAAAGTACTTAGGATAACCCCAAAAAATCAGACAGAGTGACTTATTTCCATTGGGGTCCTTTGGTGATAATATCTTATTATTATCCTATAAAGGAGATAATATCTTATTATCATACTATTAAGACTATCTGCTACATGAGGGTCATTAAGACTACATACAATACGAGGGTCATTACTAGGAATAAGGTAAAATTACATGTGTTCTAGCTAAAAAAAAAAAAAAATCATTCTCCTCCCTTTCTGTAGCTACATTCATCAGGCACCTTTTGCCTCTCTCCTTGAACTGGTTCATGCTATGACTGGCTTTGACATGTGCAGGCAGTCTGTTGAAATCCTTTATTGCTGTACAATAAAAGGTGTTTGAAGCCTGGCCCCTGTCTGTGAGCACTACAAAGTTGTGCTCTCTCTTCCCTGCCTTGACAAAACTGACAGCAAGATATTCTGGACACTATTTGTAAGCAATTTTATAAACATGATTTAGCTTCAGTTGTTTTACTCTGTCTTCAATATTCAGCATATCCAATTGCTGTAATTCATCCTGGTCTACATGCTCTCTTGGACCCAGGCCCAGGATGAATCTTACGATTTTGTTCTGGGTGATTTGCAGTCTTACTTTCAGTTTTTTTGTCAAGGCATAATACCATGAAGAGCAAGCGTAATCCATATGACATTGTATAAGAGCTAGATATAGGGTCCTGCGAGCCTCAGTAGGTAGATGCTCTGCTTGTCTATGGAGGAATTTCAGTCTGACACTCACTTTCACTATTCCCTATCAATTCTCCCGACATGTGTGTGTCAATGGAGATTCCCAGATATCTTATTGAGGAAACTGAAGTGATGGGCTCCCCATTACACTGAACATTAAAACTATTTACCCTTCTCAGTTTATGTTTAGTGCCAAAGAGAATGGCTTCAGTTTTCCCAAGGTGTAATAATAGTTTGTTGACTACTAACCATTTGCTGTATGACTCCATTTCCCAAAGGTTAGTACATTAGCTTATTTTGTGGTCTTTACCTGACACTAATAGAGCACTGTCATCTCCATGCAGTAGGAGTTTGCACTTGACACTGATTGACATGTTGTTAACATTGCATAGGAATAATAAGGGACACAGAATACTACCTTGGGGAACTCCACATGCTATCAGCAGGGGTTCTGATTCTGTTTTGTTGGTTTTGACAATTTGTCTCCTGTTGCTTAGGTTGGACTTAAACCAGTCTTCAGAATCTATACCAATAGCTTGAAGTTTTTTACATAATATATAGTGGTTGACAGTATTGAAGGCCTTTGCAAGTCTAAGGTTACCATACCTATGAGGTTCCTCATTGACATTTCAGTTCTCATGTAATCCATCAAATTAATTAGGGAAGTGTCGTTTGAATAAGATCTTCTAAAGCCTGAGTGAGAGCTATGGAGAATGCTTTTGTCATTAAGGTACTTAACTACAGTGGACCCTCAACCAATGGCATTTATCCGTTTCAGAGAGCTAGCCATTAGTCGAATTAATTTTCCACATAAGAAACAATGGAAATCCAATTAATCCGTTCCAGACAGCCAAAAGTATTAAAAAAAATATTTTTGGCTGACATGGTGGCCTGGTGGCTAAAGCTCCCACTTCACACACGGAGGGCCCGGGTTCGATTCCCGGCAGGTGGAAACATTTTGACACGTTTCCTTACACCTGTTGTCCTGTTCACCTAGCAGCAAATAGGTACCTGGGTGTTAGTCGACTTGTGTGGGTCTCATCCTGGGGGACAATATTAAGGACCCCAATGGAAATAAGTTGGACAGTTCTCAATGACGCACTAACTTTCTTGGGTTATCCTGGGTGGCTAACCCTCTGGGGTTAAAAATCCGAATGAATTCTTATTTTATCTTACATGAAATATACATTTCCCTACAGAGAAAACAATTAGATATGCAAAATACATAAATAAATACTAAAATGACACTTACCTTTATTGAAGAGTATTGCTGAGTGATGAGACAGTTTTTCTTGAACACTCTGGGATTTTCAGAGTGATACATGAGTAAAGGATTCACTTCACAATCCCCACTAGCATAACAACAAAACAAGAAAGTTAGCCTGTCTTTCATGGGCTTGTGTCCTGGGAGTGCCTTTTCCTTCTGAGTAAGGTAGGTCTTGTTTGGCATTTTCCTCCAAAACAGGTCTGTTTTCTCACAACTGAACACTTGTTGGGGTTGAAATTTTTTTCAGCTTTGCCATGCCTTATCACACTGTTATCCCACTTGAGTCTCAAATCTCTAAAACCAAAACCTTTGCGGCCTTAAATTCCCCAAATATGAGCACTATTTTTAAAGGCTTTTTTTCCTGTTTACCGGGTGTTAAATTTACGGTGGGGGTTTTCATCCAGGGGAAAAGTTTAAACCCTTTAAAAATCCCCAAATGTAACCTCTTTGCATGCTAGCGCTTGAACTAGACAAGTTTTATTTTTTTTTCCCTTAAAAATTTGGGCCCAAAAAAGGCCCCTGAGTCCCTAGACAAGAGAGATGGGTCTGTCCCTAAGTTTGCACAGATGAAAAAATTTGCTGAATGGGTCCCCCCATGGTAACCCCACTTAGTTTCGGCCCCATTTTGGGGTTAAACATCATGGCACATACTTGTTTCACTCCGCCTCGGCAATTAACCCCTTGTTTTTTTTGGGAAAGTGAACAGAATGTGAGGTTGTAAATTTGCATCGTATTCCCACTAATTTTTCAAGGAATTAGTGAAACTTTGATGAAAACCCCAGATGACCCTCAGCCCTCACCTCTGGGGGGGGCCAGTGTGGCAGTGGGGCCATACCGACCTCTGGGGTTGATAGTTTTTTCCCCCAAAAGGCAACTCCAAAAGGGGAAATTTATTTTTTTCCTTGCGTTATGGTATGACGATAGGAAATGATATAAGTGACGATGGAAATCGTTTAATCCCCCATGAGGATTCGTAAAAGCGCAGAAATTACATTTTTCCCCGTGAAACATACTTTTTGGCATCGTAACCTTGTTCAGCAGTGTGCCATATTAGTTGGTGGAAAGGGGTTGGGCAGGCCGACCCAAAAACCCCAGCAGGAAAGTGACAGTGTCATGAAGGTGAAATCTGGGATGGGGGAAGATGAGGCTAGTGGCATGTCCCGGGGCCTCATGGCGCAGGGGGTGGGCAGACATGGGACCGCCGGACCCTCTAAACCCATTTGCTGCCCAATTCCCACACCCCTATAAGAAAAAATAGCACACTATTTTCCCATTTCCACTTCATCAGTACTCCAGTCTTCCGTGACGTCCCTGCAATAGATTCACTCTTTGCTCAATGTTGCACTTCTCAACGGGGAAACTCTAAACCAAAATGACCTATACAAAACGGGGAAGTTTGTGTATCAAAAAGCAAAAATTCATGCCTATTTTTATCCATTCAAGAAATGTTTTGAGGGTCCTTGGTTTGTTAAAAGGGAGGGACTGTCATTCAAAACAAATATACCAACCAACATAACGTTTTTTATAAAACTTTTTGTACTGTGTGACTTGAACTGGTCTTGTGTTGGAGTCATTTCTACCGGGGAAAAAAAAACACACTCAATGATGAAGACAGATTTGGGCTTCTGGTGTGAATGCAAGAGATGCAGCCATCCTTGGCAAGGGCCAACATTTTTTCACAGACAATGTATAAAAACCCCTATGCTCCTGATTTCCTCATGTAAACAATATGAATATGGGGAAACATGAGAAAAGTAGAAAACACATCCTAGGTTCACGGAGGAAGGTAGTGCAAGGTTTGTGATATGACATCTGGCACTGATTTGCATAAAAAAACGGGATGTGACTTGCTCCCAACCCCACAAAACGAGATGGTACAAACAGACGAGAGGTACAACAATGAATCTGTTTTAAAGCACTGTGTCTTGATGTACAGACAATTGTGATAGTCGAAAGGTGACATGTGTGGGGTTTTTTTTGATTGTGCGAAGGAGTTAAGGGGTATATAAAAGTTTTTTTTCCACGTAACAGCAATGCTCAATCCCCTTTTTTTTTTTTAAAAACCATGGCCAATTCCCCCACCAAGGCAGGGGGACCGAAAAAGAAAAATTTTCCCTCTTTCTCTCCATCACTGTCTTGCCAGAAGGATGCCTTTAACTTATATGAAATAAAGACAGGGCAGCGACAAGGATATGTGGAATTCACCCTTAATATTATCAAGCAGATAGTGGAAAAGTATGGTACCACCCCTATACCTTCACTCCCCAAAAAAGGGGGGGAAGTGCCTGACCGAATAATCCCAAACTGTCACTGCCTGATACCATCACCATCTACTCCAAAGAAGAAGTACTCTAAGAAAAAGTGTGTTGTGTGTGCTTACATTTCACAGGAACCACAAGTGCAAAAAGACACACGAAACATGTGTCAGCAATGTGGGGTGGCACTCTGTAAAACCCAGCTTCATGGAGTATAATACATGGGGGACTTCAGAAACATAAAGGGGACCTGTAATCCCTTGTATATACGGGGAAAACCCCCCTTACGAACCCCTCCCAATGCGACCAATTATGTAAGTGTATTTATGTAAGTGCATTTGTACGTGTATGTTTGGGGGTCTGAAATGGACTAATCTAATTCACAATATTCCTTTTGGGAACAAATTCATTCAGTACTGGCACCTGAACATACTTCTGGAATGAAATAATATCGTAAGCCGGGGGTCCACTGTATATGTAAACAATAATCTGTGATTGAACCAGGTGTACAAATTCATCTATCAGTGTGAATGTGTGTGTTTGTGACAGTGTGATTACTAATTCAGTACCAAATATTTGTGTCTCAACAAGAATTTGCAATGAATCAAAAGTCTCAACAAAACATTTTTTCCAACATGAAAACAACAAAAAAAATTTTAAAAAAAAAGGGAAAAAAAAGGTAAAGTTTATTGTTTTCTTCAAGCGGCAGTGTCCAAGTTGCTGCACCTATCATTTAGCACCAATTCGCAGGGTTATATCTCGGTAATATGGCCCTAAATTTTTTTTTTGTCCTAAAACATTCCTAAAAATGTCCTTCATTTTAAAAAAAAAAAAATTTTTTTTTTTTAATTTTAAAATATTGGAGCGCTGGGTGTGAGGAGGTAGGAAAACTACATTTGGAAGTTTAAGGGGAAAAACCCCCCAAGGGGAAAAAAAATTAGACAGTCCTCGAAAACGCACTGACTTTCTTGGGTTATCCGGGTGGCTAACCCTCCGGGTTAAATTTTTACTTGGTGTTCTGATAACCACACCAACAAATCCTCGTATCTTTGGTAGTGCAGTGACCTTTGGCACGAAAGCTATGGTTTTTTTCAGCAGCAGTGATAGGTACAGCAAAGTGCGGTGGTGCAGCAACAGCTTATGGTGTCACACACATGATGGGTGGGAGCAACAGCTGATGGTAGTGCGCAGCAATGATGGTGTTGCAGCACGCTGACCATGGTATATAGTATTTCAAAAGTATTTCTCACCCTTTTTAGCACTAAAGCTTTTTGGGGTCCAGGGGGCTTTTTTAGCAGTTAAAGCACTAAAAACACTGGAAAATACAAAATATATCACAGGTTTCACTTGGAACAACCGCAACGGGTTTTAAACATTGGCACACTGGCTATACACGGAGTCTTGGGTGGGGTGGGCCCGCTCAACTGCATGCCGTTAGATAGTTTTTCCCCCCCTTGGGAGAGCCATTTTATGTAAACCAAAAAGCAAATTTGATAAATTTTCCATAACTTGATGCACCATTAAATTGAGGGTCCACTGTACTTAATTGTTCACCCCCCTTCTAAATTTGGTTTAACCGATATATAACAGGGGTTAAAATTGCTTACACACCCACTGTTTTCGAAGAGGGAGTAGCCTTGCTTCCTTTAACTCCCTTTGGTATTGTTTAATGGTGATGTACAAATTTATTATGTGAGCAATAGGGAATTTAACAATTTAGAAGCACCCTTTTTTTAGGAACTTAGAAAAGGTGTTTTCCTGGCCCTGCTCTTATTTGGGGTTTTAACTGCTTAGTTCATCTTGAAAAAAGTCTGGGATCACTTTCTAGTTTGACAACTGTTTAGGTTACCCTTGTGTTGGTATAGTATGTTTTAAACTTATCTGAGTCTGTGTTTTAAAAGGGATTTGATGCAGCTGGGAGTTTACTTACTAGTGTTGATGCATCAATGTGCGTAGGGGAAATTTAAAAAAATTTGCCACCTTAGTTGTTTCGTGGCAACCCCCCCCCCCCCCCCATTTACTTATCAATAGTGATACTATTTTAGACCATCTTGTTTATGGCTTTACCCCCCCAGATTACTTTTTTGCCAGAGCTTTCTGAGGTTGCTTTAGTACTGTACTCTTCAAATTTTTGAGCAATAGTTTTACTTTTGCTCCCTTTTATAATCTCTTTTCTCTTTAACCCCCCTTTGGGAAATTTATTTGTGCGCAATATCCTGTCTGTTTGTTTAAAATCTTTTTAGCAATGATCTTGAAATTTTATTTTATTAAATTCAGGGTCATCCGATTCGTTTTTCCATTTAATCCTAAAACTTTTTAACCTTTGAAGGGCGACGGCCCTCCCCGAAACTTGTTCTCAGGGGCGGCCAAATTTAAAAAAAAAAAAAAATTATTTTTCTTTTGAAAAAAATAGGAACTTTTCCATCAAATGACACCAAAAAAAGAAATTTGAGGAAAACTCAGGAATTATGCTCTCGGGGAAGTTGCTGTCGACGAGTTTTGCATCGGCGATTTTGCCCACTTTGAGCCCTATTTTCGGCCAATTCCCAATGTCAGTCGACAAAAATCATAACTATTTTTGCTAGAAAATTTTCCTTTTTTCTATCGAAAGATATAAGAAACCACCCATTTACCATTTTTAACTATCCAAAAAGGGCAGAAATTTTGCAATTTTGCCAAATTTTACTCAAAAATTTTAAAAGATGTAAATTTTGAATAGGGGCCAGAATAAACAAAAAAGACATTTCCCGGCACTAAAATAACAATTTTCTTTATTAGTCACCCCCAGGCCCCTATTATATTTCTTTGACTTTTCCATTTTTAATTTTTATTACTAAAAAAAAAAAAATTTTTACTGTTAGGGAGCTAGCATTGGTAGAAATGGATAAATAATATGGGACACTTGTGAAAAAAATTAATCCCCGTTTACGTGTATTGGACGCTTGGATGATTTGTTTACTTTTGAACTTTTGATAAAAAAGAAATTTCTGTATTTTTGCTCAATTTAAAGGGGTTTTTTATTGTAAAACCAGTCAAAATCTCTCAGTTTCTGTAATTGTTCCCATTCTTAGAATGAATCAAAAAATAGAATACAACAATAAATACCATATGAAAATACAGTGCAAATCGGTTTTATTCCAAAAACATGGTCAAAGTTTTTTTTTTCTCATTACGCACTGGTTTTCTGCGGGTTTCTTTATACGGCACACTGCCACTAGACCCTTCTTTACATGTAGACCTCCAGCTTTTCTCATTAGATTTGAGGGGGGCTAAATTTTGGCATACTAGTACATCAAAAAACTGGGGGCGTAAGCCGTTTCTAGTACGACCAAAACCCTCAAAGGGTTAATGGTGCAGTATTATCAGGAGGCAGTGAACATTGTTTTTAAATTTTTCCCCGGCCATTTATGTCTGCAAACTTTTATCTCTGTCCAGTCAAAAAAGTGTAGCCTATTTCCATGTTTTTTTTTCTTATTTCTGTTTACTTTATTTTTTTTGTCCTGTGTAGGCCTTCCTATCCTAGTGATTTTTCCCGATCAGTAAATGATGAAATGCCCCTAAGGCCTTGTAAAGATACCTGACTGACTAATGTTCTCAGAGTGGTTACAAAGTATGCAGTCAGTTAGGGTGACTGTGAGCTGTGTGATCCAGTTTGGTGTATTAATTAGTTGAGTGTAACTATTTAAAAATTGAATTTGCTTATTCTTTTTCTAGCCCCTTATTTTGCTGCTGAAAACAGATATTGAAGTCTCCCAGTATTATTGTCTTGCAATTGTTTTCAAGTCTGGACAAGACTTTGGAAAAGCCTTCTAAGAACTGGTCGTGGGTGGGAGAGCGGTAACTAGTTCCTACTAAGATGGGTTTGGTCTTGGGAAGCAGCACTTCATATCATAGAATCTCCCGATTAAGTTGTTTAAATCAGGGGCTTGGGGTGTAAATTAAATCTTTCTTTGTAGGCAATACCCCACCACCTTTTCTGTTCCTATCTAAGCATTTTATATTGTAACCTTCTATTTTTACCTCGTCGTCGGTCACCAGGATTCAGAGATGGATGTAACTGCCACCCTAGAGTAAATTTATTCAGGTGTACACAAATACAGTTACATAGATTATCATACATTGCAGCATATGTATAAAATCCTAGGATAACCCAAAAAAAGTCAGTGTGACTTTTTTCCATTGGGATCCTTGTATCTGTACCATATTGTACCTATACCATATGGTACCCTGCACCATACGGTACCCTGCATCATATGGTACCCTGCACCATATCTTATGGTACCCTGTACCATAAAGGTACCCTATATCATAAGAACATAAGAACATAAGAAAGGAGGAACACTGCAGCAGGCCTGTTGGCCCATACTAGGCAGGTCCTTTACAATTCATCCCACTAACAAAACATTTGACCAACCCAATTTTCAATGCTACCCAAGAAATAAGCTCTGATGCGCAAGTCCCACTCAAATCCAAACCCTCCCACTCATGTATTTATCCAACCTAAATTTGAAACTACCCAAAGTCATAGCCTCAATAACCCAACTAGGTAGACTGTTCCACTCATCCAAATACCCTATTTCAAAACAATACTTTCCTATGTCCTTTCTAAATCTAAACTTTCAATTTAAATCCATTACTGCGGGTTCCGCTCTCTGGAGAGATATCCTCAAGAACCTTATTATTATCCCCTTTATTATTTACTATCTTCCAACTTATACACTTCCGATCAGGTATCCCTCATTCTTCGTCTAACAAGAGAATGTAACTTAAGCGTCTTCAATCTTTCTATAGGAGATTTCTATGCTATGTATAATTAGTATCCTGCTGAATGTTTCTACGATTTTTTGTTACATTCTTGTAATATGGAGACCAGAATAGAGTGCATAATCTAGGTGAGGCCTTACTAATGATGTATAAAGCTGCGTATGACCTCTGGACTGCAGTTGCTTACACTTCTTGATATAAAATTCCAGTAATCTATTTTGCCTTATTACGTACGCTTAGACACTGCTGTTCTTAGTTTAGGTTGACTGCTCACCATAACCCCAATGTCTTTTAGCAATATGTATGGCTAAGTTTCTATCATATAATTATAAGTGTGCGCTAGGGTTATGGACAATCCTAGCTCAATAAACCTTGGCATTATCCACATTGACTGCATCTGCCATTTTCGACCAAGAATATAGTTTGTTTAAATCCTCTGAAGTTTCCCTAATGTTATGTTTGAATCAATTATCCCTTCTATCTTTGTGTCATCAGCGAATTTGCTCATATCACTAGTAATTCCCTCATCAAGGTCATTGATATATATTATAAACAAACAACGGGCCCAAAGACTGATCCCTGTGAAAGCCAATTTGTTACAGATCCACTCGGATTTAACCCATTTATGGACACTCTCTGCTTCCTGTCTGTTAGCCTTGAACTCGATCATGAGAGCACTTTTCCCCCATGCCATGCGTGCACTTTCTTTAACAGTTCCTTTGGTGTTGGAACTCTATCAAAAAGCTTACTAAAATCTAGTAAATAATATCAAAATCTTTATCATGGTCAACAGCCTCAAAAAAGCTTTACTTAAGAAAGTTAATAAATTAGTTAGACAAGACGGCCTCTTGTGATCCATGATGTTACATCATTAATCAAGCTTGCTCTTCAGAGGCATCTTGATAATCTAGCTATATTGACTCTGTACTTTGATAACAATTGAGGTTAAGTCAGGCTTATTGGGCCGGGTATCTTATTGACTGGTAACGACTTGTCCCTGTTTTAAAATTGGAATTACATAGCCATCTTCCACATTCAGACCTAGACACCTGTTTGACGAGATAAATTAAAAATTATTAGTTAATGATTCACAGAGTTTCCATTTAGCATTCCTTAAGAACCCTTGAAAAAACCTCATCAAAACCCGCGGAGACTTATTTTGCTTCAGTCTGTCTTTCTGATTTATCACCATTTCACTTACGTGAACTGTGATGTTACATTAAATTTACCTTGATGCTACTTATCGGTACCCTGACCATATGGTGACCTGCACAATATGGTACACAGTTACAATATGCTACCATCACCATATATGGGTTTTTGTTACTGTATGGTACCCTGCACCATATGGTACCCTGCCACCATATGTTACCCTGCACAATAATTGTACCCAGACATTTGGTCACTAATACCATATGGTACCCTGCAACCCATATTGCAACCCTGACCATGTGGTACCCTGCCACCATTTGGCACCATGCACCTTATGGTACCCTGCACGATATGGTACCCTGCACCATATGGTACAGCACCATATGGTTACTGCACCATTTTGGTACTAAACCACATATGGTACCCTGCACCATTATGGCACCTGTACTCCATATGGTACCCCTGCATCATATGGTACCCTGCACTATATGGTGCCCTGCTACCAATATGGTACCTGTACTATATGTCTACCCTGCACCATATGTTATTCTGTACTGTATGGTACCCTTTGCACCATTATGGTACCCGCAACGTATTGTAGCCTGCATCATATGGTACACTGCACCATATGATACCCTGCACATATGGTACCTAAACCATATGAGTACCCTGCACCATATGGTACCTGCGCATAATGGTACCTGGAGTTTTACCTGGAGAGAGTTCGGGGGTCAACGCCCCGCGGCGGTCTGTGACCAGCCTCCTGGGGATCAGAGCTGACAACTAGGCTGTTACTGTGGCTGCATGCCACAACCATTGTACGAGCCACAGCCGGTGGGCAGGAAACTACTTTATGTGCTTGTCAGTGCCAGCTGAAGACTGCCAGGGGGCTGTTGTAATCACCTTATGTAGGCTGGGAGGGCAGTTGAAAGTCTTGTGCCCTGGGACACTTATTGTATGATCTTTAACGTGTTAGTGACACCCTGCCTTTTTCATTGGAGGGGATGTTGCATCATTGCCAAGTCTTTTGATTTCGTAGTGAGTAGTGATTTTCGAGTGCAAGTTGGTACTAGTACCTCTAGGATTTTCCAGGTGTTATATAATAATGTATCTCTCTCGCCTGCATTCAGGGAATACAGGTTTAGAACCTCAAGGCTCAGTATTGAGGTGTTTTATCTCTGTTATGCACGTGTGAAGGTTCTCGTAATTTCAGCAATAATGTCACCTGCCTTGAATAGGTGCTAGTTAGTGTGCAGCAATATTCCACGCTAGATAGACAGTGACATGAAGGAGTCACCATGGAGCTTGCCCTCCATCAGTTTTGATGGTTCTCATTTTCCATCCTGTCATAAACTTTCTAGCAGATGCGACTGATACATATTATGGTTCCTTTGACGTGTGGGGTTTTCGCTCTATTTTGTGGCCAGAATTTGTTTTTGTACTCTTTTTGTACCTGCACACTTATGGTACCCTTGCACGATATGGTACCTGCACCTATGGTAACCCTGCACAATATGTTACCCTGCACCATATGATACCCTGCACAATTATGGTACCTGTACATATGTTACTCTGCACCATCCCCCCTTATGGTATTCTGTACTGTATTGTACCCTGCACCATATGGTACCCTGCACCATGTGGTATTCTGTACTGTATGGTACCCTGTACCATATGGCCAGTAGGAGGTGGTGGGCAGGACTGAGTGAGTGGGGACACAAGCTCCAGTAGGAGGTGGTGGGCCAGGACTGAGTGAGTGGGGACACAAGCTCCAGTAGGAGGTGGTGGCATAGGACTGAGGTGGTTGGGATCAAGCTCCAGTAGGAGGTGGTGGGCAGGACAGAGTGAGTGGGGACAACAACGACTCCAGTAGGAGGTGGTGGCAGGATCTGAGGGTGTGGGGACACAAGCTCAGGTAGGAGGTTGGTAGCCAGGACTGAGTGAGTGGGACACAAGCTCCAGTTAGGAGGTAGGTGGGCAGGGAATGGAGTGAGTGGGGAACAAGCTCCAGCGGAGGTGGTGGGCAGCAGGAAACTGAGTGGAGTGGGACACAAGCTCCGTAGGAGGTGTGTTGCCAGGACTGAGTGCAGTGGGACACAAGCTCCAGTAGGAGTTGGTGGGCAGGAACCTGAGAGAGTGGGGACAGAAGCTCCAGTTGGAGGTGGTGGTAGGACTGACGTGAGCTGGGGACAAAGCTCCAGGTAGGCTCGGTGGTGGGCCAGGACTGAGTGAGTAGGGGCACACAAGCTCCAGTACGGGAGGTGAGTGGCCAGGGCTGGTGATGGGGACTAAAAAGTCTCCAGTAGGTGGTGGTGGGTAGGACTGAGTGAGTAGGGACACAAGCCTCCAGTAGGAGGTGGTGGCCAGAGACTGTGTGGAAGTGGGGACACATAAGCCTCAGTAGGAGGTAGTGGCCTGGGACTGTGTGAGTGGGAGACACAAGCTCCAGTAGGAGTGTGGTGGCCAGGCTGAGTGAGTGGGGACACAGCTTCCAGTAGGAGGTGGTGGGCAGGACTAAGTGGTGGGGACACAAGCTCAGTAGGACCACCGCGTGGGTGGCCATAAGACTGAGTGAGTGGGGGAACACAAGTCCAGTAGGAGGTGGTAGGCAGTGGACTGAGTTGTCAAAGTGGGGACACAAGCTCCGTAGGATTGGTGGTGCGGTAGGAATCGAGTGAGTGGGGACACAAGTGCTCCAGTAGGAGGTGGTGGCCAGCGACTGAGTGAGTGGGGACACAAGCTCCAGTAGGGGTGGTGTGCAGGACTGAGGTGAGTGGGGTACAAACAAGCTCCTGTAGGTGGTTGGTGTCCAGGACTGATTGAGTGGGGACACAAGCTCCAGTAGGAGGTGTGTGGGCAGGAACAGAGTGAGTGGTGGGACACAGTCTCAGTAGGAGGTGGTGGCCAGGGACTGAAGTGAGTGGGGACACAAGCCTCAGTAGGTGGTGGGTGGCCAGGGACTGAGTGAGTGGGACACAAGCTAGCTCCAGTAGGAGGTAGTGGGCAGGACTGATTGAGTGGGGACACAAACTCCAGTAGGAAGGTGGTGGCCAGAACTGAGCTGAGTGGGGACACAAGCTACAGTGGAGGTAGTGGCAGGAGATGTGTGAGGGGGTCACAAGCTCCAGTTAGGAGGTGTCGTGGGCAGGACTGAGTGAGTGGGGGAATTAAGCTCCAGTAGGGGAGGTGGTGGCAGGATGAGTGAGTGGGGAACATGATCCAGTAGAGGTAGTGGTGGACCAGGACTGGAGTGAGTGGGGACACAAGCTCAGTAGGCGGTGTGTGGGCACAGGACAGAGTGAGTAGGGGGACACTAGCTCCAGTACTAGGTGGTGGCCAGGACTGAGTGAGTTGGGACCATAGCTCCAGTAGGTATGGTGCTGTGGGGCAGGATGATGTGAGTGGGGACCACAAGTCAAGTAGGAGGTGCGTGGGCAGGACTGAGTACGTGGGGACACAAAGCTCAGTAGGAAGGTGGTGGGCCAGACTCAGACTGAGTTAATGGGGAAACAAGCTCAGTAGGAGGTGGTGGAAGGACTTTGAGTGAGTGGGACACAAGCTCAGTAGGAGGTGTAGCCAAGGACTGGAGTGAGTGGGGACCACAAGCTCCAGTAGGAAGTTAGGGCCAGGACTGAGTGAGTGGGGACACAAAGCTCAGTAGGAGGTGGCGGCAGGACTGAGTGAGTGGGGACACAAGCTCCAGTAGGAGGTGGTGGGCAGGACTGAGTGAGTGGGGACACAAGCTCCAGTAGGAGGTGGTGGCCAGGGACTGAGTGAGGTGGGGACACAGCTCAGTAGGAGGTGTGTGGCAGGACTGAGTACATTGGGGACACAAGCTCCAGAGGAGGTGTGGTGGGCAGGAGTTCTGACGTGACGTGGGGACACATGCTCCAGGTAGGAGTGGTAGCTGGACTGAGTGAGTGGCGGACACAAGCTCCGTAGGAGGGTAGTGGCCAGGGACCTGAGGTGAGTGGGGACACAAGCTCCAGTAGGACGGTGGCAGGCCAGACTGACGAGAGTGGGGACACAAGCTTCTGTAGGAGGTGGTGGGCAGGACTGAGTGAGTTGGGGACAAAGCTCCAGTAGGAGGTGGTGGCCTGGACTGAGTGAGTGGGACACAAGCTCAGTAGGAGGTGGTGGAAGGACTGAGTGAGTGGGGACACAAAGCGTCCAGTAGGAAGGTAGTGGCCAGGGACAGAAGTGAGTGGGGCAACAAGCTCAGTAGGACCAGGTGCGGCTAGGTTGAGTGAGTGGGGACACAAGGCTCAGTAGGTGGTGGGTGGGCTGGATCTGACGTGAGGGGGGACACAAGCTTCCAGTAGGAGGTGGTGACCCAGGATGAGTGAGTGGGACACAAGCTCCAGTAGGAGGTGGTGGGCAGGGTACTGAGTGAGAGGGGACACAAGCTCCAGTAGTGAGGTGCGTGGCCAGGATGAGTGAGTGGGGACACAAGTCAGTGGAGGTGTTTTGCCAGGCAACTGAGTGAGTGGGACACAAGCTCCAGTAGGAGGTGGTGGGCAGGGACTAAGTGAGTGGGACACAAGCTTCAGTAGGAGGTGGTGGGCAGGACATGAGTGAGTGGGGACCTACAACCTCCAGTTGGAGGTGGTGGGCAGGACTAAGTGAGTGGGTGACACAAGCTAGTAGGAGTTGTTGGGCATGGAATGTAGTGTGTCGGGGACACAAGCTCAGTAGGAGGTGGTGGCCAGGACTGAGTGAGTGGGGGGGGAACAAGCTCCAGTAGGAGGTGGTGGCAGGACTGAGTGAGTGGGGACACAAGCTCAGTAGGAGGTTGGTGGCAGGGACTGAGTGAAATAGGTGGGGGGACACAGCTCCGTAGATAGGAGGTGGTGGCCAGGGACTGAGTGAGTGGGGGACACAAGCTCCGTAGGAGGTGGTGTCAGGTGAGTGGTGGGGACACCAAAGCTCAGTAGGAGGTGGTGGGCAGGATGAGTGAAGTGGGGACACAAGCTCAGTAGGACGGTGGTGGCCCAGGACTGAGTGAGTGGGGTACCACAAGCTCAGTAGGAGGTGGTGGCGGGGATCTGAGTGATGCTAGTGGGGGACACAAGCTCAGTAGGAGGTGGTGGGCAGGACTGAGTGAAGTGGTGGACACAAGACGCCAGTAAGGAGGTGGTTGGCCGGGACTGAGTGAGTGGGGACACAAGAGCTCAGTAGGAGGTGGTGGTCAGGACTGAGTGAGTGGGGACACAAGCTCCAGAGGAGGTGGTGGGCAGGACTGAGGTGAACGTGGGGACACAAGGCTCAGTAGGATGGTGGTCGGCAGGACTGAGTGGTGGGAGACAAGCTCCAGTAGCGAGGTGGTGGGCGGACTGAGTGTGTGGGTCACAAGCTCCAGTAGGAGGTGGTGGCCAGACTGAGTGAGTGGTGGACACCAGCTCCAGTAGGAGGTGGTGGCCAAGGGGACTGAGTGAGTGGGGACAGAAGCTCAGTAGGAGGTGGTTGGGCAGGACTGCGTGAGTAGTGGGGAACGTGCTCCAGTAGGAGGGTGGTGGGCAGGACTGAGTGAGTGGGGGACACAAGCTCAGTAGGAGGTGGTGGGCAGGAACTGAAGTGAGTGGGGACACAAGCATCCAGTAGGAGGTGAGTGGCCAGGACCTGAGTGACGTGGGGACACAATCTTCCTGTAGGAGGTGGCCGGGCTGGGATCCTGAGTGAGTGGGGACACAAGCTCAGTAGGAGGTGGTGGCCAGGATGAGTGAGGGGGACACCAAGCTCCAGTAAGGGGTGTGGTGGTCAGGGACTGAGTGAGTGGGACACAAGCTCCCCAGTAGGAGGTGGTGGGCAGGAACTGGAGTGAGTGGGGACACAAGCTCCAGTAGGAGGTGGTGGCCAGGACTGAGTGAGTGGGGACACAAGCTCCAGTAGGAGGTGGTGGGCAGGACTGAGTGAGTGGGGACTCAAGCATCCAGTAGGAGGTGGTTTGGCATAGGATGAGTGGTGGGGACACAAGCTCAGTAGGAGGTGGTGGCCAGGACTGCAAGTGTGTGGAGGACACAAGCTCACGTAGGAGGTGGTGAGGCAGGAACTGATGTGACCGTGTCCGGATCACAAGCTCCAGTAGGAGGTGTGTGGGCAGGACTGAGTGAGTGGGGAAACAAGCCTCAGTAGGAGGTGGTGGGCAGGACTGAGTGAGTGGGGACACAAGCTCCAGTAGGAGGTGTTGGCCGGGATGAGTGATGGGGACACAAGCTCCAGTAAGGAGGTGGTGGCATGGACTGAGTGTGTGGGGACACACGCTCCAGTAGGAGGTGGTTGCCAGGTCTGAGTGAGTGGGGGACCAAGCTCCAGTAGGAGGTGTGGGGCAGGGGATGAGTGAGTGGGACACAGCTCCAGTAGGTGTGTGGGCAGGGACTGAGTGATGTGGGGACACAAGCTCAGTAAGGAGTGGTGGCACAGGACTGAGTGAGTGGGGACACAGCTCCAGTACGGAGGTGGTGGGCAGGAATGATGTTGATTGGGAACACAAGCTCCAGTAGGAGGTAGTGTGGGCCAGGGACTGAGAGTGAGGTGGGGACACAAGCTCAGTGGAGGTGGTGGGCAGGACTGAGTGAGTGGGGACACAAGCTCCAGTTGAAGGTTGTGTTGCAGGACTGCGTGAGTGGGACACAAGCTCCAGTAGGAGGTGGTGGGCAGGATGAGTGAGTGGGGACAAAAGCTCAGTAGGAGGTAGGTGGCCAGGAGCTGAGTGGAGTAGGGACACAAGCTCCAGTAGGAGGGATGGTGGCAGGAACTGACAGTGGTGGGAACACAAGCTCCAGTAGGAGGCCCCGGTGGTGGCCAGGACTGAGTGAGTGGGGACACAAGCTCCAGTAGGAGGTGGTGGGCAGGACTGAGTGAGTGGGGACACAAGCTCCAGTAGGAGGTGGTGGGCAGGACTGAGTGAGTGGGGACACAAGCTCCAGTAGGAGGTGGTGGTGGGCGGATGAGTGAGTGGGGACACAAGCTCCAGTAGGACGGTGGTGGCCAGGACTGAGGAGTGGGGACACAAGCTCCGTAGGAGGTGAGTGGGCAGACTGAGTGGAGTGGCGGACACAAGCTCCAGTAGGGGTGCGTGGGCTGGACTGAGAGAGTGGGGACACAAGCTCCAGTAGGAGGTGGTGGAAGGAAACCTGAGTGAGTGGGGACACAAGCTCAGTAGGAGGGTGGTGGGCAGGACTGATGTGAGTGGGGACACTAAGTCCTGTAGGAGGTGCGTGGCAGGACTGAGTGAAGTGGGGGGACACAAGCTCCAGTTAGTAGGTGGTGGGAAGGACTGAGTGGCGTGGGGGACAAAAGCTCCAGTAGGAGGTGGTGGGCAGGACTGAGTGAGTGGGGACACAAGCCCAGTAGGAGGTGTGAGAGGAATCTGAGTGAGTGGGGACACAAGCTCCAGTAGGAGGTGGTTGGGCAACAGGACTGAGTGAGTGGGACACAAGCTCAGTAGGACGGTGGTGGGCCGGCTGAGTGAGTGGGGACACAAGTCACCAGTAGGAGGTGGTGGGCAGGGATCTGAGTGAGTGGGGCACAAGCTCCAGTGGAGGTGGTGGGCGGGACTGAGTGAGTGGGGACACAGCTCCAGTAAGGAGGTGGTGGGCAGGACTGAGTGAGTGGGGACACAAGCTCCAGTAGGAGGTGGTGGGCAGGACTGAGTGAGTGGGGACACAAGCTCCAGTAGGAGGTGGTGGCCAGGACTGAGTGAGTGGGGACACAAGCTCCAGTAGGAGGTGGTGGGCAGGACTTGATGGTGGGGACACAAGCTCAGTAGGAGGTCGAGTGGGCAGGACTGAGTGAGTGGGACACAAGCTCCAGTAGGAGGTGGTGGCCAGGAATGAGTGAGTGTGGTACCAGGTATAGTAGGATGGTGGTGGGCAGGACCTGTAGTGAGTGGGGGACACAAAGCTCCAGTAGGAGGTGGTTGCCATGGATGAGTGAGTGGGGACACAAGCTCCAGTAGGAGGTGTTGGCAGGACTGAGTGAAGTAGGGAAAAGCTCAGTAGGAGGTGTTGGGCAGGACGACGTGAGGTGCGGGACATAAGGCTCCAGTATGGAGGTGGTGGCCAGGACTGAGTGAGTGGGGACACAAGCTCAGTAGGAGGTGAGTGGGCAGGACAAGGCTGAGGAGTGGGGACACAAGTCAGTAGGATGCGTGGCTGGGCAGGAATGACTTGAGTGGGCAGTGGGGACACAAGCTCCAGTAGGAGGTGTTGGGAAGGATGAGTGAGTGGGGACACAAGCTCCGTAGGAGTGGTTGCCAGGAATCTGAGTGAGTGGGGACACAAGCTCAGTAGGGGTCGGTGGGCAGGACTGAGTGAGTGGGGACACAAGCTCCAGTAGGAGGTGGTGGCCAGGACTGAGTGAGTGGGGACACAAGCTCCAGTAGGAGGTGGTGGGCAGGACTGAGTGAGTGGGGACACAAGCTCCAGTAGGAGGTGGTGGCCAGGACTGAGTGAGTGGGGACACAAGCTCCAGTAGGAGGTGGTGGGCAGGACTAGTGAGTGGGACACAGCTCAGTAGCGGTGCGTGGCAGACTGAGTGATAAACGCTAAGAGTGGGGACACAAGCTCCAGTAGAGGTGGTGGGCAGGGGACTGAGAGAGTGGGGACAGAAGTCAGTAGGAGGCTGGTGGGCCAGGGGACTGAGTGAACGTGGGACACAAGCTCCAGTAGGAGGTGGTGGCAGGACTGAGTGAGTGGGGACACAAGCTCCAGTAGGAGGTGGTGGGCAGGACTGAGTGAGTGGGGACACAAGCTCCAGTAGGAGGTGATGGGCAGGACTGAGTGAGTGGGGACACAAGCTCCAGTAGGAGGTGTTGGGCAGGACTGAGTGAGTGGGGACACAAGCTCCAGTAGGAGGTGGTGGGCAGGACTGAGTGAGTGGGGACACAAGCTCCAGTAGGAGGTGGTGGGCAGGACTGAGTGAGTGGGTACACAAGCTCCAGTAGGAGGTGGTTGCCAGGACTGAGTGAGTGGGGACACAAGCTCCAGTAGGAGGTGGTGGGCAGGACTGAGTGAGTGGGGACAAAGCTCCAGTAGGAGGTGGTTGACCACGGATGAGTGAGTGGGGACACAAGCTCCAGTAGGTAGGTGGTGGGCAGGACTGAGTGAGTGGGGGAACCACAACGCTCCGTAGGCGGTGGTGGCCAGGACTGAGTGATGGGGACACAAGCTCTGTAGGAGGTGGTGGGCAGCGACTGAGTGAGTGGGGACACAAGCTCCAGTAGGAGGTGGTGGCCAGGACTGAGTGAGTGGGGACACAAGCTCCAGTAGGAGGTGGTGGGCAGGACTGAGTGAGTGTGGACACAAGCTCCAGTAGGAGGTGGTGGGCAGGACTGAGTGAGTGGGGACACAAGCTCCAGTAGGAGGTGGTGGGCAGGACTGAGTGAGTGGGAGTCACAAGTCAGTTTTTTTTACGGAGGTGAGTTGAGGCACAAGGACTGAGTGAGTGGGGACACAAGCTCCAGTAGGAGGTGGTTGGGCAGATCTGAGTGAGTGGGGTCAAAAGCTCCAGTAGGAGGTGAAGTTGGGCAGGGGACTGACTGTGAGTGGGGACACAAGATCCAGTAGGAGGTGGTGGGTAGGAATGGTGAGTGGGGACCACAAGCTCCAGTAGGACCGAGTGGTGGGCAGGACTGGAGTGAGTGGGGACACAAGATCCAGTAGGTGGTGGTGGGCAGGTGAGTGAGTGGGGACAAATGTTCAGCTAGGATGGGTGGGCAGGATGAGTGAGTGGGGACACAAGCTCAGTAGGATTTGGTGGGCAGGACTGAGTGAGTGGGGACACAATCTCCAGTAGGAGGTGGTGGGAGGATGGAGCTGAGAAACCTGGGGACACAAGCTCCAGTAGGAGGTGGTGGGCAGGACTGAGGTGAGTGGGGACACAAGCTCCAGTAGGAGGTGGTGGGCAGACCTGAATGTGAGTGGTGACACAAGCTCCAGTAGGACGGTGGTGGAAGACTGAGTGAGTGGGGACACATAGCTCCAGTAGGAGGATGGTGGGCAGGAATGAGTGTGTGGGGACACTCAAGCTCCGGTAGGAGGTGGTGGGCAGGCGGAACTGAGTGAGTGGGTAACACAAGCTCCAGTAGGAGGTGGTGGGCCAGGATGAGTGAAGTGGGGGACACAAGTCCAGTAGGAGGTGGTGGGCAGAACTGAGTGAGTGGGGACACAATGCTCCTGTAGGAGGTGGTGGGCAGGACCTGAGTGAAGTGGGGACACAAGCCCTGTAGGAGGTTGGTGGGCAGGACTGTGTGATAGTGGGCACATAAGCTCACAGTTAGGAGGTTGGTGGCCAGGATGAGGAGTGGGGACCAAGCTACAGTAGGAGGTGGTGGGCGCAGGACTGAGTGAGGTGGGGACACACAGGCTCACAGTAGGAGGTGGTGGGCAGGATCTGAGTGCTAAGTGGGGACACAAGCTCCAGTAGGAGGTGGTGGGAAGGGACAGAGTGAGTGGGGACACAAATCCAGTAGGATGTGGTGGCAGGGACTGAGTGGTGGGGACACAAGACTCCAGTAGGAGGTGGTGGCCAGGACTGCGGTGCAGTGGGGACACAAGCTCCAGTGGAGGTGGTGAGGCAGGACTGAGAGACGTGGGGACACAAGCTCAGTCGGAGGTGCTGTGGCAGGGACTGACGTGACGTGGGGACACAAGCTCCAGGTAGGAGGTGGTGGGGCAGGACTGAGGGAGTAGTGGGGACACAAGCTCCAGTAGGATGCTGAAGGTGGTGGGCAGGACTGAGTGAGTGGGGAGGACCGAGCTCCAGTGGAGGTGGTGGGGGTACTGAGTGAGTGGGGACACAAGCTCCTGTAGGAGGTGGGTGGGCAAGGACTGAGTGAGTGAATCACACAAGCTCCAGATAGGAGGTGGTGGCCAGGATGAGTATCGTGGGGACACAAGCTCCAGTCGGAGGTGGTGGGGGCAGGAATGAGTGAGTGGGGGACACAAGATCCAGTAGGAGGTGGTGGGAGGACTGCAGTGGGGGACAAGCTCCAGTAGGAGGTGGTGTGCAGGAACTGAGTGAGTGGGGACACAAGGCTCAGTAGGAGCGTGGTGGGCAGGACTGAGTGTGGTGGGGACAACAAGCTCCAGTAGGAGGTGGTTGCCTGGACTGAGTGAGTAGGGTACCACAAGCTCCACGTGGAGGTGGTGGCCAGGGAACTGAGTGACGTGGGGGACTCAAGCTCAGTAGGAGGTGGTTGCCAGGCTGAGTGAGCTGGGGACACAAGCTCCAGGTTAGGAGTGGTGGCAGGACTGAGGGAGTGGGGACACAAGCTCCAGTAGGAGGTGGTGGGCAGGACTGAGTGAGTGGGGACACAAGCTCCAGTAGGAGGTGGTGGGCAGGACTGAGTGAGTGGGGACACAAGCTCCAGTAGGAGGTGGTGGGCAGGACTGAGTGAGTGGGGACACAAGCTCCCTGACTCAGCAGTTACCAAGACATAGCTTCATCATCCACCTCAAGCAACATGTCCAGTGGCTGTACATAAATAAACATTGTATACACATTACTAACTATATAACATTTTACATTTTTTGTTTTGTTTTAATAAAAAAAAAATTTTTGTAATGGAATAATGATGAAAATACTAGTTCAGTTATTGTGTGAACACAACGCTACAATATAGTAAATACTATAATGGTACCATGTAAACATATGGGTACAATGTACCATTTATGTATCATTGTACCATATTGTACATATGGTGCCATGTATTATGTACCATATGGCCCATGACCCTATGGTACATTGTACCTTATGGTACCATTGCATGCTATGGCACCATTCTACCTTATGGTATTATATAGTACCGTTGTATTCAACACAACCTCACTAGAAACATAAACACACATGCAGTTTAATGTGATCCTTTATTGACAACGTTTCACCCACACAGTGGGCTTTTTCAAGTCACACACAGATCTGAAAAAGCCCACTGTGTGGGCGAAACATTGTCAATAAAGGATCACATTAAACTGCATATGTGTTTATGTTTCCATTGTGTTGGTATTTTATACCATTTATTTTCACAACCACACTAATATTTTCATCATTATTTTGTTTACAATAAACTTGCAAACAAGTTTTGTAAGCAATATAATGATGAACAAACTAAGCGGTTTTGGCCAGTTATTGTCTTCAATACAATGAGTGTACAATTATACATTATATTGGTCTCACAGGCCACAAAAGTTACTGGAAAAAAAATTAGAAAAGAAAAGAAAAAAAGTAACAAAAAGCCAAAATTAAATATTGAGAGTTTAGGAAAGTGATGGATGTTGCTGCCACCAGGTCACTGAGTGTCAACTTTATGCCTCAATATCTCTGCCACCAGGTCACTGAGTGTCAACTTTATGCCTCAATATCTCTACCACCAGGTCACTGAGTGTCAACTTTATGCCTCAATATCTCTACCACCAGGTCACTGAGTGTCAACTTTATGCCTCAATATCTCTACCACAGGTCACTGGACTGTGTAACTTTATGCCTCAATATTCTGCCACCAGGTCACTGAGTGTCAAGTCTTTATGCTCATATCTCTGCCACCAGGTCACGAGTTTCAACTTTATGCCTCAATTATCTCTACCACCAGGTCACTGAGTGTCAACTTTATGCCTCAATATCTCTGCCACCAGGTCACTGAGTGTCAACTTTATGCCTCAATATCTCTGCCACCAGGTCACTGAGTGTCAACTTTATGCCTCAATATCTACACCAGTGTCACTGAGATGGTCAACTTTATGCTTCAATATCTCTGCCAACAGGTCACTGAGTGTCAACTTTATGCCTCAATATCTCTGCCACCAGGTCACTGAGTGTCAACTTTTTGCCTCATATCTCTACCACAGGTTACTGGAGTGTCAACTTTATGCCTAATATCTCTTATACACCAGGTCAATGAGTGTCATACTTTATGCCTCAATATCTCCTACCACAGGTCACTGAGTGTCATACTTTAATGCCTCAATATCTCTGCTCCAGGTCACTGAGTGTAAAATTTTATGCCTCATATCTCTTGACACAAGGTCACTGAGTGTCAACTGTATGCTTCAAATCTCTGCACCAGGTCACTGAGTGTCAACTTTATGCATCAATATCTCTGCCACACCAGGTCACTGAGTGTCACTTTATGCCTCAATATCTCTAACCCCAGGTCACTGAGTGTCAACTTTAGGGTGGGGGGGGGGGAACTGTGAGCTGTGTGATCCAAATTTGGTGAATATTAATTAGTTGAGTGTAACTATTTAAACCTAGAATTTGCTTATAGCTTTTGCATAGCCCATTATTTTGCTGCTGAAAACAGATATTGAAATTTCCCAGTATTATTGTCTTGCAGTTGTTTTCAAGTCTGGACAAGACTTTAGAAAAGCCTTCTAAGAACTGGTCGTGGGTGGGAGAGCGGTAACTAGTTCCTACTAAGATGGGTTTGGTCTTGTGAAGCAGCACTTCATATCATAGAATCTCCAGATTACAGTGGACCCCCGCATAGCGAACTTAATCCGTGCAAGAGGGCTGGTCGTTATGCGAAATGTTCGCTATGCGATTTAATTTTCCCCATAAGAAAATAATGAAATAAAGTATCCGTGCAAGACACCAAACGTATGAAAAAAAATTTTTTTTTACCACAAAAAAATGTTAATTTAGTACACACAAACTGAAATAGGCAGCACAATTACATGACACTTACTTTTATTGAAGATCTGGGTGATGATTGATGGTATGGGAGGAGGGGAGCAGAGGGTGTTAGTGTTTAGAAGGGGAATCCCCTTCCATCTAGGACTGAGGTAGCAAGTCCTTTTATGGCGGTTACTTCACACAATAAGAGTCTTCAACATCTTCCATCACTTGCGATCTTTTGTTCGAAACCACGTTAAACTTTGGCAACAAACAGCTTTCCTTGTTTGCGTTTTCTTGCCCACAATAGAAGCGGATGGTTGATTTTGGTTTTCTTGTCACATGTACCAGGTCGGTGATACGTACTCACTTCATACTTATCCATGATCTCTTTTCTTCATTTTCAATGGGTATTCTTACCCTTTGTGGTTGTTTTAGGGTGGCACCTAGAAGCTTTTTCTTGGGGCCCTATGGTCACTTTTTTTTCACAAACAGCACCGAAAACACTGTAATAATACGAAATATTCCGAGTGTATGCTTGAATGTTACCGCGGAGGCTGGCTGGTAAACATTGGACGCGTCTCGGACGAGGTCGCTAGAGCGGGTTTTTGTTCCACTATTGTTACGGGCAAAATTTAGTGAACAAAGCGTCTCGCTATGCGGATTGTTCGCTATGCAAGGCGTTCGCTATGCGGGGGTCCACTGTATTGTTGTTTAAATCAGGTCTTGGGATGTAAGCTAAGTCATTTCTTATGTAGGCACATACCCCACCACCTTTTCTGTTCCTATCTAAGCATTTTATATTGTAACCTTCTATTTTTACCTCGTCGTCGGTCACCAGGATTCAGAGATGGATGTAACTGCCACCCTAGAGTAAATTTATTCAGGTGTACACAAATACAGTTACATAGATTATCATACATTGCAGCATATGTATAAAATCCTAGGATAACCCAAAAAAAGTCAGTGTGACTTTTTTCCATTGGGATCCTTGTATCTGTACCATATTGTACCTATACCATATGGTACCCTGCACCATACGGTACCCTGCATCATATGGTACCCTGCACCACTTATGCTACCCTGTACCATAAAGGTACCCTATAATAAGAACATAAGAACATAAGAAAGGAGGAACACTGCAGCAGGCCTGTTGGCCCATACTAGGCAGGTCCTTTACAATTCATCCCACTAACAAAACATTTGACCAACCCAATTTTCAATGCTACCCAAGAAATAAGCTCTGATGCACAAGTCCCACTCAAATCCAAACCCTCCCACTCATGTATTTATCCAACCTAAATTTGAACTACCCAAAGTATAGCCTCAATAATTTTGGGGAATTGACCAGCGTTTTTGGGACTATTTTATTGAAATTTGGGGCAAGTATGATGGAAAAATGTTCAAATGCCCCAAAAAATGAAAGAAATTGGAACCAAAAAATAACAGAGTTCACTTCTCAGCCATTTTCCCCCCTTAGCTAAATTTTTGTAGGGTTTTTTTAATGGTTATATTCTTTTTTTTTTTTTGTCTCTTTTAACCCTTTCAGGGCGGCGGGGCCCCCCTCCCAAACCTGTTCTCGGGGTCGGAAAAAAAATTTGAAAAAAAAAAATTTTTTTTTCTTTGAAAATTTTTTGTCATCAATAAACGGAGATAGGGAGGTGTGAATTGACAGAATTGAACCGCATACAGCAACATCCCCCGACTGCCATCCCCCTAAATTTATTTTGTTTATTTTACTTTATTTTTTTAATTTTTTATTTTTTCAAGTAATTTTTATGGCCTCTGAGACAAACATAAAAAATTTTTGGGTAAATTTTCAAATTGTATACTACCAATAACCAAAAACTTGTGTCTTTATTTTTGTTTAAAAAACATGTTTACACAAACCCAATAAAAAATGTTGTTTATTACTATTTTTCTATCTATATATACCCTTAAGAGTATGACCTTCCAGAACTGTTTCCTTTTTCTGTAAAGCTCTAGTTGTTGTGGGGAGGGGACTTGCAAATATGGGAGTCCCGGGCCAAAAAGTGTCACAATGAAAAATAAAACCCCCATTACCACCCCCATTGGCCTGTCAACCCACCACTTACCCCCCTCCTGCCTGCAACACCCACCCCCAACCCCCGCCTTCAACACCTACCCCTTCCCCTCCCCACTAACTATAGAAATAAATCACCCCCAATTTTTTTAGTTATCCTGGGTTTTGATGGCTCCTTCCTTTCTTCCCCCCTTCCTTCCTTTCCTCCCCCCTTTCCCTTCCCCTCTTCCTTCCTTTCCTCCTCCCTTCCCCCCTCCTTCCTTCATCTTTTCCCCTTTCTTCCTTCCCTTTCCCTCTTTTCTCTTCCTTCTTTCCTCACTTTCTTCTACCTTCCTTCCTTCTCCTTCCTTTCCTTGGGTTTTGGTTTCTGGGCATTCTTTCGGTCACAAACTTCTCAAAACCCATGAAATTCATTTTCACTGACACACCCAAACTGTTTTTGAACTTCATTTGGGAAAACAAAAGACCCCTTTTTAGCAAGGAGGAGGATTTATTTACCGTTAGACATGGGAACAAGGTGAATAAATGGCTTTCCCCAATGCACCATCGGTCCCGTTTTTTTTGTACCATGCACACGACAATGGAGCCCCATGCTCTCACATCCAGGACTACCGGGTTTTTCCCTGTTTGATTTGAGGATTAAAATTTAGGTACTAGTAGGGCACCAACCGGGTCGAAGCCGTAAAAATAGGCACCAACCCAAAAGGGGTTTAAGGAATGGAAGATAAATTCAGAAATAGATATAAAGTAGTTTGGTTTATGAAGAAAAGTATTTGAAATTACCTAAAAAGTAGAAAAAATTTGAATTTTTGGTGATGTTCGTTTAAAACAAAGGGCCTCACTTTCTGTTCCATATGCGTCAAAAATCGTTGACAAATTTATACAACAAATTACAATACTGCAGTAGCCTTCATAAAAAAAAATTTTCTATTTTTGTGTGAATAAAAATTTAAAATTTTTTATATTGATTAATAAAAAATAATAAAAAAAATAAAATATTAATAATATTAAAAAATAATAATAATATAATAATAATAAAAAATAAAAAATTTTTTGACAGTAACCGCCATTAAACAAGCATTTTACTTCCAAAAAATGGTGTGTTAGGTAAAACCCTGGAATAAAATGAAAAAGTTAGGGAAAAAAAAGGGTTTAGTTCCGGGACCCCAAAAAAAGCCAAACATTTTTTAGGCCTACACATACTACAAAACAAAATGAATATAAATTGAAATTTCATTGTTGTATGTATTATTTTGTTTTTTTACTGGTTAAAAACTAAAATGTAACAGAAATAATATTAAATTTTTTTACCTTAATTGGTTTGCTGGGGTTTGTGGATGATTGGAAAAGGTGGAGAGTTATGTTGTGGCCTACTGGGCTGAGGTGGATATGAGGTTCTGGTTAATGAAGTTGATGGTTGTACGATTTTAAACTTAGAGCTTTGACGTCACAACCCCAATCCCGAGGTTCCCTGGGTTCAGAAATTTTTGAGAAAAAAAATTTTTTTTCTAGAAATGTAGAGAAAACTTTTTCCAAGGGGAATGACACCAAAAAAGAAATTTTTTCGGAAAATGTATGGAATTTTGCACTTGCAAAGTTTGGGGCCTCAACAGTAATTTTTGAAAAGGCGATTTCACCCAAAATTTTAGCTCCATTTTTTGCTAATTCCATTGTTCCAGTCGACCAAACTCATAGCTATTTCTTTAGACTCCATTTTTTTATCGATGAGTACAAAAAACGCCATTTTTTCCAATTTCCCAAATACCCAATAAATGGGCAAAAATTTGCAATTTGGCCCAAATTTCTCAAAAAAAAAATAGGCAATTACAAAATAGGGTCCAGAATGAACAAGCAGACATTTCTGGTCTAAAATAACATTTTCTTTGTTCATCATCACTCCCAGGCCCCCCTGTATTTCCTTGCTTCTATTTGGAAATTTTTATTCAAACAAAAAATAGAAATTTACTTTTTATGCAGACTACTGCAATTTGAATAGTTGTATAGTAGGTTTGGTAGACAGCAACCACCCAGGGAAGTACTACCGTCCTCCAATGACTTGAAAAGAAACCCGTAACTGTTTTACATGATGGTGGATTGTGGTTTTTTTTTCTGTCTCTAAAATGCTAGATAAACAGGGATTTCTTTCTATTCCCACTTCACTTTGGCCACTTCACAACAGCACAAGCATATATAAATACATACATCCTAGGGTTTTTCTTTTTTTCTAAAAAGCTTTGTTCCTTTTATTTTTTATGTCCTGGGGAAGTGGGAAAAAAATCTTTCCTCCGTAACCATGCGTTCGAAAGAGGGGACTAAAAAACGGGATGGGGTATAACCCCCCTTTTCCTGTAGACATTTACTGAAAAAAGAAAAGAAAAACTTTTAAAACTGGGGTGCTTAAAAAGGTGCGTGGATTTTTGCGGATGACAAGAAAAGTGATTTCTGGGGTTTTTTAAAAAAAAAAGTTTTGGGTGTCCTGGCCCTAGCGAAACAAAACTAAGGGGGGAAAAGGGAGTTTCGGTGGGGGGAAAAAAATGGGATTAATCGGAGTATCGAAAGGTTTGAGCAAAGGGAAGGGGTAGCAGTAATGTTAATGATCATTAGGAAGGAGAAAAGAGAATATGAATGTGTAAATTCAAGAATTTTTTGGGTTAAAGAAGGTTGGATGCGAGAAGTGGGTCATAATAAGCGTGTATGCACTGGAAAAGAGAGGAATGCAGAGGAGGAGAGAGAGATTTTGGGAGATGTTAAGTGAATGTTTTAGGAGCCTTTGAACCAAGTGAGAGAGTAATTGTGGTAGGGGCCCTGAATGCTAAAGTAGGAGAACTTTTAGAGAGGGTGTGGTAGGTAAGTTTGGGGTGCCAGGGTGTAAATGATAATGGGAGCCTTTGATTGAACTTTTTTATAGAAAGGAGTTTAGTTATAGGTAATACATTTTTTAAGAAAAAGAGGATAAATAAGTATACAAGATATGATTTTAGGGCAAAATGACAGTGGGTTTGTTGGATTATGTATTGGTAGATAAAAGACTGTTGAGTAGACTTCAGATGTACATGTTTATAGAGGGGCCAAACAGATATATCAGATCACTTTCTATTTTGTAGCTACACTGAGAGTAAAAGGTAGATGGGATACAGAGAGAATAAAAGCATCAGGGAAGAGAGAGGTGAAGGTTTAAAAACTAAAAGAGGAGGCAGTTAGGGTAAGATATAAACAGCTATTGGAGGATAGATGGGCTAATGAGAGCATAGGCAATGGGGTCGAAGAGGTATGGGGTAGGTTTAAAAATGTAGTGTTAGAGTGTTCAGCAGAATTTTGTGGTTACAGGAAAGTGGGGGGGGAGGGAAGAGGAGCGATTGGTGGAATGATGATGTGAAGAGAGTAGTAAAGGGGGGAAAAAGTTAGCATATGAGAAGTTTTTACAAAGTAGTAGGGGATGCAAGGAGGGAAGAGTATATGGAAAAAAAAGAGAGAGGTTAAGAGAGTGGTGAAGCAATGTAAAAGAGAGCAAATGAGAGAGTGGGTGAGATGTTATCAACAAATTTTTTTGAAAATAAGAAAAAAGTTTTGGAGTGAGATTACAAGTTAAGAAAGCCTAGAGAACAAATGGATTTGTCATTTAAAAATAGGAGAGGAGAGTTTATTAAATGGAGAGTTAGAGGTATTGGGAAGATGGAGGGAAAAATTTTGAGGAATTGTTAAATGTTGATGAAGATAGGGAAGCTGTGATTTCGTTTTATAGGGCAAGGAGGAACAACATCTTGTAGGAGTGAGGAAGAGCCAGTTGTGAGTATGGGAGAAGTTCGTGAGGCAGTAGGTAAATTGAAAGGGGGTAAGGCAGCCCGGGGTTGATGGGATTTAAAAATAGAAATGTTAAAAGCAGGTGGGGATATAGTTTTGGAGTGGTTGGTGCAATTATTTAATAAATGATAGAAGAGGGTAAGGTACCTAGGGATTGGCAGAGAGCATGCATAGTTCCTTTGTATAAAGGCAAAGGGGATAAAAAGAGTGCAAAAATTATAGAAGGATAAGTCTGTTGAGTATACCTGGTAAGTGTATGGTTTTGAGTTATTATTGAAAAATTATGAGTAAGTCGGGAGAATTTGGATAGCAGAGATACAAGGAGGGCTTTAGGAAAGGTAGGGGGTGTGTGGACCCGGTGTTTACAGTGAAACATATAAGTGAACAGTATTTAGATAAGGCTAAAGAGGTCTTTGTGGCATGTATGGATTTGGAAAAGGCGTATGACAGGGTGGATAGGGGGGCAATGGGCAGATGTTGCAGGTGTATGGTGTTTGGGGGTAGGTTACTGAAAGCAGTGAAGAGTTTTTACGAGGACAGTGAGGCTCAAGTTAGAGTATGTAGGAAAGAGGGAAATTATTTCCCAGTAAAAGTAGGCCTTAGACAAGGATATGTGATGTCACCGTGGTTGTTTAATATACAGTGGACCCCCGCATAACGATTACCTCCGAATGCGACCAATTATGTAAGTGTATTTTTGTAAGTGCGTTTGTACGTGTATGTTTGGGGGTCTGAAATGGACTAATCTACTTCACAATATTTCTTATGGGAACAAATTCGGTCAGTACTGGCACCTGAACATACTTCTGGAGTGAAAAAATATCGTTAACCGGGGGTCCACTGTGTTTATAGATGGGGTTGTAAGAGAAGTAAATGCGAGGGTCTTGGCAAGAGGCTTGGAGTTAAAAGATAAAGAATCACACATAAAGTGGGAATTGTCACAGTTGCTCTTTGCTGATGACACTGTGCTCTTGGGAGATTCTGAAGAGAAGTTGGAGAGATTGGTGGATGAATTTGGTAGGGTGTGCAAAAGAAGAAAATTAAAAGTGAATACAGGAAAGAGTAAGGTTATGAGGATAACAAAAAGATTAGGTGATGAAAGATTGGATATCAGATTGGAGGGAGAGAGTATGGAGGAGGTGAATGTATTCAGATATTTGGGAGTGGACGTGTCAGCGGATGGGTCTATGAAAGATGAGGTGAATCATAGAATTGATGAGGGGAAAAGGGTGAGTGGTGCACTTAGGAGTCTGTGGAGACAAAGAACTTTGTCCTTGGAGGCAAAGAGGGGAATGTATGAGAGTATAGTTTTACCAACGCTCTTATATGGGTGTGAAGCATGGGTGATGAATGCTGCAGCGAGGAGAAGGCTGGAGGCAGTGGAGATGTCATGTCTGAGAGCAATGTGTGGTGTCAATATAATGCAGAGAATTCGTAGTTTGGAAGTTAGGAGGAGGTGCGGGATTACCAAAACTGTTGTCCAGAGGGCTGAGGAAAGGTTGTTGAGGTGGTTTGGACATGTGGAGAGAATGGAGCGAAACAGAATAACTTCAAGAGTGTATCAGTCTGTAGTGGAAGGAAGGCGGGGTAGGGGTCGGCCTAGGAAAGGTTGGAGGGAGGGGGTAAAGGAGGTTTTGTGTGCGAGGGGCTTGGACTTCCAGCAGGCATGCGTGAGCGTGTTTGATAGGAGTGAATGGAGACAAATGGTTTTTAATACTTGACGTGCTGTTGGAGTGTGAGCAAAGTAATATTTATGAAGGGGTTCAGGGAAACCGGCAGGCCGGACTTGAGTCCTGGAGATGGGAAGTACAGTGCCTGCACTCTGAAGGAGGGGTGTTAATGTTGCAGTTTAAAAACTGTAGTGTAAAGCACCCTTCTGGCAAGACAGTGATGGGGTGGATGATGGTGAGAGTTTTTCTTTTTCGGGCCACCCTGCCTTGGTGGGAATCGGCCAATGTGATAATAAAATAATAAAATTGTACAAATAATGTGAACCCATTCATGATTGCATATTAGAATGGTTAGTTGGACATTTATTGGACAATGTCATCATTTGTTTACTTTTGAACATCAGCAAAAATCAAACATTTCCCCTTCTTTGAGCCCAATTTCCAGGTTTTTTTATAGTAAAACTAACCAAAATCAATCTATTTCTATAATATGTTTTCCATTCTATCAAATAAGACCAATAAAACAAGAATACAACCATAAATACTATACAAAATAGACCACAAAATCTGCATTTTAATTAAAAAAATGGTCGGAGTTTTTTTTCTCATTATGCACTGCGTGCTCCAGGATTTTTTTTATATAGTGCACACTGACCACACAGACCCATTCTCTCACATGGGCCTTCCAGCTTTCTCCTGTTTGATTTGAAGCCGCTGGAATTTATGAGTATATATATGTCAAACACGGTACCTCCTAAGACGTACAGTGGACCCTCACCTTACGAACGCATTACATAACGTTAAATCCACCTAGCGATACATTTTAATGCAAAAATTTTGCCTCGGCTAGCGCTAACAAACTCGCTCAATGCGAATCGATCGAGACGCATCCACGTGTGGCCTAAGCCCGCCTCACTTGTTCAGTGGCTGCCAGTGTTTGCAAGCCAGCCACCGCGGTCGCTTCCAAGCATACAATTGGAACATTTCATATTATCACAGCCTTTTTAGTGATTGCACCTGCAAAATAAGTCACCATGGGCCCCAAGAAAGCTTCTAGTGCCAGCCCTACAGCAAAAAGGGTGAGAATTGCTATGGATATGAAGAAAGAGATCATTGCTAAGTATGAAAGTGGATTGTGTGTCTCCGAGCTGGCCAGGTTGTACACAAAACCCCAATCAACCATCGCTACTATTGTGGCCAAGAAAACGGCAATCAAGGAAGCTGTTCTTGCCAAAGGTGCAACTTTGCTTTTGAAACAGAGATTGCAAGTGATAGAAGATGTTGAGAGACTGTTATTGGTGTGAATAAATGAAAAACAGATAGTAGGAGATAGCATCTCTCAAGCAATCATATGTGAAAAGGCTAGGAAGTTGCATGACGATTTAATTAAAAAAATGCATGCAACTAGTGGTGATGTAAGTGAGTTTAAGGCCAGCAAAGGTTGGTTTGAGAGATTTAAGAATCGTAGTGGCATACATAGTGTGATAAGGCATGGTGAGGCTGCCAGTTCGGATCACAAAGCGGCTGAAAAATATATGCAGGAATTCAAGGAGTACATGGACAGTGAAGGGCTGAAACCTGAACAAATGTTTAATTGTGACGAAACAGGCCTGTTTTGGAAGAAAATACCAAGCAGGACCTACATTACTCAGGAGGAAAAGGCACTCCCATGACATAAGCCTATGAAAGACATAAATAACAAAAAGGCACAATACCGTGACTGGAACAATACACAAATTGACAAAGTCACAGTGTGACTTTGTCAATGGTCCAAGTCGGACCGAAACGTCGTCGTAAGCTTCTCTCTTTTATGTGTGGGTTATTTGTGTATGAAAGACATGCTTACTCTATTGGTGCCAATGCTAGTGGTGATTGCAAAGTGAAGCCTTTATTGGTGTATCACTCTGAAACTCCCAGAGTGTTCAGGAAAAACAATGTCCTCAAGGCTAATTTATGTGTGCTGTGGAGGGCAAACAGTAAGGCATGGGTCACTAGGGACTTTTTCTATGACTGGTTACACCATGCATTTGCCCCCACTGTGAAAAATTACCTAATTGAAAAGAAATTAAACCTTAAGTGCCTCCTGGTATTAGACAATGCTCCTAGTCATCCTTCAGACATGGAAATGAGCTTCATTAAGTTCAAGTTTTTGCCTCCTAATACCACTCCTTTCCTGCAGTCCATGGATCAGCAGGTCATTTCCAACTTCAAGAAACTGTACACAAAAGCTATGTTTGAAAGGTGCTTTGTAGTGACCTCAGAAACTCAATTGAAAAGATCACTTTAGCATCCTCAGTTGTGTAAACATTATAGGTAAGGCTTGGGAGGAAGTGACTAAGAGGACCTTGAACACTGCTTGGACGAAACTGTGGCCAGAATGTGTAGACAAAAAGGATTTTGGAAGGTTTGAGGCTAACCCTGGGAATCCTATGCCAGTTGAGGAATCCATTGTAGCATTGGGGAAAGTCCTTGGGGTTGGAGGTTAGTGGGGTGGATGTGGAAGAGTTGGTGGAGGAGGACAATCAGGAACTAACCACTGATGAGCTGCTAGATCATCTTCAACAGCAAGAGGCCACACCTGAGGAAACTGCTTTGGAGGAGGGGATAGAGAAATTGAAGAAGTTGCCTACTTCAAAGATTAAGAAAATGTGTGCAATGTGGCTTAAAGTGCAAACCTTTTTTGATGAAAATCATCCTCACACAGCTATTGCAAGCCGTGATGGTGACTTTTACACTGGCAATGTTGTGAAAAACTTTAGGAATGTCATAAAGGAATGGGAGGTACAGGCCTCTATGGACAGATATGTTGTGCGACAGAGGTCCAGTGGCTCTCAAGCTGGTCCTAGTGGCATTAAAAGAAGAAGGGAAGTAACCCCGGAAAAGGACTTGCCACCTCAAGTCCTAATGGAAGGGGATTCCCTTAAGTTGCCATAGTTTATAAGCCGTTAAGTTGCCAACATTAACACCATCCATAGTCTCCCCTCCTCCCATCCCATCAATCATCACCAGATCTTCAATAAAGGTAAGTGTCATGTAACTGTGCATGTCTTCTTCAGTTTGTGTGTATTAAAATTAATATTTCATTTGGTAAAATATTTTTTTTTGTTCATGCTTTGTGGTGTCAGGAACGGATTAATTTGAATTCCATTATTTCTTATGGGGAAAATTAATTCAACTAATGATAATTTCGCCTAACATTGAGCTCTCAGGAATGGATTAATAGCATTAGGTGAGGGTCCACTGTATATATACGACCAAAACAGTCAAAGGGTTAATCCAAAGACATGTTCAAATTTTTTTTTCTCATTATGCACTCTGTGCTGCAGGATTTTTTTTATGGTGCACACTCACCACATAGATCCATTCACTCACATATGGGCATACCAGCTTTCTTCTGCTTGATTTGAAGCCATAAGAATTTTTGAGTATATATACATCAAACACATTGGCTCGTAAGACGTACAGTGGTCCCTCGTTTTTCGTAATTAATCCGTTCCTGGAGCCATTACTATAAATGAAATTTACGATTTGCGAATCAATTTTCCCCATAAGAAATAATGTAAATACAATTAATCCGTTCCTGACACCCGGAAGAAATATACATGTAGTACATAAACAATACAATGGAAAATGATGAATGAAACATTAACAGCATAACACTTACCTTTATTGGAGATTCTTCTTAGTGTATATGAGACTGGAGGTGGACAGACATTGGATTGTTTACAGTTTGGAAGGGGAATCCCCTTCCAGCAACACCTCAGGTACCAATTGCTTCTCTGGGGTTGCTTCTCTTCTCTGTTTCTTAATGCCACTAGGACCACCTTGAGAGTCACTCTAGTCCTGTCTCGCAAAGTAACTGTGGAGAGAGCTCTGTTTCTGGCGTCTCTTTAACACTTCCCTAAAATGGCCCAAGACTTTGTCACTGTACATATTTCTCACCTTCTTTACCACAGGCTTGGCACTAGGAGCTTTCTTTGGAGCCATTGCAGCTTATTTAATACTTGCAAGCACTAAAATGAGTGGAATATTATGAAATATTTTTTAGGAGCACTTGAGGGGACCTTCACTCACTGGTAAACAATGCCAGACTGGCTGGGTAGGGAGGCCGCCCCGGCTCACACCGTGCATACGCGTCCTGGACGAACTACTATTCGCGAGTCAACCTATGAAAAGCGAGTCCATGTTTATACGAAAATACCCCTATGATTGGCAAAATTTACGATTGCCGAGAACTACGAAAAGCGAGGGTCCACTGTATATATATATATATACGACTGACACAGTCAAAGTGTTAAGTCATTCAATCAGTCAGCCAAGTCAGTAAGTTATTCAGTAAAGTCATTCAGTAAGTCAAATCATTCAGTAAGTCATTCAGTCAGTCAAGTCAGTCAAACCAAGTCAGTAAGTTATTCAGCCAAGTCAGTCAGTCAGTCAGTCAAGTCATTCAGTAAGTCAATCAAGTCATTCAGTTAGTCAAGTCAGTAAGTCAGTCAGTCAAGTCATTCAGTAAGTCAGTCAAGTCATTCAGTTAGTCAAGTCATTCAGTAAGTCAGTCAAGAAATGACATGTATGCCAGGGATGGGGTTCACTTATCTAGGTCTGGGGTGGGGGCACTGGCAACTGCAGTGGTGGAAGCTGTTAGAACTTTAAACTAGGAATTGTTAGTGGTATGGGTTTTGTCGGGAAAACATTGAAGTCTCAGTGTAGTAATATGAGTACTAGGAGAACTAGTAATAGGCAGAATGAGGTGAATATTGGAAATCCAGTGGCACTAGGTGACAAGGACAGTAATAGGTTTAGTGGAAAAACAGAAGTGAGCAGGAAGGATAAAGAAAAAGGACGGTCTTTAAACATACATTATGCCAATACCCGTAGTGATAGGAATAAGATGGATGAGTTGAGATTAGTTGCTAGTGTAGGTAACATTGATGCATTTGCCTTAACTGAGACATGGTTTAATTTCAAAAGTCATGACATTCCTGCAGAATGTCACATTCAGGGTTTTAAATTGTTCCAAGTAGGTAGAAGTATCAGGAAGGGGGGTGGGGTGGCACTGTATGTCCAAGATCGCTTGAACTGTTGCATAAAAATGGGTATTAAGTCTGAAGTAACACATACAGAGTCTGTTTGGATAGAATTTTCAGAGGGGCATGAAAAATTGATTTTAGGTGTCATATACCATCCCCCAAACTTACATAAGGAACAAGGGAGACTACTATGGGAGAAAATTGTTAAGGCCACAAGGCACGATGATGTAGTAATTCTAGGAGACTTTAACTTTAGTCATATTGATTGGAATTTCTTGACTGGGAATTTAGAATCAGACGACTTCTTAGAAGTAGTTCAGGATTATTTTTTGAATCAGTTTGTGGCAGAGCCTACAAGGGGAAACAGCCTGCTTGACTTGGTTTTGGCAAACAAGGAAACCCTTGTTAATAATTTAGAAATTACATAGGAACTTGGCACAAGCGATCGCAAATCAATTACCTTTCGCATTGAATGGAAGTATGATTTTTTTATTTTTATTAACAAACTGGCCGATTCCCACCAAGGCAGGGTGTCCCGAAAAAGAAAAACTTTCACCATCATTCACCCCATCACTGTCTTGCCAGAAGGGTGCTTTACACTACAGTTTTTAAACTGCAACATTAACATCCCTCCTTCAGAGTGCAGACACTGTACTTCCCATCTACAGGATTCAAGTCGGGCCTGCCAGTTTCCCTGAATTCCTTCATAAATGTTACTTTGCTAACACTCCAACAGCACGTCAAGTATTAAAAACCATTTGCTCCATTCACTCCTATCAAGAACGCTCATGCATGCTCGCTGGAAGTTCAAGCCCCTTGCACTCAAAACCTCCTTTACCCCCTCCCTCCAACCTTTCCTAGGCCTACCCCTACCCTGCCTTCCTTACGCTACAGACTGATACACTCTTGAAGTCATCCTGTTTTGCTCCATTCTGGAAGTATGATAGTAGGTATAATTCAGTAATGGTCCCAGATTTTTGCTTAGCAGATTACAATGGGCTTAGAGAACACTTATCATCTGTTGACTGGGGTAACGAAGAGAGCTATCAATATGACAGTTTTCTGAACACTATACATGCTTCCCAAAGAACATATTTTTTTATTTTTTTTAATAACACACTGGCCGATTCCCACCAAGGCAGGGTGGCCCAAAGAAGTAAAACTTTCACCATCATTCACCCCATCACTGTCTTACCAGAAGGGTGCTTTACACTACAGTTTTTAAACTGCAACATTAACACCCATCCTTCAGAGTGCAGACACTGTACTTCCCATCTCCAGGACTCAAGTCCGGCCTGCCAGTTTCTCTAAATCCCTTCATAAGTATTACTTTGCTCACACTCCAACAGCACATCAAGTATTAAAGACCATTTGTCTCCATTCACTCCTAACACGCTCACACATGCCCGCTGGAAGTCCAAGCCCCTCGCACACAAAACCTCCTTTACCCCCTCCCTCCAACCTTTCCTAGGACGACCCATACCTCGCCTTCCTTCCACTTCAGACTGATACACTTTTGAAGTCACTCGGTTTAGCTCAATTCTCTCTACATGTCCGAACCACCTCAACAACCCTTCCTCAACCCTCTGGACAACAGTTTTGGCAATTGTGCACCTCCTCCTAACTTCCAAACTACTAATTCTCTGCATTATATTCACACCACACATTGCCCTCAGACATGACATTTCCACTGCCTCCAGCCTTCTCCTTGCTGCAACATTCATCACCCATGCTTCACACCGATATTAGAGCGTTGGTAAAACTGTACTCTCATACATTCCACTATTTGTCTACAAGGACAAAGTTCTTTGTCTGCACAGACTCCTAAGTGCACCGCTCACCCTTTTACCCTTATCAGTTCTATGATTCACCTCATCTTTCATAGACCCATCCACTGTGTTACAAAAAATGCGATTTCTAATAAGCAAAGAGATCTCCAGTGAATACTAGAAAGGACTGCCCTTCTAGCATCCAGCCTGTTACTTGGTTTTCGTAACAAGTAGTCAGTATCCTGGTCTAATTATCCATTAGAATTCAGTAAGATTCAGTAGTGCTTCAGGATTACAATTGGTATGCTACTACCTTATCAAATTAAATTAAATTAATCAAAATAAACAAAATAATCACTTTTCTCGTGTACAGTAGTATTGTGCTTAAGGCACATATCACATCTTTATGGCTTATTAGTGCCGTCTGGTACATTATTAGAATTTGACTACATAATACAAATATATACTAGTAAGTTTGTGTGTATGTGTTTAAGTGCTCTAAGTAGTTCGCTATGTCTCAAGACTCAACTAGACTTAACCAGTGACTGACTAAAAGTCCTCACACAAACTAACTTCTTGACCAACCTGGCAATCAGAACAGCTTGCTTTAACTATAAAACAACTGATAAGCCGAACAGCAATATTACAAGCAACAGCGACACAGAATCAGGAACAAGAAGATAATATAACGGCACTAAGCAGGGACCATCAGCAGATCTTCCAGAAAAGTAACAAAACTCCCATACTACTGAATCTAAGTTCAGCATTAGAAAATCCCCGACTGTGACAGTACACAGATACCAGTAGAAATTAGGTCAGAAGCTACAGCTCGGGGCCTGAGTTTCTCAGAGTGTCTAAGCAACACACAACCTCAGTACAATGTCGAAAATCACTAAGTCTAGGCAATGTTCTGTGAACAGAGTTCCAAAGAACCAACAAGAAAGCGATGGAGACAATCCTCCAACAAGGGCCCACAAGGGAGAGGAGTGTGGGACGTCTTGTTAGGAGAACATCCAACTGACAAGAGACTGCCCAGGCCAGACAGACTACTCCAGACGAGGTGTGATCACCCCCCCCGACCACGTGATTGCTCCGTGGACTGCGGCTGCCCAGCATCACAGAGAAGCTGGCAGAGTAATGAGCGAAATGCTTGTTAGACAAGGCAGTCAGCTACTTAACACTCGAGCTATGAGCACTGAATATATATATGAATGTTACATCCTACCTAATAATGTAACTAAGTCAAATAATAATATAAAGTAATATAATTACGATTTAGCTAATATTGCAAATAGTAGTAGGTTGGTAGGCAGCAACCACCCAGGGAAGTACTTCCGTTCTGCCAGATGACTGTGAAACAGAAACCTGTAACTGTTTTACATGATGGTAGGATTGTTGGTGTCTCTTTCTGTCTCATAAACATGCTAGATAACAGGGATATCTTGCTACTCCTACTTACACTTTGGTCACACTTCACAGACACGAATGTGCATATATATACATACATCTAGGTTTTTCTCCTTTTTCTAAATAGCTCTTGTTCTTCTTTATTTCTTCTATTGTCCATGGGGAAGTGGAATAGAATCTTTCCTCCATAAGCCATGCGTGTCGTGTGAGGTGACTAAAATGCCGGGAGCAATGGGCTAGTAGCCCCTTCGCCTGTAAACATTTACTAAAAAGAGAAGAAAAACTTTATAAAACTTGGATGCTTGAATGTGCATGGATGTAGTGCGGATGACAAGAAACAGATGATTGCTGATATTATGAATGAAAAGAAGTTGGATCTCCTGGCCCTAAGTGAGACAAAGCTGAAGGGGGGTAGGGGATTTTCGGTGGGGGGAAATAAATGGGATTAAATCTGGAGTGTCTGACAGAGTTAAAGCTAAGCAAGGGGTAGAAGTAATGTTGAAGGATCAGTTGTGGAAGGAGAAAAGAGAATATGAATGTACAAATTCAAGAATTATATGGATTAAAGTAAAGGTTGGATGCGAAAAGTGGGTCATAATAAGCGTGTATGCACCTAGAAAAGAGAGGAATGTAGAAGAGAGAGAGAGATTTTGGGAGATGTTAAGTGAATGTATAGGAATCTTTGAACCAAGTGAGAGAGTAATTGTGGTAGGGGACCTGAATGCTAAAGTAGGAAAAACTTTTAGAGAGGGTGTGGTAGGTAAGTTTGGGGTGCCAGGTGTAAATGATAATGGGAGATCTTTGATTGAACTTTGCATAGAAAGGGGTTTAGTTATAGGTAATGCATATTTTAAGAAAAAGAGGATAAATAAGTATACAAGATATGATGCAGGGTGAAATGACAGTAGTTTGTTGAATTATGTATTGGTAGATAAAAGACTCTTGAGCAGACTTCAGGATGTACATGTTTATAGATTGGCCACAGATATATCAGATCACTTTTTAATTGTAGCTACACTGAGAGTAAAAGGTAGATACGATTCAAGGAGAATAGAAGCATCAGGGAAGAGAGAGGTGAAGGTTTATAAACTAAACAAGGAGGCAGTTAGGGTAAGATATAAACATTGGAGGATAGATGGGCTAATGAGACCATAGGCAATGGGGTCGAAGAGGTATGGGGTAGGTTTAAAAATGTAGTGTTAGAGTGTTCAGCAGAAGTTTGTGGTTACAGGAAAGTGGGTGCGGGAGGGAAGAGGAGCGATTGGTGGAATGATCATGTAAAGAGAGTAGTAAGGGAGAAAAAGATAGCATATGAGAAGTTTTTACAAAGTAGAAGTGATGCAAGGAGGGAAGAGTATATTGAGAAAAAGAAAAAGGTTAAGAGAGTGGTGAAGCAACGTAAAAAGAGAGCAAATGAGTGGGTGAGATGTTATCAACAAATTTTGTTGAAAATAAGAAAAAGTTTTGGAGTGAGATTAACAAGTTGAGGGAGCCTAGAGAACAAATGGATTTGTCAGTTAAAAATAGGAGATAAGAGTTATTAAATGGAGAGTTATAGGTATTGGGAAGATGGAGGGAATATTTTGAGAAATTATTAAATGTTGATGAAGATAGGGAAGTTGTGATTTCATGTATAGGGCAAGGAGGAATAGCATCTTTTAGGAGTGAGGAAGAGTCAGTTGTGAGTGTTGGGGAAGTTCATGAGGCAGTAGGTAAAATGAAATGGGGTAAGGCAGCTGTGATTGATGGGATGAAGATAGAAATGTTAAAAGCAGGTGGGGATATAGTTTTGGAGTGGTTGGTGCTATTATTTAATAAATGTATGGAAGAGGGTAAGGTACCTAGAGATTGGCAGAGAGCATGCATAGTTCCTTTGTATAAAGGCAAAGGAGACAAAAGTGAGTGCAAAAATTATAGGGGATAAGTCTGTTGAGTATACCTGGTAAAGTGTATGGTAGAGTTATTATTGAAAGAATTAAGAGAAAGATGGAGAGTAGGAATTGGAAAATGAATATAACAGGGTGGATAGGGGGCAATGTGGCAGACGTTGCAGGTGTATTGTATAGGAGGTAGGTTACTGAAAGCAGTGAAGAGTTTTTACTAGGATAGTGAGGCTCAAGCTAGAGTATGTAGGAAAGAGGGAGATTGTTTCCCAGTAAAAGTAGGCCTTAGACAAGGATGTGTGATGTCACCATAGTTGTTTAATATATTTTTAGATAGGGTTGTAAGAGAAGTTAATGTGAGGGTCTTGGCAAGAGGTGTGGAGTTAAAAGATAAAGAATCATACATAAAGTGGAAGTTGTAACAGTTGCTCATTGCTGATGACACTGTGCTCTTGGGAGATTCTGAGAAGTTCCAGAGGTTGGTGGATGAATTTTGTAGGGTATGTAAAAGAATAAAATTAAAAGTGAATACAGGAAAAAGTAAGGTTATGAGGATAAAAAGATTAGGTGATGAAAGATTGGATATCAGATTGCAGGGAGAGAGTGTTGAGGATGTGAATGTATTGAGATATTTGGGAGTGGACGTGTCAGCGGATGGGTCTGTGAAAGATGAGGTGAATCATAGAATTGATAAGGGGAAAAGGGTGAGCAGTGCACTTAAGGAGTCTGTAGAGACAAAGAACTTTGTCCTTGGAGGCAAAGAGGGGAATGTGTGAGAGTATAGTTTTACCAACGCTCTTATATGGTTGTGCAGAATGAGTAATGAATGTTGCAGCGAGGAGAAGGCTGGAGGCAGTGGAGATGTCATGTCTGAGGGCAATGTGTGGTGTGAATATAATGCAGAGAATTCGAAGTTTGGAAGTTAGGAGGAGGTGCGGGATTGCCAAAACTGTTGTCCAGAGTGTTGAGGAAGGGTTGTTGAGGTGGTTTGGACATGTGGAGAGAATGGAGCGAAACAGAATGACTTCAAGAGTGTATCAGTCTGTAGTGGAAGGAATGCGTGGTAGGGGTCAGCCTAGGAAAGGTTGGAGGGAGTGGGTAAAGGAGGTTTTTTGTGTGAGGGGCTTGGACTTCCAGCAGGCATATGTGAGCATGTTAGATAGGAGTGAATGGAGACAAATGGTTTTTAATACTTGACGTGCTGTTGGAGTGTGAGCAAAATAATATTTATTAAGGGATTCAGGGAAACCGGCAGGCCGGACTTGAGTCCTGGAGATGGGAAGTACAGTGCCTGCACTCTGAAGGAGGGGTGTTAATGTTGCAGTTTAAAAACTGTAGTGTAAAGCACCCTTCTGGTAAGACAATGATGGAGTGAATGATTGTGAAAGCTTTTCTTCTTCGGGCCTCCCTGCCTTGGTGGGAATCGGCCAGTGTGCTAATAAAAAAAATAATAAAATTATATGGACAGGTAATATACATTATATATATTGTGACCCATTCAGGGGTCACAATACCCCCAGCATGACAAACGGTCACACTATAAGTTGCGTTAATGCCTTTCACATTGTGATAACTTGTGTCACTTTAATAACACAGTTTAATTTAAAAAAAAAATCAAGAGTCACTTGTGCCAAGCACTTACATTTCACAGTGTCTATTTCACTATAAGTTATGCCCCTCGTACTAGGGCTGTACACAGTATCGTATCTGCATACTCGTGGTTATGTACATCAGTGTAGAGACAGGATAGTGTAGACAAGCATGACACATTGTGGCTTGATCATAGTAGTGAAGACTATAATATAACTGCAGTCTTGTGCGATAGACAGGAGACGGCATTCCACTCTTAAGTAGTGGTAGTGGAATGCGAGGCAGTTTGGACATTTGCGTAAGACAAAGCTTAAGGTGCAGTAACTTAAGGTATGTAGTGGGGGGGGGGTCTGTGGCAGGACTGTTCCTCCACTCAGTAACTAACATCGCCCACACAACACTACACACTCAACACTCAGCTTCTGTCTCCAACTGTCTCCTCCTCACACCAACATATCACCACTATTGTGAATATATGAATAGAATAATTAGACATGAGTATACATAGTTAACATGGGCTTGATAGATTATGTTACTTTACTGAATTTGACGTAGCAAGTAACAAATGGTATTTGGGTATAAAATTACGTTAATTTAAATGTAACTGATAATTAAGGATGTGACAGAGCATCAGCAATTACATTACAATGGCCATTGATATGTTGTGTACTAATAGATATGGCTGGATTCTGAGAGCCCACCTCATGATCCTAGCATTTTTACTCCACTCTAGGTGAGTGGATTGTGGTCTGAAAAACGTTAATTTTAAATGGGGAAGTGCCCAAATACACGTCAAAATGTTCCAAGGACACCATAAGAGCAAGAGCCTCTCTCAATAGTGGCATAATTTTTCTGGTGTTGACATGGTGTTGCCACACTAGCTGGAGATTCGTCTGTAAAAACTTACATTTGTGGTCACGGTGGTGCCTGCGCTAACCTTCCTATGGTGTAGAAATATACCTAGTTGGATGAATCTTATTGTGGCTAGCTGGTCTAGTGGCTAATGCGACGGGCTGGAGTTTTGAGACTCTATGACCGCGGGTTCAATCCCGGCCGGGGGTATGGTTCGTTTGCAATCGTGTCATTATGATTTCTTGAGTCATCTTGACGGCAGTGAAGGGACTTGAGCTAGAGTTCGTCACGGCCACGCTAGCTGGAGATTCGTCTGTAAAAACTTGCATTTGTGGTCACAGTGGTGCCTGTGCTAACCTTCCTATGGTGTAGAAATATACCTAGTTGGATGAATCTTATTGTGGCTAGCTGGTCTAGTGGCTAATGCGACGGGCTGGAGTTTTGAGACTCTATGACCGCGGGTTCAATCCCGGCCGGGGGTATGGTTTGTTTGCAATCGTGTCATTGCGATTTCTTGAGTCATCTTGACGGCAGTGAAGGGACTTGAGCTAGAGTTCATCACGGCCATGCTAGCTGGAGATTCATCTGTAAAAACTTGCATTTGTGGTCACAGTGGTGCCTGTGCTAACCTTCCTATGGTGTAGAAATATACCTAGTTGGATGAATCTTATTGTGGCTAGCTGGTCTAGTGGCTAACGCGACGGGCTGGAGTTTTGAGACTCTATGACCGCGGGTTCAATCCCGGCCGGGGGTATGGTTTGTTTGCAATCGTGTCATTACGATTTCTTGAGTCACCTAGAGGACTATTATGAGAAAATTCAAGAGTGGTATCTCGAAAAGAAGTTGGCAATACTGCTAAACTCCTCACGTCTTTGGAACCATTACTTTTCTCCTTTTTCATGAGGATACCATCCTTGTAATAATAACAGTTTTCTAGTAGATTGGCCTGTTCCTCAGAAACTGCTATACTTCTACAATGATTCAAGTCTGGATCTGAAGTTTGAGCCTGAATCAGGTCATTTCTTCTGAGACCTTTTCCAGCGGAACACTCGGGGTTAATCATGGCTTGACTAGGTTTAAAGGTTCCAGTTTGTATTGCCTTACTGAATAGCAAATCTAAACCCAGGTCTTTATTTTCAGATGGCTCTCCCACCCCCCCCCACCTCCCCCCCCGAGCAGGCATTGCACAAGTAATAATGTTCAAGGAAAAATAATGCTGGACCTTCGTTTAATGCTTATCCAAGCATAGTGGGTTTCAGAAGAGTTATTTATCACCATCAGTTCTTTACAAATACCTGGTGGTATACATCATTTTCCGATCAACAGTCCAACCCCTGTATGGGGAATTCTTTACTTTGTACTCCAACAGTTATCCAACCCACATAGTCGGGTTTTCCAAAAACACTTTATGCAATGGTTACTTTAATTAGGCACCACCTTTACGCCTCTAACAAGACTTCTATCTTGGTGTCTGGAGTGATCATCAAGGGTAATACGTCTGTCCTCAAAAAAGGGGACAGATAACTCCCCGTGTCTCGAAATGTAGTGCGTTAACTACCCTTTTTTCATCGGGCCGACTTTTCTGTAGAAGGTAAGGTTCCATGGCCTTGTGAACTTGGTTTCAGAATGTAGTCATCTCGTCTGTTGGGGTCTCTGGAATGGGACGACTCCAAGTTCCCTCTTAACAGGCCGGGGCTTTAGCTTGAGACCTGGGAGGAGATCACTGAGTAGGGTATCTTCTGGGGAGTTTCATAGTTCCGTCATATTTCTTTCTACTCTTGGTTTTCCAAATGTCCTGATATGTGGCAGTAATTACAAATTCCGTTGGGAACATCATCCCTATTCAAGACTTGAATATTTTCCGAAGCATCCCCCCGCCCACCCCCTTACAAACCCCCTCGCCTCTTGGAGAACGCACTGGTATACGCTCTTTCAAACTTGATCTTTTCTTGGGGATTTTTTCCAAAAAGCCTCTAGACGTTTCCTCTTACCCCCCCCCCCCCCCCCCCCCCCCCGTCATCTGGTGATCAATCTCATAATGATCAGCCATCGCGCAGTTTCTATTAGGCATTTGGGCTGAACGTTCGATAAGGTAAGAAAGTAGGTCGTCCGTCAAATATTGAGGAAATCTTCATTTAAAATCAATTGAGAAAAAGGATTCCAACTGTTTTGTTGCAATTTGAAACCGAAAGCCATCTCTCAAATGGAGGGATAGATGTACTACAGACACACAATATAAAAACCCCCTCATCATATTAATCTCTCAACCCTACCTTCCCTCCATCACCACCTCTTCCCCCCCCCCCCCCCCCCCCCCCCCCCCCCCCTACAACCTTACCCCCCCCCCCCCCCCCCCCCCCCCCCCCCCCCCCCCCACCCCCCCCCCCCCCCCCCCCCCAACACCCCCCCCTACCCCCCCCCTCCCCCCTCCCAACCATAACAACGTCCTCATTTGCAGCTGTACTGTCCTCTCATGAGAAGACGCCGTCGCTAGCTGTGCCTTCCCCCCCACACGGTAGTGTGCTTATCAGTGCCCCCCCCGCCCATGTTTCCTGGGCCACTCATAATTTTTAGGGCTCGCCCTGGTTTTCAAAGGCTTCAAAAAATGCGTGAGGTTTTCTTCACAGAATCTGGGTAACCATGGCTGCCGCTTGATGAACATTGAATGTTCTGACATCTTGTGTCGGCGAGATTCAATTTTTCCTGAGTGAGTTTGTCTATCAAGTTGATGGATTTCCTCTTTCAAATCTTCAGTTTAAACTTAAGTCGGGCTTCAATGTACGTAGTTTGTAATTCAAGAAGCGTTCTAATCTCTTGAATTGTTCCGGAGAGTGGATCTCTGGAGGAATTTGAATAGAGTTCCACTGGAAAAACTCTGGATTATTCTTCATCGGAGCTCTGGGTTCTGTCAAGTAGAGAATGTGGTTTGTTCCTTGTGTAACTAACAACCCCCGGGCCCCCCCCCCTCGCCCCCCTCCCCCCCCGACACCCCCCCCCCCCCCCCCCCCCCCCCTGGACCCCACCATAACACGTCTAGGTGTTCCCCAAGTGGTCTGAGCTTGAGATGAAACTGGTCGCGCCTTGGAGGTCTTAGGTCTCGTTGATATGTCCTTAGTTGTACTGAAGCATTTCCATTATTTACTAATGACTGTGGTCAAATGTGAAATTTAGGACTTTCATTATCTTTAAATCCTTGCCGAAAAAACAAAAAACCACCCCCCCGAGTCTTCTTTGGGCATCTGGAAAAAAGTAAATTCCAAAAGGGCTAAAACCACCCCACCCCCCCTGCCCGTATTAGGGTAACATGAAGTATAGTGCTTGTCAAGACTTTTTAATTCTTCTGGAAAAGAGACTTTGCTATTTGCCAACAAGTTTGTAACTTTATTGTATTCAATCATTCAACTGTAAGGTCTTCAAACCTGGGACAGATAATTCAGCATATTTTAATAAGTCTGTATTTCAAAGGTTTTCAGTCTCCCAGACAGGGCCCCAATTTATTACGATAAACTTTATAAACCCTGGGCGTTGTTAGTGTAGGGGACTTTTTCAAGGGGAAAATTGTTCTTCCTGTTCTATCGTATAATAAGGTTGTAGGGAGATCAACAACATCCCCCTCTCCCCCCCTAAACATACCTATCCCCCCCCATCTTTTAATATAGAATAGTATTGTTATAACAAGTATTTGTTTGTATCCTATTCTTAATATATATATATATATATGTAATTATATAAATATTATATATATATATATATATTATATTCATATATATATATATATATTACAGACTTATATTTACTTAAATATGAAGACCTTCAATTTTGTTGTATGAACCTTTCATATACAGTTGACAAAATTTACATTATTTCCTATTTTCTAAGGAGATTAGGTTAATGGGTTTAGGCAAACTCGAGTCTCACAGATGAGAATTTGTTTAAGGGAAAATTTCACAAATTTCTGGTGACTTAGCGAGTAAAGTGAGGTAAGCTGTGGAGACCTTCACTACACAGAGAGAGGTTTGCTGTACTGGTTAATCTACCCCACTCACACCTGACGTCAAGCTCGCTTCAGGCGAGTTGTGTAGAGTGAGGCCAAACAAATTGGTCGTTACCCATTTCCTCAGCCACAGAATAAATTATTATACATATAATGAAAAATGGGAAAGGTGAAAATGAATATTTAAATTATAAAGCTGATTACTTCGTTTTTAGCATTTAACGATAGTAATCGCAATATAATATTAGAAAGATGAGCAACTATGAAAGACATATTATAACTGCATCTCTGCATAACATTGCCAGTCTGCCAGATAATGAGTCATTCTATCTCTCTCAACTGTTCTTGAGATTAGGACCCAGTAGGTAATGGAGGAGTTACGGAAATCTAACGAATGAGTCTGGATGGGGTCCTTAGGGTCAGACACCTTGTCAGCCACCCTTAGAGTGTTAGATCTGTCTAGGATAGTTGATACAGGTGTAGCATTCATGGTACTAGTATGAGGTTGAGTCATACTACCAGCTCACTCTGTATTATTGTGTTAGTAGATGGGTAGTGTGTTGAGCGTGTAGGGAATTACATAGGTCTCAGGACCACTTCAACCATAGTTGCTCTTCTTCACATCATCAAATAGAGCCATATTCCTAATAGTGGACACTATGCTCTCTGTATCTGAATCATAACCAGACATCTCTGCATGCCAGCCTCAAACCACAGCTTATCATTAATTAATGCTTCTGACAGGTTCTGCGGTGTAATTCCTGTTACATATCACACCGGAGATTATTTGGCTATTCCGCCAACACGTCTGAAGCCTTAAAGTACTCAACTCTGACAAGTCAGAGTATGCTCTTAAAACTGTTTCCACTTTGAACGCACTCGAAAAATAAATGCACTACAAGTGAGTGATTATGGGAAACTATAATGTTAATAATAGAAATTTTTTTTAGGGGTGTTGGTTGTTGTGTTAGAGCTAGGGCTCATAAAACAGTATTTCCATCTCCTTGGATCAAGAGACTCAGTCAAGTACATACATCCACCTATTATGTTGTACAAGACTAAACTCATAGTCTTCAGATTAGGAAAGTACTCAAAGTGTTTGACCATAGAGTTACTATTGTGTCAAACTGGTCAATTTATCCAACACCTTGGATCAAGAGCATCCTGGACAGGCCTCCATTTGTTACAAAAAATGCGATTTCTAATAAGCATATGGATCTTCAGTGAATACTAGAACGGACTGCCCTTCTAGCATCCAGCCTGTTACCTAGTTTTTGTAAAAGTAGTCAGTTATCTGGTCCATTATTCCTTTAGAATTCAGTAAGATTCAATAGTGCTTCAGGATTACAATTGGTATGCTACTAACTAAAGAAATTGAAATTTAATAAGTTTTTAATAATAAAATTGTCTTCTTGGGCGTTTGTATTATCAAATTAAATTAAAATTAATCAATATAAACAAAATAACCACTGCTCTCGTGTACAGTAGTATTGTGCTGAAGGCACATAACACATCTTTATGGCTTATAAGTACAGTCTAGTACTTATTAGAATTTGACAACATAATACAAGTAAGTTTGTGTGTATGTGTGTAAGTGCTCTAAGTAGTTTGCTATGTCTCAAGACTCGACTATACTTAACCAGTGACTGACTAAAAGTCCTCACATAAACTAACTTCTTGACCAACCTGGCAATCAGAACAGCTTGCTTGAACAATAAAACGACTGATAAGCCTAACAGCAATATAACAAGGAACAGCGACACCGAATCAGGAACAAGAAGATAATATATTGACATTAAGTAGGAACCATCAGCAGATTCTCCACAAAAGTCACAAAACTCTTATACTACTGAATCTAAGTTCAGCATTAGAAAATCCCCGACTGTGACAGTACACAGATACCAGTAGAAATTAGGTCAGAAGCTACAGCTCAGGGCCTGAGTTTCTCATAGTGTCTAAGCGACACACAACCTCAGTACAACGTTGAAAATCACTAAGTCTAAGCAGTGTTCTGTGAACAGAGTTCTACAGAACCAACAACAAGAAAGCGACAGAGACGATCCTCCAACAAGGGCCCAAAAGGAAAAGGAGTGTGGGACGTCTTGTTAGGAGAATGTCCAACCAACAAGAGACCACCCAGGCCAGACAGACTACTCCAGGCGAGGTGTGATCACCCGCCCTCCGATCATGTGATTGCTCCATGGACTGCTGCTGCCCAGCAACACAGATAAGCCAATAGAGTAATGAGCGAAAAGCTTGTTAGACAAGGCCGTCAGCTATTAACACTCAAACTATGAGCACTGAATATATATTAAAAATGTTACATGTCTACTAAATAATATAACTATGTCAAATAATAATATAAAGCAATATATTTATGATTTAGCTAATATCAAAAATATAAGCAATGTAAAATTACAGTGGACCCCCGCATACCGTACGCATAGCATAACCTGTCCTCACATCCGTCATCCGCCGCCCCCCTCCCCCGCCCCCCCCCCCCCCCCCCGCTTTTATCACAAAATTTTTCCCTCGCCATACCGCTCAAAAAACCCGCTCACCCCTCTTCGTCTGAGATGCAATCAATGTGCGCCCTTAGCCAGGCCTCAACAGTGCCGCCCAGTGGCATTGTTACCAGCCGCCTCCACGGTAACATCCATGCATACATCGGAACATTTTATATTATTACAGTGTTTTTGGTGATTTATCTGGAAAATAAGTGACCATGGGCCCCAAGAAAGCTTCTAGTGCCAACCCTTCAGAATAAGGGTGAGATTTACCATAGAGATGGAAAGAAAAGAGATCATTGATAAGTATGAAAGTGGAGTGCGTTGTCGCCGAACCTGGCCATGTTGTACAAGAAAACCAAAAATCAACCATCGCTACTATTGTGGGCAACAGAAGTGGCAATCAGGGGGGGAAGCAACTGTTCTTGCCAAAGGTTTAACTGTGTTTTCGAAACAGAGATCGGCAAGTGATGGAGATGTTGAGAGGACTCTTATGGTCGTGGATAAAATGAAAAGCAGGGTAGCAGGAGATAGCGTCTCTCAAGCGATCATAAGCCGAAAAAGGCTAGGAAGTTGCATGAGGGATTTTATTTTTTAAAAATAAAAAAATGCCGCAACTAGTGTGATGTGAGTGAATTTAGGGCCAGCAAAGGGTTTGGTTTGAGAGATTTAGAAGCTTAGTGGCATACATAGTGTGAATAAGGCATGGAGGAGGCTGCCAGTTCGGCACACCACAAAGCAGCTGGGGGCTTTGAAAATATTGTGCCAGGAATTAAAGGAGTACATGAGACAGGTGAAGGGACTGAAACCTGAACCAAGTGTTAATTGTGATGAAACAGGCCTGTTTTGGAAGAAAATACCAAGCGGACCTACATTTACTTGAGGAGGGAAAAAGGCACTCCAGGACATAAGCCTATGAAAGACAGACTACTTTGTTGTTGTGTTCCATGTACTGGTGATTGCAAAGTGAAGCACTTTATTAGTGTTATCTCACTCTGAAAAATCCCAGACCGTTCAGAGCAAAAAGAAAAGAATTCTCAAGGAGAAAGAATTTTGTTTGTTGCTGTGGAGGGCAAACAGTTAAGGGCATGGGTCAGACTAGGGGATTTTTCTATGACTGGTTACACCATTGCATTTGCCCCCAATGTGAAAGATTACCTAAACTTTGAAAAGAATTAGAACTTAAGTGCCTCCTGGTGTTAGACAATGCCCCTGGTCAACCTACAGACGTGGCAGAGCGACTTTATGGGACATGAAATTTCATTAAGGTGAAGTTTTTGCCTCCTTATACCACTCCTCTCTGCAGCCCCATGGACCAGCAGGTTATTGCAAACTCAAAAAACTGTACACAAAAGCTCTGTTTGAAAGGTGCTTTGTAGTGACCTCAGAAACTCAACTGACTCTAGAGAAGTTGTGGGAGAGCACTTTAATATCCTCAATTGTGTAAACCTTATAGTAAGCTTGGGAGGGGAGTGACTAAGGAAGACCTGAACTCTTGCTTGGAAGAAACTGTGGCCAGAATGTGTAGACAAAAAGGGATTTTGAAGGGTTTGAGGCTAACCTGAGGGGATTATGCAGTTGAGGATCCATTGTGGCTTATTGGGGAAAGTCCTTGGGGTTGGAGGTTAGTGGGGATGATGTGGAAGAGTTGGTGGAGGAGGACAATGAAGTGAACTAACCCTGATGAGCTGATAGATCAAACTTCAACAGCAAGAGGCAGACCTGAGGAGGAAACTGTGTTCGAAGGAGGGGAGTGGAGAAATTGAAGGAATTGCTACTACAAAGATTAAGGAAATCTGTGCAAAGTGGCTTGAAGTGCAAACCTTCATGGATGAAAATCACCCTCACAAAGCTATTTGCAAGCCGTTGCTGGTGATTATTACACTGACATTGTTGTGAAACACTTTAGGGAATAGTCGTTTAAAGGAACGGAGGGTACAGGCCACTTCTGGAGTTTATCTGGAGAAAGTTCCGGGGGTCAACGCCCCCGGGCCGAAGTCTAGGACCGAGGGGGGGCCCTCCCCTTAGGGCAGTGCCAGGATCCCGACGACCCCTCACCAGCGCGGACTATACCCAGGTACACCCATTTTACTGATGGGATCACATAGACAACAGGTGGAAAGAAAAAACACGTCCAATGTTTTACTCTGGCTGGGAATCGAACCCAGGACCTCACCGTGTGAAGCGAGAGCGTTAACACCAGGCCACCAGAGCCTGACTCTAATGGACAGATATGTTGTGCGAAAGAAGTCCAGTGTCTCTAAGCTGGTCCTAGTGGCATTTAAAAGAAGAAGGGAAGTAAACCCCAGGAAAGGACTCGACACCTAAAGTATTATTTTATTCATTTATTTATTTATTTATTTATTTAATTTATTTATTTACAATTTGAGCACACATACAGAGGTACAAAAAAATACAGATAAGAGCAGTAATGCCAAAGCCACTTATACTATGCATAGCATACGGGCTGGGCTTAAAATTAACTTAAAGATTAACTAAGCATGATGAAATCCCCCCCCCCCCCCCCAGTGATAAAAACATTAATGTAAACAGATTACTATAAGCACAAGTGAGTATTTACAAAGACAGGTCATATGGTTGCATGCATTGTTGTCATTCAGGTAGAATGGGTATTCTTTTAGGTAGTGTAATTTAAAAAATAATAAAGTTAGATTGGGTTTAGGTTTAACATTTATGTGATATTAAATTGTGAGAAGAAACATTTGAAGATATCAATTTATAAGGTTCAGTTATTCAGTATTCATTTGGTTTTGGGTGAGTAGTGATCTTTGAGAGAGACTTGAATTTATAAACAGGTAGTCTAGTGTTCTTTTATATTTACAGGTAATGAATTCCAGATTTTAGGGCCTTTTATGTGCATTGAGTTTTTGCATAGGTGAGATGGACACGAGGTAAAATCAAAGAGTGATCTGTGCCTTTGTGTTATGGTCATGTTGTTCTGTTTGAGGTTGGCAAAGGGATGTTTGAGGGGAGGGTAATATCAGGTTTAAGTGTTTTTTATGTATGTAAAGGTGCAGTAATAAGTATGGATGTTTTTTGATGGTAGTAGGTTGAGTGTATTGATATTGGTGGAGTGTGCTGCCTTGTAGTGGTGAATTTGTTATCATTCTACTGCAGCCTTTTTGTTGGGTAATTTAGTGGTCTGAGAGATGGTTACTTGTTTGTTGAGCCCATGCACATTCCATAGGTGTGATAAGGGGTAATAAGAGAGTGATATAGGGCCAGGAGGGCTTGACCCCCCCCCCTCCCCCCCCCGCCCGCCCCCCCCCCTCCCCCCCCACCCCCCCCCCCACACCTCTGCTAGTACCGTATCTTCGATAGTATGGCCTACAGTTTGGATATTTTCTTAGAAATTTGTTGTATATGTGTATGAAATTTGAGTCTATTATCAAGTGTGGATTCCTAGAATTTTCCCTCTGTTTGCTTTGTGATAGGTGATCCGTTTATCTTATGTTAAAGAGGGGACATCTGTAGCTCTGTTACCAAACTGAATGAATTAGGTTTTGTCAATGGTTTAGTGTAAGTTTGTTTGTCCTCATCCAGGGTAGATATTTTCTGTAATTCGTATTTACAGTATTGGCTTAGCGTGACTTGGCTCGGGTTGGGAGAAGACGCGTTGTGTGTCATCTGGCAAATAGTGTGGGTTTGTTCAGTTAATTGCGAAGCATTTGGTAGGTCATTTTATGTATAGGAGAAAGAGAAGGAGGGCCAAGGACACTTCCCTGTGGGACACAACTGTAAATTGGTTGTGCGAAGAGTTTGGCCCATTTGCAGACCACATATTTGGCTTCTGTTGCTGAAGGTATGACTTGAGGTAGTGAGGGGAGTGCTCCTTATACCATTAGTGGACAATTTTACGTGGAGCAAGTCATGGTCACTGTATCAAAAGCTTTAAGTAAGTCAATGAAGATCCCCAGTGGGACTTCTTTTTTCTCTATTGCAGTGTATATATGTTCTAGCATGTGTATAATAGCATCATTAGTATTTTTATTAGGCCTGAATCCAAATTGGCAGGGGTTGAGTATGTTTTGGGAGATAAGGTAGGAGTAGATTCGTTTATGAATTAATTTTTCGAAGATTTTTGAGAGAGGGTGTAAGTTGGATATTGGCCTATAGTTATTTCAACTCCCCCCCCCTGTTTGGTCTCCTCCTTTGTGGATCGGGGATTCCCCTTCTAAACATTAACACTCTCTCTCCCCTCCTCCCATCACATCAATCATAACCAGATCTTCAATAAAAGTAAGTGTCATGTAATTGTGCATGTCTTTTTCAGTTTGTGTGTATTAAAATTAACATTTCATGTGGTGAATTTTTTTTTTTCATACTTTTGGGTGTCTTGCACGGATTAATTTGATTTCCATTATTTCTTATGGGGAAAATTCATTCGCATACCAATCATTTCGCATAACAATCAGCCCTCTTGCACGGATTAAAGTCGCTATGCGGGGGTCCACTGTATATGAACAGGTAATATACATTATATGCATTGTGACCCATTCAGGGGTCGCAATACGCTGACACATCCACTCCCAAATATCTGAATACTTTCACCTCCTCCATACTCTCTCCCTCCAATCTGATATCCAATCTTTCATCACCTAATCTTTTTGTTATCCTCATATCGTTACTCTTTAGTGTATTCACTTTTAATTTTCTTTTTTACATACCTTACCAAATTCATCCACCAGCCTCTGCAACTTCTCTTCAGAATCTCCCAAGAGCACAGTGTCATCAGCAACAATAGAGCAACACTGACAACACCCACTTACGTGTGATTCTTTTTCTTTTAACTCCACACCTCTTGTCAAGACCCTCGTGTTTACTTCTCTTACAGCCCCATCTATAAATATATTAAACAACCATGGTGACATCACACATCCTTGTCTAAGGCCTACTTTTACTGGGAAATAATCTCCCTCTTTTCTACATTTCTAACTTGAGCCTCAACTATACTCGTCAAAATAAAAACTCCTGTAACCACAACTGTTGCTGAAACTCTCTAACACTACATTTTTAAACCTACCCCATACCTCTTCGACCCTATTGTCTATGCTCTCATTAGCCCATCTATCCTCCAATAGCTGTTTATATCTTACCCTAACTGCCTCCTCTTTTAGTTTATAAACCTTCACCTTTCTCTTCCCTGAAGTTCTATTCTCTTTTGTTCCTATCTACCTTTTACTCTCAGATGTAGCTACAACCTAAAAAATTGATCTGATATATCTGTGGCCCACCCCCCCCCCCCCCCACCCCCTCTTTAAACACTGTACATCCTAGAAGCTCACCCACACAGTCTTTTATCTATGTGAATCTAACCAAACAAACAGACTGTCTTTTTGCCCTACATATATCTTGAATACTTATTTATCCTCTTTTCTTAAAATATGTATTACCTATAACTAAACCCTTTCTATACAAAGTTCAATCAAAGGGCTCCATTATTCATTTTACACCTGGCACCCCAAGCTTACCTACCACCCCCTCTCTAAAACTTTCTCCACTTTAGCATTCGGCCCTTACCTCAATTACTCTCCCACTTGGTTCAAAGGTTCCTATACATTCATTAACATCTTCCCAAAATCTCTCTCTCTCTCCTCTACATTCCTCTCTTATCCTGGTTTTGCATACATGTTTATTATGACCACTTTTCGGAATCCAACCTTTAATCCACATAATACTTGAATTTACACATTCATATTCTCTTTTCTCCTTCCATAACTGATCCTTCAACATTATTGCTATCCCTTCCTTAGCTCTAACTCTCTCAGATACTCCAGATTTAATCCCATTTATTTCTCCCCACAGAAACTCCCCTACCCCCTTCAGCTTTGTTTCGCTTAGGGCCAGGACATCCAACGTTTTTTCATTCATACACCCTCGCCCCACTCGCCAATCATCTTTTTCTTGTCATTCGCACTACATCCACACACATTCAAGCATTACAGTTTTATAAAGTTTTTCTTCTTCTCTTTTTTAGTAAATGTTTACAGGAGAAGGGGTTACTAGCCTATTGTTCCCGGCATTTTAGTCGCCTCATACGACATGCATGGCTTATGGAGGAAAGATTCTTTTCCACTTCCCTCATGGACAATAGAAGGAATAAAGAAGAACAAGAGCTATTTAGAAAAAGAAAAACCTAGATGTATGTATACATATAAGCATGTGTGTGTCTGTGAAGTGTGACCAAAGTGTAAGTAGGAGTAGCAAGATATCCCTGTTATCTAGCATGTTTATGAGAGAGAAAAAGTCACCAGCAATCCTACCATCATGTTAAACAGTTACAGGTTTCTGTTTTGCAGTCATCTGGCAGGACGGTAGTATAGTGGACCCCGGGATAACGATATTATTTCAATCCAGAAGTCTGTTTGGGTGCCGTTATAGACCGAATTTGTTCCCATAAGAGATATTGTGAATTAGATTAGTCCATTTCAGACCCAGAAAAATACACCTACAAAAGCACTTACAAAAATACACTTACATAATTGGTCGAGTTGGGAGCTGATCCTTATGCGGGGGTGCACTGTACTTCCCTGGGTGGTTGCTGTCTACCAACCTTATATGGGATAAAGAACATTTATCCCATATAAAGAAATTAGATCAAATACAAATGATCCAAAGTGGATGAATAAACCATACCACGGGCGGAATTGAACCCGTGGTCAGAGAATATCAAAACTCAATCCTGCCCATGGTATGGTTTGTTTGCAATCGTGCCATTACGATTTCGTGAGTCATGGATGAATAATAGGCTCAAATATCTTTTAGGGCAGAAGAAAGGAATTTATAGGCATATCAGAAGAGGTGAGGGTCATCTTATGAATCGGTATATTGACAATAAGAGAAACGTTAAAAAAAGAGGATAAGAAAAGCTAAGCGGGACTATGAAATTAAAGTTGCAGGGATTTGAAAACTAACCCAAAAAGTTTTTTCCAGGTGTATAGAACAGAAGTTAGAGATAAGATAGGTCCCCTTAAAAATAACTATGGGCATCTTAATGACAAAGAGAACGAAATGGCTTGATTTAAAAATTATTTTACACAGGAAGAAAACAAACAATATCCCAGTAATTAATTTTTATTTTTTGGGCTGAAAAAGGGACAAATTATTTTAACATTACAGTCACTAGTGAAATGGTTATGAAACAAATAGCCCCGCTGAAGAAAAAATAAGTTGGGGGGACCTGATGGTTTTTTCCCAAGGGTTCTTAAGGAATGAAAAAGGGAAAAACTCTTTGAACCTTTTCAAATTTTTTTTAATTTATTTTCTTCAAACATTTTGTAGTGTCTGATATGTGGAAGAGGGGTAATGTAATTCCCTATTTTTTAAAACAGGGGAAAGCCCGTTCCCGAAAAATTTACCCCCATTAAGCCTAACCTCAATTGTAGGCAAATTATTTTAAGTCAATTATAGCGGGACAGTTAAGAAGCCATCTCAAAAAAGCATAGCTTGTTTAAATGTTACTCGCATGGATTAAAGGGGGGCCCTTTCCCTTTAATAATTTTTTAAACCCTTTCTTCATTTAAAACCCTTTTTAGGTTGTTGTTCAGGATAAAGAATTCGAATTGTTTTTTAGTTTTTTGAAAGGCTTTTGTTTAAAAGTACCGCATAGAGACTTTTAAAGAAAGTGGGGGCTCATGGGTTTGGGGGGGAAAATTTGCTGTGGAAACTTTAAACACATATGTCATGGATTGATATGGCTCCCCAAATAGGAACCAGAGGTATTTCTAAATGGTTTAAATCGGAGTGGGGATCTGTAACAAGTGGCTTTCCCACAGGCATCAGCCCTTGGGGGCCCGGGGTTGTTTATAAAAATATCAATGATCTGAGGGAAAACTAGAAAATTATAAAGGAAAATTTTGCCAATGACGAAAAAGTTTAGGTAGGATAATTGATTCAAACGTAGATATCGGGGAACTTCAGGGGGGGGTTTTTTGGGACAAACTCAAATTTGGGTCAGAAAAGTGGCAAAATGGGGTTCAATGTAGATAAATGCAAGGTTCTGAAGTCGGGAGTATCCAAAACCCCCTATTCCCTTGAAAGGTTAAAAATGTAGAATTTAGCCATACAGATTGCAAAAAGGATTTGGGGGGTTTTGATAAGCAGCAACCCTTAAACCAAGGGGCCCAATGCCTAAGTGTAGTAAAAAAGGCAACCGTTTTCTGGGATTTATATCAAAAAAGGTGTATGCCAACAAAAAGTTCAGCAGTTATATTCACCCTTTATTCATTTTTTAGTAAGGCCCCCAATTAGATTATCCCAGCTCAAGTTCTGGTCTCCATATTACAGTTGGACAAAAATTTTCGTTAGAAAACATTCAGCATAGAAAAACAAAAAAAAATTTAACAGCATTGAAATCTTCCTTAAAGAAAAGATTAAAGGGCCCCTTAAATTACATTCATTTGGTTTAGACGAAGAATGGGGGGTAAGAAAGATAAAAATAAGTTTTCGTTCGGTTTTTAAAAACCCCCGGGGGGTTTACCCCCCAAAGGTTTTCCCAAAAAAAGTCAGTGCGTCATCGAGGACTGTCAAACTTTTTTCCATTGGGGTCCTAAATCTTTTTCCCCCGGGATGGACCCACACCAGTAAACTAACACCCGGTCCCTATTTGCTGCTAGGTGAACAGGAAACAGGTGAAAGGGGAAAACGGGTCGAAAGGGTTTCCACCCCCCGGGAATCGAAACCCGGGCCCCTTTTCCCCTTGTGTTGAAGCGGGAGCTTTTAGCCACCGGGCCCCAAGGGCCACGGGGAAAAGTGTTTTTAAGTGTGTAAGGGGAAGATGGGTTTTAAATAAAGGGGATATTAATAAGGTATTGAGGATATTTCTTGAAGAGAGAACCCGAAAGTAATGGATTTAAATTAGACAAGTTCAGTTTTTAAAAAGGACAAAGGAAAAAGTTTTGGGTTTTGGGAATAGGGTAGTTGATGAGGGGAAACCCGTCTCCCTTGTTGGGTTTTAGAGGCTGGGGGACTTTGGGTATTTTCCCAAATTTGGGTTGGAAAAAATTTATATGAGTGAGAGGGGTTCGATTGGGGTGGGACTTGCATTGAGTGGGTAGTTATCTTGGGGATAGCTTTTAAAAATTGAGTTGGGAAAAATTTTTTTGTTGTGGGATGAATTGAAAAGGATTTGCCTAAAAGGGGCAACAACCCTGCTGCATTTGTTTCCCCCTTTTTATGTTCTTTGCCATTTCAAATAAAGTAAGTAAAAGTATTCAGTCAGTCAAGTCTTTCAGTCAGTAAAGTCTTTCAGTAAGTCACCCAAAAGTCATTCAGAAAGGGTCAGTAAATTGTCATTCAGTAAGTCAGTAAAAGTCTTTTCAGTAAGTCAGTCAAGCATTCTTTTAATTTCAGAAAGGGTTCATTCGGCCCAAATTTTACTATGTCTTTCCCAGAAATTTCAGTCACAAAAATTCCCACTTACCTTTTTTTTATGTTAAAAAAGCAATACTTAAAAAAGCACAGGTTTTCTCTTGTTAATGCTATTTTTTTTCCCTTAGTTAATTCAAAAATTAAAATTGCTTATACCTTTTTCTTACCTTTTTTCAGCAAAAATGGTATCCCTACGGGGGTGTTGTGATTGCTTGGCAGATAAAAAGATGTAGAAATTTTTAAACATCAAAAAAAATTCAAAAAACGCAGCTAGCTTGTACAGAGAGGAAGGCCCGGGGACTGTATAAAGTACAAATTCTGGGTTGGTGGTGGGGTTTGCGGGGGCCCTGGCAAGGGATGGCGGGAGGTCTCCCCCGGTTCCACAACAAGGCGGACGTTTGGGAGGAAAAGGGAGTTTTTTTTTTTCCCTTTCTGAAAACCGAACCATTTTTAAATTGATTTTTGCTGTTACATAAAATTGGAAAATAATTCTTCAGGCGTACTTTTCCCGGGAATCAGCCAAAAAAAACTTGTGCAAAATTGAGGGTTTTTACGGGTGTAAAATATCAGTATAATTGTCTTTGGGTTTTTCTTAAGAAGTTTCGGGGGGTTGAAGGCAAACCTTGTTGGAGGGTTTTAACACTATATATTGTCAGACTGTGGTTTAGGAGGTGGGAGCCCGGCCTGCCCTGCTTCCTTTTTGTCTATCCTTTCGAGGGGAGAGCGGGGCAGCTCGTCTCGCTTGCTCGCTTGAAATCAGTGCCCGTCATACAGTCACGGTAAGGGATTTTATAAAAACCCAAAATGGATGGTATATGATATAACAAATTCTATCAAAACAACACTTGTAAAGGGGTTTCAGCAACTATGCAAAACAAAAATGAAAATTTTAATATAATATTTTTAAAATTAATAATACATGTACGGGTGGTTCCCTCAAAAAATTTTCCGGGCACGGGAAAGTCGTCCTTTTTGGGAAAATAGTCCTGTTTTTTCGTAAAAAATATTGGCTCGGAAATGGTCCTGTAACTCGCTAATGGGTCCTTCGTCCCGGACGTTTTACTCAGGGGCCCGGAGGGGCTCGAGCCCCCTTGGGCCCTTTTCCTTCCCACCCAGTGTGCCATTTTTTTAACAGTGAGCGACGGCCCCCTCACATGCCCCAGTAAAAATATTTCATATTTCATTTTTTTTTAGTGCTTCCCAAGTTTTTTTCGTGCTAAATAAGCTCCCATGGCCCCAAAAGGGAAAGCCCTTTGGTCCCAAAAAGCCTTGGGGTAAAAAAGGTGAAAAAATACGATTGTTTTAAAGGAAAAATTTCATTGAACAATTGATAGGGGCGTAGTGGGGGGAAAACGGGCCGGGGATGCATAACAAATCCCTACAACCTATTTTCCCATCTTTAGCCAAAAAAAAGGGGAAATAAAAAGATGTGTTGTTGCAAAGGGGGGTAAATATGCTGACAAAAAATGAGTTTAAACCAGTTTGGGAAAGATGTTTTGAAAGTTATTTTTGGGTTTGTGGAAAAATGAAAAAAACAATTAGAGGAGGACAGTCTTATGACGTCGTTATTTGGGGAAAAAGGTTTAGGCATTTTGCATAAACGATTTTGGAAAAAAAAATTTTGCCTCCCAACTAGTGATGATGTGGGGGAAATTTTAAAGGCTACCCAAAGGCTGGTTTGAGAGTTTTAAAGAACCTTTTACGGGCATACACAGTGTGGTAAGGCATGGTGAGGTTTCCCCAAGTTGGGGACCAAAAGGCGGCCCCAAAAAAAATATGTGAAATTAAATTCCGGGGAGTACAAAAACAGTGAAGGACGGGGAAACCTGAAAAAAGTGTTCAATTGTGACGAAACGGGCCCCTCTTTTGGAAAGAAAATCCCAAAAAAGAGGACCTTCATTACACAAGGGGAAAAAAGGAAATGCAGGACAAAACCCTATAAAAGACGGGGCTGTCGTAGTGTTCTGGAAAATTTGATTGGGGTTTTTCAAAGTAAGCCGTTACTAGGGGACCATTCTAAAAAACCCCGGGAGTGTTCGGGAAAAAAAATTTGTTCTAAAAGAGAAAAATTTTGTTTTGTGTTTTGGGAAAAATTTAATAGTAAGGCTGGGTGGGGGCGAGGGAATTTTTTGTATTTTGTTAAATAAAGGGTTTTTGGGCCCCCTGTGTAAAGAATTACCTCCGGGAAAAATAAAAATTGGATCTCGGGGCCCTCCTGGGAAGGGACAAAGCCCCTGTCATCCTCCAAACTTGGATGACCTTATTCTGAAGGGTTTGGGTTCATACAGTTAAAGTTCTTCCCCCCAAAATACCACTCCTCTCCCCCAAAACCCCAGGGGGCCCAGCGGTTTTGAAAAATTTTAAAAAAACTCTACAAAAAAGCAATTTTTGGGAAAGGTGCTTGAATGTGCCCTCGACACTCACTTAAACCCTACGAGTTTTTTGGAAAAAAACTTTTCATTTATTCCCCTTTGGGTGTAACCCTTATGGGTTTAAGCTTGGGAGGGGGGACTACCAGGATTTTGAACTCTGTTGGAAAAATTGGGGCCCAGATTGGGGCCCAAAAGGGGATTTTGAAGGGTTTGGGGCTGCCCTTGATGACCCTATGTCGTTTTTAAAAACCCCATTGTGGCATGGGGGTTTCCCAGGGGGTTGGAGTGGTTTGGAGGATTTTGGAAAGGTTGGTGGAGGACCAAACAAAGGGCAAAACCCAAAGAGGGCTGAAAGAGCTTCAGGGGAAAAAACGAACGATGGCAGTCGAATCTTGCTGCAGAGGGGGAGGAAGAGAGTTTGGGGGGAAAAGGTTTGCCTTCGGGAAATTTAAGGAGATTTTTAAAATGTGGGTTTAGGATGGAAAAGTTTTTTGGGGAAAAAACATCACCCAGAGAAGGAGGGTTGAAAAGCCATATCGGAAGTTTTGTACAGGGGACAGATTCTTGGCCTTTTTTGGGGAATTTTTAAAGAAAGAGACGCCAGAAACAGGCTTTGGACAGTTTTTTTGCGAAAAAGGACTCCGGGTGATTCTAAAGGGGGTTTCTGTGGCTTTAAAAAAACCCAGGAAGAAAAAGAAACCCCCGAAAAAAGCAATTGGTCCCCGAGGTGTTGAGGGAAAGGGGGGGTTCCCCCTTTCCCAAAAAATTTAATTCATCCAATCAGTCTCATTCCCCGTCTTCCATACACAAAAAAGGGAATTGCCAATAAAGGTAAGTGTTTTCTTTTAAAATTTTTAAAATTCATCATTTTTGCCACTGTATTTTTTCATGTTCTACATCTTTATTTCATGAAAAAAAATTTTTTTTGTTTTAAGCTTCTGGGTGTCAGGAAAGGTTTAATTTAAATTTTTTTTTATTTCTTATGGGGAAAAATTGTTTCGTAAATCGTCCATTTGTTTAATAGTCCCCTTCCACGAACGGATTATGGACGATTATTGAGGGCCCAACTTTTTAATAAAAATTTAATTTTATTTTTCAGTAATAGTTGTAAGGGGTTGGCTTCAAAAGTCAGTCATTTGAGGGTAATGTTTAAACCACAACAATGAAAGGGAGGGTTGGGGCCCCAACCTCCACTTTCACAAAATAAAAAATTTTTTATTCTTTCCCTTTTTGTATTTTCAGGTTTCTTTTTTTTTATTATTTTCACCCGGGCCCGATTCCCCCCGGGGGGGGGTTTGGCCGAAAAAGAAAAAATTTTCCCACCATCATTCACTCCATCACGGTCTTCCCAAAGAAGGGTGTTTTAAAACATTTTTTTAAACTGAAACTTTAAACCCCCCTCCTTCAGAGTGAGGCACTGAAATTCCCTCTCCGGACTCAATTTCCGGCCTGGGGGTTTCCCGGGGAATCCCTTCTTTAAATTTGTTACTTTGCTCACACCCCAACGCACTTTAAAATTTTTAAAAAACCTTTTTGTCTCCTTTTCACTTATCAAACACGCTCACGAAATCCCTTGTGGAAGTCCAAGCCCCTCGAAACCAAAAACCCCCTTTTTCCCCCCTCCCTCCAACCCTTCCTAGGCCGCCCCCCTCCCCCGCCTTCCTTCCCTACAGATGATAAAATCTTAAAGTCTTTCTTTTTCCCCTCCTTTCCTCTCTACATGCCCGAACCCTCAAAAAACCCCTTCCTAAGCCCTCGGGAAAACCCATTTTTTGGTTTTAAATCCCGCCCCCTCCCAAATTTTTCCAAAACTACAAATTTCCGAAATTATATTCACCCCAAAACATTGCCCTCAGACATGACATCTCCACTGCCTCCACCTTTCCCGTTTGAAACTTTTCATACCACGCTTCAACCCTTTTAAGAGCTTTTGGGAAAAATTTATACTCTCATACTTTCCCCTCTTTGCCTCCAAGGAAAAAATTTCTTTGTCTCCCCCGGACTCCTAATTGCCCACTCACTCTTTTTCCCTCATCAATTCTATGATTCACCTCATCTTTCAAGACCCATCCGCTGACCCCGTTCCAAATCCCAAATTTTTGAATCGTTCACCTCCTTTTCCATACTCCTCCCTCCCAAAATTTATATTAATCTTTATCACCTAATCCCCTTTTTTTTTTATCCCCATAAACCCTTTCTTTTTTCCTTTATTCACCTTTTTTTTTTTTCTTTTGCACACCCCACCCAAATTTTATTTCCCCCAATCTTGGAACCCTTTTTTCAGAATTTTCCCCCAAAAGTGACAGTGTCATCGGGAAAAAAGGGGGCTGTGACCCAAATCCCCCCTTTGTGTGTGATTCTTTATTTTTTAACCCCCCGCCTCTTGCCAAGACCCCCGCATTTACTTTTTACAACCCCCCCCATTAAAAATATTAAACAACCAGGGTTACTTTACACCTTTCCCTTTTTAAGGCTAATTTTAATGGGAAAAAAAATTTCCCCTTTCCCACTACTTAAACTTGAGCCCCAAATATCCCCGGGAAAAAATCTTTACTGCTTTCGTAAACCCACCCCTTTCCCCCATACAAATTTCAAAATCTGCCAAAAATTGCCCCCCTACCACCCTGTCATAGCCTTTTTCCCAAAACCATAAAAGCCACAAAAGGGCCTCTTTAGCCTTATCTTTAAAAACTGGGTTTCTTTTTGTTTACTGTTTAAAAAAACCCGGGGCCACAACCCCCCACCTTTTCCCAAAAACCTCCTTGTTATCCGGGTATTTTATTTCCCTCTTACTCTTTTAAATTTTTTTAAATTTTTAAATTTTCCATTTTCTTTCCAGGTACCCTCAACAGATTTTCCCCCTATAATTTTTTTCAATTTTTTATCCCCTTTTCCTTTTAACAAAAAAAACATGCATGCTCTTGCCAAAACCCTAGGTACCTTACCCTCTTCCCTACATTTATTAAATAATTGCACCAACCACCCCCAAAAAAATTTTTCCCCCCCTGCTTTTAACATTTCCCTTTTTTTATCCACAAAACCCCGGCCCGCCTTACCCCCCTTTCATTTTACCTAAAATGCCCCGAATTCCCCCACACTCACCAAAAAGGCCCCTTCCTCACTCCCACAAGATGTTAAATTTCCCCCTTTCCCTTTTACACGAAAACACAGCTTCCCTATCTTCATAAAATTTAAAAAATTCCTCAAAAAAAAATTCCCTTTCCCTTTCCCCAAAACCTTACCTCTCCATTTAATAACTTTTCCTTTTTCCTATTTTTAACTGAAAAATCCATTTTTTCTTTAGGGGGGTTTTTAAATTGGGTTAAACCACTCCCCAAAATTTTTCTTATTTTCAACAAAAATTTTTGTTGAAACATCTCACCCCCCTCTTTTCATTTGCTCTCTTTTTTTCATTTTTTTTCACCACTCTCTTAAATTCTCTCTTTTTTCCCTATTAAATCTTCCCTCCTTGCTTACTTTTACTTTGTAAAAAAACTTCTCATATGCCCAAAATTTTTCCCCCTTTTACTCTCTTTTCATCATCATTCCCAAACCCTTTGCTCCTCTTCCCCCCTGCCCCACTTTCCTGTAACCACCAAAAATTCTGCCTGAACCCCTCTAACACTACATTTTTAAACCTATGTCAAAATTTTATGAATTGAGGTTTTGGTTTTTTTTTAGGAGGTGGGGTTTCTGAAAAGGGAGTGGGAAAAGTTTTTACGGGGGATATTTAGGCTCAAAATTAAGTATGTAGGGGAAAAAGGGGGGAAAATTTTTTCCCAGTAAATGTAGGGCCCTTTGCCAGGTTTTGTGATTTCACCATTTGGTTGGGGTTTTTAATATATTTATAGATGGGGTTTTTAAGGGGAATAAATGCCCAGGGGGCTTTGGGAAAAAGGGGGGGGGGAGTTAAAAGATAAAGAATCACACATTTTTTTGTGGAGTTGCACAGTTTCTCTTTGCTGGGACACAGTGCTCTTGGGGGGATTTGAAGAGAAGTTGGGAGAGATTTTGGGGGATGAATTTGGTTTGGGGTGCCAAAGAAGAAAATTGAAAGTGAATTTCAGGAAAGGGGTAAGGTTATTAGGATAAAAAAAGATTAGGGGATGGGAAAAATTGGATACAGATTGGAGGGAGAGAGTAAGGAGGGGGTGAAAATTTTATTCAGGATATTTGGGGGTGGACATGTCATCGGATGGGTCTTTTTGAAAAAATGAGGGAATTTATAGAATTGAGAGGGGAAAAAGGTGGGTGAAGGGGGTTTCCCCTTAGGATTTTTTGGAGACAAAGAACTTTGTCCCTTGGGGGGCAAAGAGGGGAATGTATGAGAGTTAGTTTTACCAAAGTTTATAAAGGGTGTGAAGAAAGGGTGATGAATGCAGCGAGGAGAAGGCTTTGGGGGAGTTTGGGGATGGGCATGTTTTGGGGAGCAAGTGTTGGGGTGGAAAAATAATGCAGGAAATTTGTAGTTTGGAAGTTAGGAGGAGGGGCGGGATTACCAAAAAATGTTGTAGAGGGGGAGGAAGGGGGTTTTTGGGTGGTTTTGGACATGTGGAGAGAATGGAGCGAAAAAAGAATAAACCCTTTAAGGGGTGTATCCGTCTGTAGTGGAAGGAAAGGGGGGGGGGAGGGGTGGCCCAGGAAAGGTTTTGGGGGGGGAGGGGGTTTAAAAGGGGGTTTTTTTGTGCCCCGGGGCTTGGGGCTTCCAGCAGGGGATGCGTTTAAAATGTTTGATAGGAGGGGGAAAGGGGGACAAATGGTTTTTTTTTATTGACGTTTCCCGTTGGAGTGTGGGGCAAAGTAAAAAAATTTTTTGAAGGGGTTCAGGGAAAAACCCGGCCCGGCCGGGGTTTTAGTCCTGGATATGGGAAAATACAGTGCCTTTCACTCGAAGGGGGGGTGTTAATTTTTGCCCGTTTTAAAAAAATGGAGTGTAAAGCCCCTTCTGGCAAGACAAATGTTTGGGGTGAATGATGGTGAAAAATTTTTCTTTTTGGGCCCCCCCCTGCCTTGGAGGGAAATTTTGGCCCGTGTGTAATAAAAAAAAATAATAAAAGATTTAAAAAAATCGTATAGATGATAGGAAAATATTGACCCTATTTTTGTCTTTCCTGCGGGGAGCCGGGAAAGGGGTTTTAAATTTCTTTCAGTTTTAAATTTAAAAGGGGGAAAATTAATTGCAAAATGAGGAAAAACCAGGGGTGTGAGCAAGGTCCCCTGGCGAACCCGATTAAATTATAAGTAGAAATTCCACTGTATTTCACTTACTGTTCCTTGGAGATGTTGGCATTTGGGTTTTGGGTGGTTTTAAAAATTGGGGGGGAAGTGTATGTTTTTTCAGTGGCCCTATTACCCCAAATAACATTGGAGGAATTTTGTTTCGTTTTCTTTTTTTTTTTTATGTTAAAAACACTTTAAATTCTTTTTTACATGTTTTTAAAGCTTTCACTTTTTGTTTGGGTGGTGCTATACCCCTTTTTTGAAATCCCGCTGTTTTTGGTTTTCATACACATTGTAGAATCACTGAATCTTTCTTCCTCCCTTTGGGCTTTTTCTACGGGGTTTTTTTTTTTTGAAATTTTATTATGTTTTTCAAACCCTTTTTTCAATGGGCAGGCACTAACTGCTTCTTTGGGCCCCTGGTGGCTTTTTTAGTACTCACAGACTAAACAAGTCGAAAAAAAAAATTTAAAATTTTTATGAAATGTTTCCTAGGGCACTGCCTCAGAATGCATGTGAGGGGGGCTTTGTGTGCATGCGGGACTTGGACAGGTACCGTACCACCGGGCAAGAATGGGGGGATAGCAAAGGAAACCCGAGCCAAAATTTATACCGTACCACAAGTGGAAAGGGAGGAAAAACAAAAAAAGGTGCCAAATTTAAATTTTTCAGAAAAAAAACGGCCCATTTATGGTTTAAAGAGCGGGAAAAAAGGCCCAACAAAAAAAAAGGGGGCCCCCTGTTTTTCTGAAACCCAAAACCAAAAAATTGCTTTAAGTGTTCACAAAAAAGCTAACAGGGAAACCCTTTGGGTTTTTATCCAAAAAATTTAAAAACCCCATGCACATGATTTGGCTGAGTTAAAAAGACTTTTAAAAAACTTTTCCATGTGTAGGGATTGAAAAATTTGGTTGGGCAAAAAGTTTTTTAGTGAGTTGGATTTTGGGAAAGGACCTTTCCTAGTTGGGCCCGAAGCCTGTTTCACTGTTTTTTCCCCTTTTCATAAAAACAAAGAATAGAGGGAAAACTGCAGGGAAAGGCCCCTGGCCCATATGGGAAAAGGGAAAATCCTTTTCCAAAAAATACCCCAAAAATTAACTTCGAAAGCCCACGGGCCCAAAACAAACCCAGCCCTCCTACTATATATTTTTTCTATTCTCTTTTTAAAATGGGCCCCCAAGGGACTAGCCTCAATTACCCCACTTGGAAGACCCCTTTGTTTGCATCCCCCAATCTGTTCGAAAACCTTTTTTAAATTCCCAAATTTTTCCCAATTTAAACCATTATTTTTGTTTTTTTCTGGTTTGACACCCTCGTACTTTAATTTAAAATTTTCCCGTATTTAAGCCCTTTTTCCAAAATTTTAAAAATTAGAGGGTTTTGATGTATCAAACCCTCACTCTAAAGTCTCTCCACAGGGGTGGAGATTCAAGGTTGGGGTCTATTTTTCCTTTGGGAGATTCCTCATACAGTAAAATTTTTTTTTTTGGGCATTCCTCCCGTATTTCTCCAATGAGTCTTATCCATTTTTTCTAGTAAGGAGACCAAAACTGAGCGGGGTAAACCAAAAAGAGGCCCCCACTAGTTTATGTTTTAGAGCTATAAATGGGGGTGAAACCCGTAAATTAAATCAGTGGTAAAACCCATAATTAAGTCTGTGGGGATTTTGTTTTTGTGGCTCTCTGTGAAAAATGAAAAAAGATTTCCTTCTTGAGCAAAACTACCAGCAGCTAAAGGGGGGGTGGGTAAACTTTAGATACAGGGGACTGGGGCTGGGGGAAAAAAATAAAATTTCAATAAAACCTTTTTGTTTTGAATCATAAGCCCAAAAAAAGGAACCTGGGGGGGAAATGGGGTGGGGAAAAACCCTGGGACAAAGTTTTAAAAAACATGAAGATTGATGGAAAGGTAGGGTTCCCAAAAAAGATCCAGGAAAATGGGGTTTTGGAAACTGAAACCCTTTTCGGGGGGTACCCGATGGGTTTTGAGTCAATACTTTGGAAAATCAAGAGAACCCCACGCCCAAAGGGAAAGGTTTTGAAAAAGTTCGGGGTTTCCAGGTTGGTACATGGTACGGCCTTCTGCTTGAAGGATAAAAGGGGTAGGAGACAGAAGGTTTTTTCCTTTTCCTAGGGCTTTGGGTTAAAGGGGTGATGTTGTTTGCGGGTTGGGCAACATCTTTACGCCAAAAGGGAAGGGAGAAAAAAGTTTAGGAAATTTCCAGGTTAGGTACATGGGTACGGCCTTCTGCTTTTAAAGGGTAGGGGGTTTGGAGACAGAAGGTTTGTTTCCTAGGGCTGGTATGGATTTATGTTTTTAGGGTGGCTTGACAAAAAGTCATGAAAAATAATGGGAAACGATCCCATTTTCTGCCCCGTGCTGGGGGGGCCCAAAGTGTAGGCAAGCGGGAGAAGTAAGGATTTAGTTAGAAGGTACAGGACAGCAATAAATATTAATGGAAAAAGGGGGGGGAACCCCGCTATATGTGGCATTTTTCTAAAAAGGGGTGTTCCAAATGAATGGTTGTCAAGAGAATTGGTTTTTTAATGCGGGGGGGACAAGCACATAAGGATAATGTAGTACCATTCATTTTCAAATTTGGGGCCAATTCTATGGCCCAAAATGACATGGGACCGAGATGGGGGGGTTTTCTTTTCTGATCAGTTGAGGGGGTTTTTTTGGGTGAAATCTCCTAGGTGGCTTTAGACCCCCGTATGTTTGCAAAAAAAAAGATGTCAAAAAGGTTGAATTTAGGGGGGGTTTTATTTTTCCCGGCTTTTAAAATTTTTGTTTTTCTTGGGGAAAAGGCCAATGTCTATGCCTCTGTCTATGCCTCTGCTCCAGAAGTGTTTTCAGGTGGTGTAGGATTGTTGTCATTTCTTTCCAGTCTTTTTTTCCCTTTTTGCCCTAAAAAACCTCTGCCCCTGGATAGGTTGTGATGCCTCTCTTTTGTTTCCCATAGTCTGGCTGGTCTGTGTCTTCTAGTCCCATTTAGATGATGTGCCTGGCAGTATGCATTGTAGCATTTTTTTTTTTCATGGATTGATGAGTGACACATTTCTGTGTGAAATAAGTTGCAAGAAAGGAAGTTGCACTCTCCTGTTGTCATGTGCGTGCAGAATTTTTTGGGATGGTCAAAGGTGCATGTCCCACCTGGTTTACCAGATATACTGTGCCTTCAGATACCAAAGGCTTAATATTTACATAGATTGTCCTTATGTTTGCTAGGATTTATTGTAGCTACATTCACTGCTGGTGCATTTATTTTTCCTGTTTCCTCAATATCTTTTACCCCTGGATGGACATCAGTGCTTCCACCAGGTTTTGCTGGTAGTGTGTCGACACTATTCCCTGAGGCCGCATCCCATTTTGATCCATCTCCAGCAGTATCTCTATTTTGAACCTCTGTGGACTGAATAGGGTTGTCTTCAGTGTCCTCCAAGACAACACTAGAACCCTCATGAGCTCTATCTTCCAAGACATCACAAGGATCCTCTGGAGCACTTTCCTCCAGGACAACACTAGCACCCTCAGCACTGTCCTCTGGACAGCACTAGCTCCCTCAGGAACACTTTCCTCCAGGACAACACTAGCACCCTTAGCACTGTCCTCCAGGACAGCACTAGCCCCCTCAGGAGCACTGTCCAAGACAGCCCCATCCCTACCACCCATCTTTTTTTCCCACCTGTCATACCATGCTGACATGTCTTTCAAGAAGGATGTTTTATTTGTGTTCTTTTCATTTAATGAAGATGTCATTTCCTCATACAGGTGTATCTCGTTTGGGCAGACCCAAAAACATCTCTCTGAGTTTATGTCAAGTGTGGTCACGAGTTTAACCCTTTAAGGGTTTCTGATGTACTAGTACAGCTTACACACCATGGTTTTTGACATACTAGTATGCCTAATTTCTAGCGCCCTCAAATCTAGTGAGAGAAAGCTGGTAGGCCTACATCTGAAAGAATGGGTCTATGTGGTCAGTGTGCACAGTATAAAAAAAATACTGCAGCACACAGTGCGTAATGGGAGAAAAAACTTTGACAGTGTTTTTGGTTTAAAACAACAATTTTGCACTGTATTTTCATATTATATTTATGATGGTATTCAAGTTTTCCTTGTCTCTTTTTATAGAATGAAAGACATATTACAGAAATTGAGATGATTTTGATTGGTTTTACAATGAAAAGTACCTTGAAATTGTGCTCAAAATAGCAGAGATCTTCGATTTTTGCCAAAGTTCAAAAGTAAACAAATCCTGCTTCACATCCAATACACGTCAACTGGTGAGTCTAATATTCTTTCACAAGTGTGATGATATTATCTATACCATTTCTACACTAACGCAGTAGTCTGCATAACAGTAAATCTTTTGTGAGAATAAAAATTCAAAGAGTAGAGCAAAAGAATGTAAGAGGGGCATGGGGACGTGACTAATGAACAGAGGAAATGTTATTTTAGTGCCAGGAATGTCTTTCTTGTTTATTCTGGACCCTTTTTGGAAATTGGTATCTTTTGAAATTTGTGTAAAATTGGCAAAATTGCTCCACTACCAAAACTCACCAAGTTACTTTCACTAGACGCTCTGTCATCTCCAATCATCCTTTGTACCTCTATGGCTCCCGTATCCCTGAACGTGATACAGTCAGGTTTCTGGGCCTCCTCTTTGACCGTAGGTTATCCTGGAAACCTCACATTACCTCTCTGAAGCAACTTGTCACAGCCGACTGAACCTTCTTAAAACCCTTGCTTATCTTTCATGGGGAGCTGATCATCGAACTATCCTTCGCATGCATTCCACCCTCATTTTATCGAAACTTTATTATGGTGACCAGATCTATTCAGCGGCCTCTCCTGCTACTCTCTCTAACCTTAACCCCATTCATCTCCAAGGATTACATTTATGCCTTGGTGCTTTTCGCTCTTCCACTGTTGAGAGCCTCTGTGCAGAAGCAAACGTTCCATCCTTATCCAATTGCCGTGATGCCCATTGCCTTTGCTACTATGTATGATCTCATGATCTCTGCAATCCTTCCATTTATAGAATGGTCACTGATATTAGTAGACATTCTTTATTTGTTCACCGCCCCTGTTTACTCCGTCCCTTCTCTCTTCGCCTACATTCGCTCTTGTCTTCTCTTCAATTACCACCTTTCTATGTTCATGTAGCATCTCACTTTTCCCTACCCCCCTGGGAAGTTCAAGCTGTTCGAGTCTGTTCTTTCTCTCTCCCTTGCTCGAAAGCCCAACTGTCTATGGTCGCTTCCCGCTCTCATTTTCTTGACCACTTCCACTCTCATTCTCATGCCATTGCAGTGTACACAGATGGCTCTAAGTCTACTGACGGAATAGGAATCGCAGCAGTGTTTCTGGACAGTGTCGTACAAGTGCATTTACTATCTTTGGCTAGTATTTTTACTGCTGAATTGTATGCCATTCTTACAGCACTTATCTGTATTGCATCTATACCTGTGTCATCATTTGTGGTTGTCTCAGACTCCCTTAGTGCTTTACAGGCTATACAGAAATTTGATACATCTCACCCTTTAGTCCTCCGTATCCAACTTTGGCTACACCGCATCTTTAACAAGCATAAAGATATTGCTTTTTGTTGGGTCCCTGGCCATGTTGACGTACAGGGCAATGAACAGGCAGACACTGCTGCACGGTCAGCAGTACATGATCTGCCAGTTTCATATAGAGGTATTCCATTTATGGGCTATTTTGCTGCAATAGCTACCCACCTTCAACTTTGGTCTACTCTGCTCGGTAACAAACTTCAGTCTATTAATCCAAGTATAGGTTACTGGCCATCTTCTTGTCACCAGTTTCGAGGTTGGGAGACTACTCTCTCCCGTCTTTGCATTGGCCATACTCATCTTACTCATGGATATCTCATGGAGAGGCTCCCTGCTCCTCTCTGTGAGAACTGTCTGGTTCCATTATCAGTCAGCCACATTCTGCTAGACTGCCCACTTTATCAACGAGCACGCAGAATTTACCTCCATCGTCATCTTCCCTCCGCTGCTCTCTCTTTACCTTCCCTTCTCGCTGATGGATCCACCTTTCATCCCGACTCTTTCATTTACTTTTTCACAACAACTGACTTCACAAACTCTGATACCTTCAGTCCTTTCTACCTCAATCTCTTGCTACCCTCTATCCCCGCACTATCCCCTGCTCCGCTGTTTTCTGTAACCTGCTGATCATTCCTCCTTCCTTCTGCCGCCCAATACCCTCGTTTCCTTCCCTACCCTGCAGAGCTGTATAGCCCTTGTGGCTTAGCACTTTTTTTTTATTATTATAATAATAATAATGGCAAAATTGCTAAATTCTGACCACTTTTTTGGATAGTTGAAATTAGTAAATGGGTGGCTTCTTGTACACATTCGATAAAAAAAATGGAGTTCTAATGAAATTGTTATGATTTTTGTCGACTAGTACACTGGAATTGGCCGAAAATAGGGCTCAAAGTGGGCAAAATCGTCAATGCGTAAATATAGTCGAGACCAATAACTTCATGAGAGCATAATTCTGTAAGTTTTCCATCAAATTTCATACTTTTTGTGTCATTATGATCGGGAAAAGATTCGCAATCTTTTCATAAGAATTTTTGTTTTTTTTAAAATTTATCATCCCTGAGAACAAGTCTAGGAGAGGGCCTGTTGACCCTGAAAGGGTTAAAATCTCTGCATATACTATGGGACCACTGACCACACAGATGGCAAGCAATCCAGGCCTGTATTTGTCCCTTACCAATTCTGCAGACTATACAGATCTTTATGGTAGTGGTCCTATTACAATACTGGACAACTCTCTTAGCTAGCTAGTCTATAATTCTCTGATGTGTTTAATTTTTTGTAACAGTTCTTCTGATTTGGCTTTATTTCCAATGAAATTGTTTGAATCCACCCGAATCCGGCTTTATTTCCACAGAAAGTGTTTGAATCCGCCCGAATCCAGCAAAATCAATTTGAATCCTCTCGAATTCAGCAAAACTGGACGAATCCAGTTAGTGGATCACTGTATATGTTTTTTCTAATAATCACCTTAACAGTAGATCTTTCTATCTGTATTGTAACTATTTGCTGTATTTGTTGTATGTAATTATAACAGTTCTTCCAATGTGGCTTTATTTCCAATGAAACCATTTTAATCCACCCAAATCTGGCTATATTTCCAACAAACCGTTTGAATCTGCCCGAATCCAGTGAATCCGCCAGACACCAGCTAGTGGATCACTGTATGTCTTTCTCTTAATAAGCACCTTAACAGTAGATCTATCTGTCTGTATTGTAACTATTTGTTGTAGTTCCTGTCTGAGCGATTGATAGGGCATGTAGAGCCCTGTCAGTTAGTGAAACCAGTAAGAGGATACATTGTTATTAACGAATCTTTTTGAATTCGGTCATTGGATGAATCCGGGCAGATCTGGATTAGGCTCACTGGGTGATTTCAGACTAGCTCATGAAAAGGACTACTGGAAAAAAAATTAAACAATGTAATATATGTTAAGTTTGATAAAGAAAGGATAACTTGCATGTTTGGGCGCCAATGGCTTCAATATATCTTTGTTATTGTACACTGATTCTCCTTTTTTGACTCAGTAGATATTATTTTATTCTAGATTAGTTCCAAGCACTGGAGAGATATATCTTATAAGTTCACTGGCACAGTTTAAAGTTCTAGTATGCAAGATGGACTGTGAAAAACATGAAAGAACACAGCGGCACGGCGACACAGTGCCATGCTGATGATGATACAAAAATAGGCTGTATGATTCATTCCGAGGAAGATATCAATAAACTACAGGAGGATTTGGACAAAATGTTTTTTGTCTGAAAAATGGCAGATGAGGTTCAGTGTGGACAAGTGTAAAGTACTAGTCCTTGGAAATAAAAATAGCCCTTTAAGTTATAAACTAGGCAAAGTATAGCTTGATCATACAGTAGGTGAAAAAGACTTGGGAGTCATGGTAAGCAGAAATCTAAAGCTAAGACAGCAGTGCCTAAGTGTGCAGAATAAGGCTAATAGGTTACTGGGATTTATTTGAAGAAGTGCAAGTAACAGAAGTCCAAAAGTTATTTTACAGCTCTGTGCATCACTAATTAGGTCTCATTTGGATTATGCTGCTCAGTTTTGATCTCCTTACTACAGGATGGATATAGACTCACTGGAGAACATAGAAGAATGACAAAAAGAAACAATCATCAGTTAATATTTTCTTGTATATATAATGCAACTCCTCCCCCTTCCCATTACATCTATCCATATGGAACAACTTAAACCCTTGAATATTACACTAAGTGGTCATATCCTGACTCTTTAAATCATACCATGTTTCAGTTATTGCAATGACATTAAAGTTCCCAGTACATGCTATAAAACATAATTCATTAAACTTATTTCTTCCACTTCGACTGTTAGTATAAAATACAGTTATATATTTTTCTTCTGCACCTTTTTACTATTCACCTTTGCTTTTACACAATTTCTGTAATTATCATTACCCTGTGTTACTCCACGACTGTTTTTAATAAGATTCATAATATCAAAGCCTAAGTCAATATACCCATACTCATTATTCTCCATTTCTAAACCCATACCTCTAGCTAATCGTAGTTTAATGTTCTAACAACACCCTCAACCGAGCTAGCAAGAAAACCCACACCTGCCCTGGATAAGTGAACCCTATCAATGGCATACATGTCATTTTGGCCATAGAAGTGGTCCCAGTTTTTAATAAATGGTACTGCAATATCCTTACAGTGCTTGTCTAGCCAAAAATTAATACCAATTGCTCTGGACAACCATTCATTTGCAACACACCTTCTTGGCAATATGCCAAATATAACAGGGTGCCCCCCCTTCTTCCTAATTATGACTTTTGCTGTCCTGTACCTTCTATGTAAATTCTCACTTCTACGCTTGCCTACACTAACCAGCCTGATAAGAAGGACAAAAAAATTGTATTATGAGAACAGATTATCCAACTTACGAGGTGATATAAAAAAGACCTGGAAGACCCTATCAGAAATTCTGGGAACAAAAAAGATATCACGACATAGCGAAATAAAATTAGCAAAATCAGATGAACCCCAACTCCCACCAACAGAAACAGCAAACAGACTCAATGATTTCTTCTCCACTATAGGTCAAAACCTTGCCAATAATATCCCAAGCTCAGATACCCCACCAAATGACTACCTCACTGGCAACTACCCAAACACACTGTTCCTAGCTCCGACTAACCCATACGAAGTCTCCCTTATTATCAACGCACTGAAAAACCAGGCAGGAGATTTAAATACCTTACCACCCTTTATATACAAAAAAGCGTCACAAGTACTATCACCAATCATTGCAACACTCTTTAACAAATCCATTGAATCCTCCACCTTCCCTACAGTTCTCAAAATAGCAAGGGTCACCCCGATCCATAAAGGAGGAGACCAAACAGAGTTGAATAACTATAGGCCAATATCCAATTTACACCCTCTCTCAAAAATCTTCGAAAAATTAATTCATAAACGAATCTACTCCTACCTCATCTCCCATAACATTCTCAACCCCTGCCAATTTGGATTCAGGCCTAATAAAAATACTAATGATGCTATTATACACATGCTAGAACATATATACACTGCAATAGAGATAAAAGAAGTCCCACTGGGGATCTTCATTGACTTACGTAAAGCTTTTGATACAATTGACCATGACTTGCTCCACGTAAAATTGTCACACTATGGTATTAGAGGACACTCCCTCAACTACCTCAAGTCTTACCTCAGCAACAGAAGCCAATATGTGTACGCAAATGGGGCAAGCTCTTCCGCACAACCAATTACAGTTGGTGTCCCACAGGGAAGTGTCCTTGGCCCTCTTCTCTTTCTCCTATACATAAATGACCTACCAAATGCTTCACAATTACTCAAACCCACACTTTTTGCAGATGACACCATATACGTCTTCTCTCACCCGAGCCCAGTCACGCTAGCCAATACTGTAAACACCGAATTACAGAAAATATCTACCTGGATGAGGACTAACAAACTTACACTAAACATGACAAAACCTACTTCATTCAGTTTGGTAGCAGAGCTACAGATGTACCTCTTAACATAACGATAAACGGATCACCTATCACAAAGCTAACAGAGGGAAAATTCTTAGGAATCCACCTCGATAATAGACTCAAATTTCATACACATATACAACAAATTTCTAAGAAAATTTCCAAGACTGTAGGCATACTATCGAAGATACGGTACTATGTTCCACAGTCAGCCCTCCTGGCCCTTTATCACTCTCTTATTTACCCCTATCTCACCTATGGAATTTGTGCATGGGGCTCAAAAACAACTAACCATCTCAGACCACTAATTACCCAACAAAAGGCTGCAGTTAGAATGATAACAAATTCTCACTACAGGCAGCACACTCCACCAATATTCAAAACACTCAACCTACTCACCATACAAAAAATCCATACTTATTATTGCACTTATTACATACATAGAACACTTAACTCTGATATTAACCCTCCCCTCAAACATCTCCTTGCCAACCTCAACAGAACACATGACCATAATACAAGGCACAGATCACTCTTTGATGTTCCTCGTGTCCATCTCACGCTATGCAAAAACTCAATGCACATAAAAGGCCCTAAAATCTGGAATTCATTACCTGTAAATATAAAAGAAACACTACCTGTTTATAAATTCAAGTCTCTTCTCAAAGTTCACTTACTCACTCAAAACCAAATAAATACTGAATAACTGAACCATACAAATTGTATATCCTAAATGTTACTCACAATTATATCACACAAATGTTAAACCTAACTTTGTTATTTTTTTTAAATACACTACCTAACAGAATACTCCATTCTACTGAATGAACAGCAATGCATGCAACCATAGGACCTGTCTTTGTAATACTCATTTGTATTTTATAGTTATCTGTTTACAATAATGTCTTATCACTGATTTCATCATTGCTTAGTTAATCTTAAGTTAATTTTAAGCCAGCCCGTAATGCTATGCATATAAGTGGCTTTGGCATGCTGCTCTTACCTGTATTTTTTGTACCTCTGTTTGTATGCTAAAATTTCTAAATAAATAAATACATCATTACCTCCAGCACCGAGGCAGAAAATAGGATTGATCCTATTACTGTTCATGATGTTGTCAAGCTGGCTAACAATATCTTCCTTCCAAGCCCCAGGTAAGCAAACCCTCGGTCTCCTACTCCTATCCTTCAAGCAGAAGGCCTTATCCATGTACCTAACCTGGCTATCCTCAACAACATTTTCTACCTTCCTTTGCGTTGTATATCATGATATTCCTAGTAGTCGACTCACATTCATCTGGTAGCACAAAGAATGGGTTTCATGTTTCCACAACAGCTTCCTGGATCTCTGTTGATTCTACTTCTCCATCAATCCTCATGATTCTTAACTTTGTCCCATGCTTTCCAGCCACTTCTCAGGTTCCTTTCTTGGCTTGAGGATTCTCAACATTAGGATTATTGCAAATCTTCTTGTTTTCCTCAGTCTCTGTATCTCAAGCTTAGCCACCCTCCTTTAGCTGCTGGTAGCATTGCTCAAGAGAGGACATCTTGTTCAGATTCACAGAGAGCACACAAGACACATCTTCACAGGCTTAAGTACAGGTTACCACTGAGTTAAGTACAGGTCACCACCATTTGCAGCTCTATACATCACTAGTGAGGCCTCATTTGGATTATGCTGCTCTGTTTTGGTCTCCTTACTAGAGGATGGATATAGACTCATTGGAGAACATACAGAGAAGAATGATTAAACTGATTTACTGTATGAGGAATCTCCCATATGAAGATAGACTCTGAGCCTTGAATCTCCACTCTGTGGAGAGACATAGATTGAGGGAAGATATCATCAAAGTGTATAAGTGGAAGATGGGCTTAAACACAGGTGATGTTAATAAAGTACTGATGGTGTCAAACCATGGAAAAAAACAGAAATGACGGATTTAAGTTGGATTAATTTAGATTTAGAAAGGTTTTCGAACAGAGTGGTGGATGCGACGAATGGTCTTCCAATTAGGGTAATTGAGGCTAGGACCTTGGGTAGCTTTAAAATGAGAATAGACAAATATATGAGTAGGAGGGGCTGGGTTTGATTGGTGTCGTGGGTATGGGAGTTAATTTATGAGTAGTTTTGGAAAGGGGTGGTTTTGATAAAGACTTGCCTTGTATGGGCCAGTAGGCTTTCTGCAGTGTTCCTCCATTCTTATATTCTTATGTAAGAAAGGAGGAACAGTGCAGCAGGCCTCTTGTCCCATACTAGGCAGGTCCTTAACAATCCTTCTCACTAACAAAATATTTGCCAAACCCAATTTTCAATGCTTCCTGTGAAATAAGCTTTGATAATTCTATTCACTCATATGCAAGTCCCACTCAAATCCAACTCCTCTCACACATGTATATACCCAACCTAAATTTGAAACATCCTAAGGTTTTAGCTTTTATAACCAATATAAATATAATTTGGCAGTTGGGAATTTAACAGCTGTGAATTCACAAATGTTCGAAGCCCGTAAAAGTGGAAAACATGAATGTTGAGGGAGACCTGTACTTCTTGATATGAAACCAAGGATTCTGTTAGCTTTATTGTGAACACTTATGCACTGTTGTCTTGGTTTCAGATTACAGTGGACCCTCCCTTTTTGTTGGGTCAGTTTTTGCTCATTTCCATCATCTCCGATTTTGGCGCAAAATTATTGGCACCGTTTTTGCTTTCCTCCATTCTCGTCTGTGGCATGGTAAAAATATTGGCTCCATTTCCGTTATTTTCCTCCACTCTCATCGGTGGTACGGTACCTGTCCAAGTGCCGCGAGCACACAAAGCCTCCCACACACACATTCTGAGGCAGTGTCATAGGAAACATTTTATAGTAATTTGTTATTTTTTGCACCTGTTTAATCTGTGTGACTGGTAAATAAGCCACCATAGGCCCAAAGAAAGCTGCTAGTGCCAGCCCATTGACAAAGAAGGTGAGAGAAGCAATAGAATTCAAGAAAAAACTTGTAGCAAAGTACGAAAGTGGAGGAGGAAGAGAGAGGGGAGAATATGCCTTGTTCAGTGATTCTACAATATGTATGATATTAAAACAGCAGGAGTCGAGAAAGGCTATATTGCAAGCCATTAACTGTGTAGCAATTAAGTTAAGCCATTAAGCGATAGAAAAAAAAGACACGAAACTGACTCCATCAATGTTATTGGGAGTATATAGGGCCACTGACAAACATACGCCGCCTTGCCTATCTTACACGACCTTATGCTAATGCCAGCATCTCCAAGGATCAGCAAGTGTAAATACAGTGGAACCTCTGCTTACGAGTTTAATATGTTCCATGACCTTGCCCACATCTGGATTTGCTCATTTGCAATCAGTTTTCCTCATTTAACTTAACTGAAATGCAATTAATCCCTTCCGGCTCTCAGGAGGTACAACAAGATACATCAATATTTTACTAATATCATCTATACAACATATTTATCTATCAAAATTCATATGATATGACACAACAAACAATATTAATAATATGGAAACGTGATATATACTCTAGAATGAATAGAATATGTCATGTGACAAGTGGAGGCGGCCACAACCGCTCCAGCATTATTGTGGTAATCACTGCCATCTATTGACGGACTTTTGAAACCATCTATTATAATTATTATTATATATTTCATTATTATTATACATGTATTATTATTATAGGTAGTAGGTTGGTAGACAGCAACCACCCAGGGAAGTACTACCTTCCTGCTAGATGAATGTGAAACAGAAACCTGTAACTGTTTTGCATGATGGTAGGATTGCTGGTGTCTTTTTCTCTCTCATAAACATGCTAGATAACATGGATATCTTGCTACTCCTACTTAAACTTTGGTCACACTTCAGAGACACGCACATGCATATATATATATATATACATATATATATATATATGCAAGGAATTCGCGAGAGCATGCGAATTATACACAAACACTGATCTCTGGCTGAAGGAGACTCGAACCTACGAACCTTAGGACAAGGTACGCAGTGCTTTACCAATCTATCCACACTGGACAATACCTTGGCGTGTAGCATCCGCTACACGTTTGATCCAAGGCAGCCAGCTTTCAGGGAGAAGGCTTACAGCTTTTTTTCCCTGAATGCATCAGCCTTATGGATTTGACAATTCAAAGGGAAATTTGCAGAGCATGCGAATATACCAAACACTGTCTCTGGCTGAAGGAGACGACCTACGAACCTTGGACAGGACGCAGTGCTTTACCATCTACCCACACTGGACAATACCCTTTGGGGTGTAGCATCCGCTACATGTTTGATCCAAGGCAGCCAGCTTTCAGGGAGAAGGCTTCAGCTTTTTATCTCATCCCCTGCATGCATCAGCCTTACTGAATTTGAACATGCAAGGAATTCGCGAGACATGCAAATATACACAACCTGATCTCTGGCTGAAGGAGACTCGAACCTACGAACCTTAGGACAAGGTACGCAGTGCTTTACCAATCTACCCACATGGACAATACCTTGAGTGAAGCATCCGCTACACGTTTGATCCAAGGCAGCCAGCTTTCAGGGAGAAGGCGTACAGCTTTTCATCTCATCCCCTGCATGCATCAGCCTTACTAGAGATTTGAACAATGCAAGGAATTCGCGAGAGCATGCGAAATATACACAAACACTGATCTCTGGCTGAAGGAGACTCGAACCTACGAACCTTAGGACAAGGTACACAGTGCTTTACCAATCTACCCACACTGGACAATACCTTGGCGTGTAGCATCCGCTACACGTTTGATCCAAGGCAGCCAGCTTTCAGGGAGAAGGCCCGAAAAAGAAAAACTTTCACCATCATTCACTCCATCACTGTCTTGCCAGAAGGGTGCTTTACACTACAGTTTTTAAACTGCAACATTAACACCCCTTCTTCAGGGTGCAGGCACTGTACTTCCCATCTCCAGGACTCAAGTCCGGCCTGCCGGTTTCCCTGATCCCTTTCATAAATGTTACTTTGCTCACACTCCAACAGCACGTCAAGTATTAAAAACCATTTGTCTCCATTCACTCCTATCAAACACGCTCACGCATGCCTGCTGGAAGTCCAAGCCCCTCGCACACAAAACCTCCTTTACCCCCTCTCTCCAACCTTTCCTAGGCCGACCCCTACCCCGCCTTCCTTCCACTACAGACTGATACACTCTTGAAGTCATTCTGTTTCGCTCCATTCTCTCTACATGTCCGAACCACCTCAACAACCCTTCCTCAGCCCTCTGGACAACAGTTTTGGTAATCCCGCACCTCCTCATAACTTCCAAACTACGAATTGTCTGCATTATATACACACCACACATTGCCCTCAGACATGACATCTCCACTGCCTCCAGCCTTCTCCTCGCTGCAACATTCATCACCCATGCTTCACACCCATATAAGAGCATTGGTAAAACTATACTCTCATACATTCCCCTCTTTGCCTCCAAGGACAAAGTTCTTTGTCTCCACAGACTCCTAAGTGCACCACTCACTCTTTTCCCCTCATCAATTCTATGATTCACCTCATCTTTCATAGACCCATCCGCTGACACGTCCACTCCCAAATATCTGAATACATTCACCTCCTCCATACTCTCTCCCTCCAATGTGATATTCAATCTTTCATCACCTAATCTTTTTGTTATCCTCATAACCTTACTCTTTCCTGTATTCACCTTTAATTTTCTTCTTTTGCACACCCTTCCAAATTCATCCACCAATCTCTGCAACTTCTCTTCAGAATCTCCCAAGAGCACAGTGTCATCAGCAAAGAGCAGCTGTGACAACTCCCACTTTGTGTGTGATTCTTTATCTTTTAACTCCACGCCTCTTGCCAAGACCCTCGCATTTACTTCTCTTACAACCCATCTATAAATATATTAAACAACCACGGTGACATCACACATCCTTGTCTAAGGCCTACTTTTACTGGGAAATAATTTCCCTCTTTCCTACATACTCTAACTTGAGCCTCACTGTCCTCATAAAAACTCTTCACTGCTTTCAGTAACCTACCTCCTACACCATACACTTGCAACATCTGCCACATTGCCCCCTATCCACCCTGTCATATGCCTTTTCCAAATCCAATAAATGCCACAAAGACCTCTTTAGCCTTATCTAAATACTGTTCACTTATATGTTTCACTGTAAACACCTGGTCCACACACCCCCTACCTTTCCTAAAGCCTCCTTGTTCATCTGCTATCCTATTCTCCGTCTTACTCTTAATTCTTTCAATAATAACTCTACCATACACTTTACCAGGTATACTCAGCAGACTTATCCCCCTATAATTTTTGCACTCTCTTTTATCCCCTTTGCCTTTATACAAAGGAACTATGCATGCTCTCTGCCAATCCCTAGGTACCTTACCCTCTTCCATACATTTATTAAATAACTGCACCAATCACTCCAAAACTATATCCCCACCTGCTTTTAACATTTCTATCTTTATCCCATCAATCCCGGCTGCCTTACCCCCTTTCATTTTACCTACTGCCTCACGAACTTCCCCCACACTCACAACTGGCTCTTCCTCACTCCTACAAGATGTTATTCCTCCTTGTCCTATACACGAAATCACAGCTTCCCTATCTTCATCAACATTTAACAATTCCTCAAAATATTCCCTCCATCTTCCCAATACCTCTAACTCTCCATTTAATAACTCTCCTCTTCTATTTTTAACTGACAAATCCATTTGTTCTTAGGTTTTTTCTTAACTTTTAATCTCATTTTCCCAAAATTTTTTCTTATTTTAAAACAAAATTTGTTGAAAAAACTCACCCCCCCTCCCAAAATTTGCCCATTTTACATTGCTTCACCCACTCCCCTTAACCCCTCTTTTTTTTCCTCCATAACCTTCCCTCCTTGCATAAATTCTACTTTTTTAAAAATTTTTCATTTTGCTAACTTTTTCCCCCTTACTATTTTCCTTTACACATCATTCCCCCCAATTTGGGCTCCTCTTCCCTCCCACACCCATTTTCCCCTGTAACCACAACTTCTGCTGAACACTCCAAACATTTACTTTTTTTAAAAACCTACCCCATACCTCTTCGATCCCTTTTGCCTATGCTCTCTTTTAGCCCTTTCTTTTCCTCCAATAGCTGTTTATTTTACCCTAACTGCCTCCTCTTTTAGTTTAAAAAACCTTCACCTCCCCTCTTCCCTGAGCTTCTATTTTGTACCCCCATCTCCCTTTTACTCCATGTAGCCCCAAAAAAGTGATCTGAAATATCTGGGGCCCCCCTCTATAAACATGTAAAATCCTGAAGTTACTCAACATTCCTTTTATCTCCCAATACAAAAATCCAACAAACAAATGTCTTTTTCGCCCTACATCAATCTTGTATACTTATTTACCCTTTCTTTTTTTTAAAAATATGTATTACCTAAAAACAAAAACCCCTTTCTAAAAACCAAAGTTCAATCAAAGGGTTTCCCATTATCATTCCCACCGGGCCCAAACCCCAAACTTACCTCCCCAAAACCCTCTCTAAAAGTTTTTCTCCTACTTTAAAATTCAGGTCCCCCAACCAAACAATTACTCCCTAAACTTGGTTCAAAGCCCTCCAACATATATTTATATATATATATTATATATATATATATATAAAATTTTATAAATATATATAATATATATAATATATATAAAATATATATATATATATAAAAATAAAACCATATATATATATAAATATATATAAATATAAAAATTTTATATAAAATATATATAAATATAAAATATATATATATATATATATTTTATAATATCTAGGTTTTTCTCCTTTTTCAAAATAGTTTTTGTTTTTCTTTTTTTTCTTCTATTGTCCTTGGGGAATGGAAAAAATTTTTCCCTCAAAAAGCCATGCTTTTCGTGGGGGGCACAAAAATGCCGGGACAATGGGCTAGAAAACCCCCTTTTTTCTCCTGAAAGGAAAATTCACTAAAAAGAGAAGAAGAAAAACTTTAAAAAACCTGGGTCCCTTTAATATCCCGTGGATTTTAGTGGGGGAGACAAGAAACAAATAATTTGCTAAAGTTATAAATGATAAGAATTGGATGCCCCTCGCCCTAAGGAAACTAAGCTAAAGGGGGGGTGGGGGATTTGGGTGGGGGGAAAATTTAAAGGGGTTTTAAAAATCGGGAGTATCTGAGAGATTTTAGAGCAAAGGGAAAGGGGGTAGGGAAAATTGTTGATGGATTTTTTTTATGGAAGGAAAAAAGGGTAATATTAATGGGTAAATTCAAAAATTATATGGATTATAGTAAAGGTTAAATTTCCCAAAAAAGTGGGCCCATAATAAGTGTTATAAAACCTGGAAAAAGGGGGGGAGTAGAGGACAAAGAAAATTTTTTGGGGAGATGTTAAGTGAATATATGGGAACCCTTTCGAACCAAGTGAGAGTAATTGGGGTAAGGACCTGAATGCTCAAGAAGGAGAAACTTTTAGAAAAGGTGTGGTAGGTAATTTTTTTTTTTGGGGGGGCCCAGGTGAAAAAATAAAAATGGACCCCCCTTTGTTTTTGAATTTTTTGTATAGAAAAGGGTTTATTTATAGGTAATACAAATTTTAAGAAAAAGAGGTTTAAAAAGTATAAAAGGGAAATGATGAAAGGGCAAAATGATAGAAGTTTTGTCGGTTTAAATTTTATTGGGATAAAAAGACTGTTGAGTAATTTAGGATTACATTTTCTATAGAGGGGGGCCCAAATATATCTAAATAAATTTTTTTATTTTGTACATACTGATGAAAAATTTTTAATGGGATAAAAGGGAAATAGAATCACAGGAAGAGATTTTTGGGTTACGGGAAAGGGGGTGGGGGAGGGAAAGGAGCGTTTTGGGGGAATAATAAAGTAAAGAGAGAAAAAGGGGAAAAAGTTAGCTTTTGAGAATTTTTTTAACAAAGTGGGAATAAAGCAAGGAGGGAAGAGTATAGGGAGAAAAAGAAAAAGGGGTTTAAGAGAGGGGTTAAACAAGGGTAAAAGAACCCAAATGAGGGGTGTGATTTTTTAAAAAATTTTTTGTTGAAAAAAAGAAAAATTTTTGGGAGTGAGATTAACAATTTAAGGAAGCCTGGGAAAAACAAATGGTTTTCGTCATTAAAAAAATGGGAAAAGGAAAATTTAAGAGGTTTTGGGGAAAGTTTGGGGGGAATTTTTTGAGGAATTGTTAAATATTGTTTGAAAATGGGGAACCTGTGATTTGGGTGTCCTCTTAAAGGGGGGGCCCCTTTGGCGGGGTGAAAGGGCCTTTTGGGTCTGAGGAATTAGCCCGGGTCGGTCTTCTTCCTCAGCCCAAACCCAATTCCCCCCCCCCATTCTCCCCCCTCCCCCCCCTCCCCTATCCCATCCTCCCCTTTTTTTTTCCCATTCCTCCTCCCCCCCCCCCCCTCCTTTTTGCCCTTCCCCCTTTTTGGCCTTTGGGATTTCTCCCCCACGGGAAACCTATTTTCCGGGGTGGGGGAAAAAGGGAAAACCCCCGGGGTCCATCCCATTCTGTTGAGGTTTTTGGCCCGGTGACGTATTTTGCCGGGGAATCGGGAAATTGCCTGGGGATGTCCCCGATCCCTCTCCGGTATCCCGGAGAAGTTTTGGGGTATTTTTCGGGCGACGGGGGGGATCTCGGAAAGCCCCCTTTTCAGATTCCAGGGGTTTTGGCCGAAGGGGGAAACCCTTTTGGGGAAATATCCGGCCCCCCCTCCTTTTGTCCCCCCGGGGAAAGCTCGGCAGATGTGGGGTTTGCTATCCTGGATTGCGGGTTTTACTGGCATGAAGGGTAGGGTAGGGCAGGGGGTTCCATGCTGAAACTTCCGCTACTATTGATGGAAGGTCCTTTTGGGGCGGGGAGGGAGTTTTTCCGGCCCTTTCTTTCCACCGGGGAATTTTTCCTTCCCGTTTCCCCCCCTTTTTTTATTCTTTTTTTTTATTTTTATTTTCTTTTCTTCTTTCTTTTTTTTTTTTTTAAAAACAAAAAGAAAAGGGAGTAACCTAACCATGGCAGCCCTAGTCCAGAACCCACTCCCCCGGGGCCCCCTTTCTTGATACCGCACCCCATTCTGCCCCTTTCCCTTGTGTTTAAAAACCACTCTTCGGACACTCCTGATCCCCCTGTACCTCTTGCGGGGTTGCTTTTTCCCCTCCCCCCCTTCAGGAACCGGGGCTTCACTGACTCCTTCGATTTGTCTGAACCCCCTCCTTTGACTTTGTTTTCCGGCTTCCCCCTTCCCTTAGGGTTTATGGAAATTTTTTCGAATCCCCCCGCCCATTTCCCCGCCGGACCAACCCGCCCCTACCCCCTAAACCCCAACTCAATCTCCATGATGCCCCTTTTCTTTCCCCTTCCCCATTCAACTCAGAAAAGACCGACCCCCATAAAAGCACCCCCTCTCCATCCAGTTTCGGCCCAAACCGCAATGGACTAAATTCTTACTTTAAGCCCGATTTCTTTTTTCTGCCAACCTTTTCTGACCATAGAAATTGGGCAAAGGGGTCCTGCTTCTTTTTGGGTAAGAAATTTTCATTTCATGCCCTAAAGAGGGGAAATGCCCATTGCCCACTGTCCAGAATGCTGCCCAAGCTCAGATCTTTCTCTCCTTTCGAATATCAATACTATTTTCCAGTCACTTTTAAAAAAAACATCTTTCCCCTAAATTCTTGTAGTGGTCCCGTCTTTCGGGCCCCATACCATAGCCCAAACAAAATTTCCAGTCATGGGGGCAATGACATTTTTTGAACAGCGGAACTCCGGGAAATCTCCCAAACCCCTTCAAAGTAGACACTTATGCCTTCCTGCCCGGGGGGGGGAGACATTCCCCTTGAAAAGGGGCTCGTTTAAAAATTTTTGGGACACCGAAAAACTCCCGTCCCTTATATTTTCCAGGACATCGTTACAAGTTCGAAAGGTGATACCTACCCCGGCAACAATGTGAAATTGCTGGCTTTTTGGGGCACCCAGCAAAAAATTGCAGATCTAGGGCCGAATCCCTCTGGGGTGCCGACGGCCCTTTCTAATACATCTTGCAGTCAACCTCCATCTTCCCCTTAAATTTTGTAATGAAGCTCACCCTTCTTACTCCCGGGCCGTTCCCAGGTCTATTTAAAATAACGTGAAATCCTTTGGGCCTCAAAGAGGCAGAAGGTTCCCCTTATGCTATGGCATTTCCCTCATCTCTGCCCCCAAAGGGAAAATTAAACCCCGTGTTTCTTTTTCCCCCGGTTTTCCCCAAACTTTCCCCCCAAACTTTTTGGGTCCCATCTTCTCAGCCTCCTCTGTTGTTACCCCTCCCATTGCCACTACGGCAAAAAATCCTTTTTGGGGTGTCCTTGGGTCTGACTCCCTCAACCCAAAACCCGTTTTGTTCTCACATCTTCGCGTCCTTTCCCCACAAGCCCCATACCCACAAAAAACCCCCCCTAAGACACCTAATAACCAAATCGCCCCCTTCTCAAAAGGGCCCCAAAAAAACCACATTTCTCCAAAAACTTCTTTTTCCCCTTCCCTTTCCCTTTTTCCCCCCTCCACACTTTAAACCCTTTTCCCTTTTCTGTACCTAGTTCTTTCCCCCCTCTCCCTTTCTCTATTTCAAGTGTGGGTATTTACTCTCCCCCCTCTTCTATGCCTTCCACCCCCCCCCCCTCCCAAGTTTCCCCCCCTCTTCTGCCACCTCCCAGGTTTTTTTTGCCTCTTTTGTCCCCCCCCCCCCCACTTCATCTTTCCCTCCCTTCACTCTTCCCTTTCCCCCTACTTTGGTACAGTCCATTAAATGTCCCAATCCCTTTTCTCACCCCCCTCCCCCCTTCTCCCCAAAATGGTCCCCATACATCTTTGAAAATTTAGAAACACTTTAAGCCATTTCAAATATATTGCAGAGACTAAACCTTCAATGGACACTGATTCACTTCCTGTTCCTTCTCTTTTTTCCTTTTCCTCCATCTTCACAAAAACCCCCTTCTTTTTGCAAATTTCTTTTCCCTTCCCTTTGCTAAATTTAACGTCTTCCAATGCCCCCGCACAATTTACTTTTCTAACCCCTCTAGTCCCTAGTGCCTTTAACCTACAGATTCCTGATAATTTTTTTTCATCGCCAAACATGGCCCATTTACAGTGGAAAAATCCCGCCCCAGGGGTAATCGGGAGCTTCAAATTTGCTTTCCCAGGTTTTTCCCCCGTTTGGGGCTTGCTTTCAAAAAACCCAAAAATTTCACTCGGCTGTTTTCCCAAAACCCATCCAGGGTATAAATTTTTTTTTTAATTCTTCATCCTTTCTCAGGTGGGCCTTTAATGAAAGTGCCCTTTTTTCTAAGCAATTATAATTTCCCTACTGTCAACTATTTTCCATACCTTTCCCGCATTAACTGCACCCGATCCACTTGAATAATGGTTTAAATTGTTCTTTATATTTTCTCTCCTTGTCGAGCAAATTTTTTATCCCAGACTTTTGCCTTTCCCTTTTTTCATCCTTTCCCCCCACCAAATTCCCGTTACCCTTTGGGGATTTTAAATTTCCCACCCCTTTTCCCCCCTGGGGGGGGGGGGCTCATTGGGGACTTGCGTGGCATCCAGTTGGGGGCTTTTTTCTCGCCTTTCACACCCCCCCCAAAGTTTTTAAAATACGGTTTCGCCCACCCATTTTTATCCTCGTACTCATAACTCTCTCTTCATCGATCTAATCAGTTCCGCTCTTTCCCCCCCACGCACTAAGACTTCCCTGGCTGTTCCAAAACCCCTTTCCAAACAGCGATCATTTCCGATCATTCTTACTTCCCTTCCAAATTTAAACCCCCTTTTCCCTAGCCCTCGCTGGCAATTTTTGATCGGGGAAATTGGGGTCTTTTTCTCAACCTCACTGCTTTTAGTGAGGTTTCCCTTTTTTCATCCTCCCCCTTTTATGAGCCCACAAAATCTTCCGACGTCAGTTTTTAAAAACCCAGCTTCTCAAACTAAAACCCCCAAAACCCCGGCAGGCATTCTCAGAAGTGCGTGCCTTGGTGGTCCCTGCTTGGGCTCGTGCAGTAAAGTTTTTAAACGTGCTGCATGGGGGAGGTTAAACCGGGACAATAGAACCGCTGAGAGACTTCTTTATTTTAAAACAACGGGATGGGGATCGCTCGCCGTGCCCTCCGTGAAACTTCCAATTTGTTGGTGGGGGAAAAATGTTTCCACCATCACCCCCCTGCTTCTTCTATGAAATTCAGTCTGGAAAAAAGTGGGGGAAATTGAGTGGGAAATTTCCCCCCGGGCCCCCGGCCTTTCCTGGTTTTTAAAAAGGGGCGCTGTGGTTGATGACCAAAAACCCCCTCGACCCTTGCCATTGAACTTGGGACACCCTTTTGGTCCGTATTTCCCCAGGGGTCCATCTATGCCCCTTTGTTTCTTTCCCCAAAAAATCTCCAGAGAGTTAGTCCCTTTGGGCTTTTCTCCTCAGAGAAAAAACAGTATAAAGTGCCTTTTACACTTCCCAAAAACTGGAGGGAACGCTCTTTAGCTTTCCGAAACATCGGCAGCTGGGCTGACGACTTTTTATAAATTTGTATGTTACAACATTTACATTTGGGCAGCCCTTGTATTCCCCCTTACACCCCCTTTAAACTTTTTTGGGGACAAGGAATTTTTTTCCCCAGTTGGGGGAAAAAACTGCCATTGTTCTCCCTTTTCCCCCAAACCGGGTACTACAGGACAGATGCCTTTCCCCAAAATACGCCCCACCCCTCTTTTTTAGTGCAGTTTGCCAAAATGAAGGGAAAGTCCGTTTAAAATTTAATTTTTAAAGTGGTATTTTTGAGACACACAACAAATCCCCTCTGCTAGTCAATATGGCTTTTTGTAAAGGGGCGTTCTACCCTAGACCCCTTAACTACCTTGGAAAACGTATGTTTGTAAAAAGCCTTTGCAAATAATTTATCAGTTATTGCCCTATTTTTTTGACCTTGGGGAAGGGTATGAACAACTTGGAGGGATAATATTTTTGGGCCCCGGGCCCCTTCCTTAGGCCCCCTGAGGCAATCTACCATCCTTCCCTTAAAAACTTTTTCACTGACAAAACATTTCCGTGTTCGGGCAATAATGTTCTTTCCCCCCCGGCTTTGTCCAAACTGAAGGTGGGCCCTCAGGGAGTGTTCTAAACCAAAAACACTGTTTTTTCCTTGCTAAAATGATTTTGGGCCCCTGTTCTTTCCACCCAATAAGGGGCATCACTCTATGGTTTTTTTGACTTCGCTATTTTCTTGTTCAGGCGCTGACTGGGCATCTTTTTGCAGTTTTCTCTCCAGCAGCCGGGCGACCCGGGGTTTTTCCCCTTGGGCCACCATGCAAAGGGGGTTTTAAAATTTTTTAAGTTTCCAAAACTCACCCCAAAATTTCTTTCACTAGACGCCTGTTAACTCCGATCCAAACCTTTGTATCTCTAATGGCTTTTCCCCTATCCCCGAACGTGATACAGTCCGGTTTTTTAGCTTCCCCTTTTACCCGTCCTTAACCCGAAAAAAACCCCACATTACCTCTTTTAAGGCAACTTGTCACAGCCGGCTAAAAAAACCCTTTTTAAAACCCTTTCTCATCTTTCCGGGGGCTGATCGGCGAACTTGGGGGCTTCGCCTAATTCAGCCCCTCGTTTTTTATCGAAACTCGATTATGGTGAACCCAAATTTTTTTTTCCGCATCCCCTCCTGCTACTCTCTCTAGCCTTTTAAATCTATCCATCACCCCAAAGGGTTACTTTGTGCCTTGGTCTTTTTTTTTGCTCTTCCCCTGTTTTAGACCTCTATACAGAAGCGAATTTTCCATCCTTGTCTTTATCACCGGATGCCCCCTTGCCTTCGCTACATGGGAAAGCCCCCACCCAAACTACACAATCCTTCCCTTTATAGAATGGTCACCCAAAATTAGTAACATTCAATTTTTTTCTTCGCCCCCCTGTTTACTCCGTCCCTTTTCCCCCTTCGCCTACATTCACTCTTGGTCTTCCCCCTTTAGTTTCCAAATTTTTTAAAGTTCCAAAGTAGCCCTCTCACTTTTTCCCCACCCCCCTGGGAAATTTTTTCCCGCTCTTCGGGTTTTGTTCTTTCTCACCCCTTCTCGAAAGCCAAATGCCTTTCGGTGGGTTCCCGGGTCTCTTTTTCCTTTTATCACTTCCACTCCCATTTCCCCATGCCAAACCTGTTACACAGATTGGCCCCTAAGTCTTTAGGGCGGGGGTTTAGAAATTTGCAGCAAGTGTTTTCCCCCGGGCATCGTCCCTGCGGGGACATTTACTATCTTCAGCACATTTTTAAATCTGAACTGTTGCCCTTTTTACAGCACTTATTTGTATCGCAACTATGCCTGTGTCATCATTTGTAGTAGTCTCAGACTCCCTTAGTGCTCTACAGGCTATACGAAAATTTGATACATCTCATCCCCTAGTTCTCCATATCCAACTTTGGCTACGCCGTATCTATACCAAACATAAAGATATTGTTTTTTGTTGGGTCCCTGGTCATGTCGACGTACAGGGCAATGAACAGGCAGACACTGCTGTGCGGTCAGCAGTACATGACCTACCAATTTCCTATCGAGGTGTTCCATTTCTGGACTATTTTGCTGCAATAGCTACCCACCTTCGCACCCGTTGGCAACAACGTTGGTCAACTCTGCTCGGTAACAAACTTCATTCTATTAAACCGAGCATAGGTTACTGGCCGTCTTCTTGTCATCAGTGCCGAGGTTGGGAGACCACTCTCTCCCGCCTTCGCATTGGTCACACTCGTCTTACTCATGGGTATCTCATGGAGAGGCACCCTGTTCCTCTCTGTGAGCAGTGTCAAGTTCCAGTATCGATTAGCCACATTCTGTTAGACTGCCCTCTCTATCAACGAGCACGCAGAATTTACCTCCAACGTCATCTTCGTTCAACTACTCTCTCTTTACCTTCCCTTCTTGCTGATGGACCCTCCTTTAATCCTGACTCTCTCATTGACTTCTTGACAACGACTGATTTACTCCACAAACTCTGATGATACTTTTCGCACTCCCCTCAGCCCTTTCTAGTTCAGTCTCTTGCTGCCCTTTACCCTTTCACCATCCACTACCCCGCTGTTATCCGTAACCTATTACTCATCCATCTCCCTTTTGCCACCTGATGCCCTCGCTTCCTTCCTGCCCTGCAGCGCTGTATAGTCCTTGTGGCTTAGCGCTTCTTTTTGATTATAATAATAATGTGATTTCATGTATAAGGCAAGGAGGAATAACATCTTGTAGGAGTGAGGAAGAGCCAGTTGTGAGTGTGGAGGAAGTTTGTGAGAGAGTAGTTAAAATGATAGGGGGTAAGGCAGCCAGGATTGATGGGATAAAGATAGAAATGTTAAAAGCAGGTGTTACCTGGAGTTTACCTGGAGAGAGTTCCGGGGGTCACTGCCCCTGCGACCCGGTCTGTGACCAGGCCTCCTGGTGGATCAGAGCCTGATCAATCAGGCTGTTACTGCTGGCTGCACGCAAACCAACGTACGAGCCACAGCCTGGCTGATCAGGAACCGACTTTAGGTGCTTGTCCAGTGCCAGCTTGAAGACTGCCATGGGTCTGTTGGTAATCCCCCTTATGTATGCTGGGAGGCAGTTGAACAGTCTCGGGCCCCTGACACTTATTGTATGGTCTCTTAACGAGCTAGTGACACCCTTGCTTTTCATTCGGGGGATGTTGCATCGTCTGCCAAGTCTTTTGCTTTCGTAGTGAGTGATTTTCGTGTGCAAGTTCGGTACTTGTCCCTCTAGGATTTTCCAGCTGTATATAATCATGTATCTCTCCCACCTGTGTTCCAGGGAATACAGGTTCAGGAACCTCAAGCGCTCCCAGTAATTGAGGTGTTTTAGCCCGGTGGCCTGGTGGCTAAAGCTCCCGCTTCACACACAGAGGGCCCGGGTTCGATTCCCGGTGGGTGGAAATTCCGACACCTTTCCTTACACCTATTGTCCTGTTCACCTAGCAGCAAATAGGTACCTGGGTGTTAGTCGACTGGTGTGGGTCGCATCCTGGGAGACAAGATTAAGGACCCCAATGGAAATAAGTTAGACAGTCCTCGATGACGCACTGACTTTCTTGGGTTATCCTGGGTGGCTAACCCTCCGGGGTTAAAAATCCGAACGAAATCTTATCTTATCTTATGCGTGCCATGAAGGTTCTCTGTACATTTTCTAGGTCAGCAATTTCACCTGCCTTGAACGGTGCTGTTAGTGTGCAACAATATTCCAGCCTAGATAGAACAAGTGACCTGAAGAGTGTCATCATGGGCTTGGCATACCTCGTTTTGAAGGTTCTCATTATCCATCCTGTCATTTTTCTAGCAGATGCGATTAATACAATGTTATGGTCCTTGAAAGTGAGATCCTCCGACATGATCACTCCCAGGTCTTTGACGTTGGTGTATCGCTCTATTTTGTGGCCAGAATTTGTTTTGTACTCTGATGAAGACTTAATTTCCTCATGTTTACCATATCTGAGTAATTGAAATTTCTCATCGTTGAACTTCATATTGTTTTCTGCAGCCCACAGAAAGATTTGCTTGATGTCTGCTTGGAGCCTTGCAGTGTCTGCAATGGAAGACACTGTCATGCAGATTCGGGTGTCATCTGCAAAGGAAGACACAGTGCTATGGATGACATCCTTGTCTATGTCAGATATGAGGATGAGGAACAAGATGGGAGCGAGTACTGTGCCTTGTGGAACAGAGCTTTTCACTGTGGCTGCCTCGCACTTTACTCTGTTGACTACTACTCTCTGTGTTCTGTTAGTGAGGAAATTATAGATCCATCGACTGACTTTTCCTGTTATTTCTTTAGCACGCATTTTGTGCACTATTACGCCATGGTCACACTTGTCGAAGGCTTTTGCAAAGTCTGTATGTATTACATCTGCATTCTTTTTGTCTTCTAGTGCATCTAGGACCTTGTCGTAGTGATCCAGTAGTTGAGACAGACAGGAGCGACCTGTTCTAAACCCATATTGCCATGGGTTGTGTAACTGATGGGTTTCTAGATGGGTGGTGATCTTGCTTCTTAGGACCCTTTCAAAGATTTTTATGATATGGGATGTTAGTGCTATCGGTCTGTAGTTCTTTGCTGTTGCTTTACTGCCCCCTTTGTGGAGTGGGGCTATGTCTGTTGTTTTTAGTAACTGTGGGGCGACCCCCATGTCCATGCTCCCTCTCCATAGGATGGTAAAGGCTCGTGATAGGGGCTTCTTGCAGTTCTTGATGAACACGGAGTTCCATGAGTCTGGCCCTGGGGCAGAGTGCATGGGCTTGTCATTTATCGCCTGTTCGAAGTCATTTGGAGTCAGGATAACATCAGATAGGCTTGTGTTAACCAAATTCTGTGGCTCTCTCGTAAAAAATTCATTTTGATCTTCGACTCTCAGTCTGGTTAGTGGCTTGCTAAAAACTGAGTCATATTGGGACTTGAGTAGCTCATTCATTTCCTTGCTGTCATCTGTGTAGGACCCATCTTGTTTAAGTAAGGGCCCAGTACTGGACGTTGTTCTCGACTTTGATTTGGCATAGGAGAAGAAATACTTTGGGTTTCTTTCGATTTCATTTATGGCTTTTAGTTCTTCCCGCGATTCCTGACTCCTATAAGATTCCTTTAGCTTAAGTTCGATGTTTGCTATTTCTCTGACCAGTGTCTCCTTACGCATTTCAGATAGATTGACCTCTTTTAGCCGCTCTGTTATTCTTTTCCATCGCCTGTAAGGGGAGCGCCTGTCTCTTTCTATTTTACATCTACTCCTCCTTTTTCTTAGAGGAATAAGTCTTGTGCATACATCGAGTGCTATCAAGTTAATCTGTTCTAGGCATAAGTTGGGGTCTGTGTTGCTTAGTATATCTTCCCAGTTTATATCGGGTAGGACTTGGTTTACTTGGTCCCACTTTATGTTTTTGTTATTGAAGTTGAATTTAGTGAATGCTCCCTCGTGATTAATCTCATTTTGTCGGTCTGGGGCTCCACGCATACATGTCTGAACCTCATTTATGTTGTGATCTGAGTATATTGTTTTTGATATGGTGACATTTCTTATCAGATCATCATCATTGTTAGTGAAGATGAGGTCTGGAGTTTACCTGGAGTTTACCTGGAGAGAGTTCCGGGGGTCAACGCCCCCGCGGCCCGGTCTGAGACCAGGCCTCCTGGTGGATCAGAGCCTGATCAACCAGGCTGTTGCTGCTGGCTGCACGCAAACCAACATACGAGCCACAGCCCGGCTGATCCGGAACTGACTTTAGGTGCTTGTCCAGTGCCAGCTTGAAGACTGCCAGGGGTCTGTTGGTAATCCCCCTTATGTGTGCTGGGAGGCAGTTGAACAGTCTCGGGCCCCTGACACTTATTGTATGGTCTCTTAACGTGCTAGTGACACCCCTGCTTTTCATTGGGGGGATGGTGCATCGTCTGCCAAGTCTTTTGCTTTCGTAGTGGGTGATTTTCGTGTGCAAGTTCGGTACTAGTCCCTCTAGGATTTTCCAGGTGTATATAATCATGTATCTCTCCCTCCTGCGTTCCAGAGAATACAGGTTTAGGAACTCTCCATTCTAGTAGGCTCTATTATTTGCTGGTTTAAATTGAATTTTGTGCAGAGATTTAAAAGCTCGTGTGAGTGTGAGTTTTCATCGGAGCTGCCTCCTGGTGTTATTACTGCAACAATATTATTTGCTATATTCCTCCATTTTAGGTGCCTTAAATTGAAATCCCCCAGGAGCAAGATGTTGGGTGCAGGAGCTGGAAGATTTTCCAGACAGTGGTCAATTTTTAACAGCTGTTCCTGGAATTGCTGGGATGTTGCATCCGGAGGCTTGTAGACTACCACAATGACTAGGTTTTGGTTCTTGATCTTTACTGCTAAAACTTCCACTACATCATTTGAGGCATTAAGTAGTTCTGTGCAAACAAGCGACTCTGCGATGTACTTGCCAACCCCCCCCCCCCTTTTGCCTGTTCACTCTGTCACATCTGTATAGGTTGTAACCTGGGATCCATATTTCGTTGTCCAAGTGATCCTTTATGTGGGTCTCAGTGAAAGCCACGAACACTGCCTTTTGCCTCTGCAAGCAGTCCACTAATGAAAGGTATTTTGTTGTTTGCTGCTGGCTTTAGACCCTGTATATTTGCAAAGAAGAATGTCTTTGGACTGTTGGTATTATTGGTACTGGGGGGGGGATTTTTTTTCCGGCATTAGTATCTGTATCTGTTGGTTTGGAGTGGAGGCCATCGACTGTGGTTCCACTCCAGGAATGACTGGATTTGGTGTACAAAATCTGCCATTTCCTGCCAGTTTTTTTTCCTTCCTGGCACTAAAAAACCTCTCCCTCTTGAGTGGCTGTGGCTACCCAGGTTTTCCGATGGCCTGGATGTTTTGTATCTTTTTGTCCCCTTTAGATGGTGTGCCTGGCAATTTAAGTTATAGCACAGTTTTTCCTGTACTGAAGAGGTACACATTTCAGGGTGAAAAAGCTTACAGGAAGGGAGTTTGCATTTTCCTGTTGTCATATGGGCACGGCATTTTCTAGGGTGGTCATAGTTGCACGTCCCATCTGTTTTTCCAGATTTCCCATGCCTGCTGATACCAAGTGCATAGTATGTGCACAGGCTTGGTTTCCGTTTGCCTTGGGTTTCTGTGACTGCATTCCCTGTTGGTGCATGTTTACCTGTCTTATTCCTATCCTCCCTAGCACCAACAATGGAGCTCCCACCAGTTGTTTTTGGTAATATATCCTCACTATTGCTAGTGGAGTCCTCTTGTTTTCTATTTCCTGTTGTATTTCTAGTTTGCAATATTGGTTTTATCTTATCTTTGACTACACTTGTTTCCCCACTACGGCTCCTGTCCCCTATGAGGTCATTTGTATGCATTCCTTCCTGCGTATAATTCCCGACTACCAGGACAAAATCTCCAGCTTCACCATTACTGTCTCCCAGGACATCACCTCCAGCTTCACCATTACTGTCTCCCAGGACAGCACCTCCAGCTTCACCATTACTGTCTTCCAGGACAGCATCTCCAGCTTCACCATTACTGTCTCCCAGGACAGCACTATCAGTCCCACATTTACTGACTACCAGGACATCACTTCCAGGCTTACAGTTTCTGACTACATGGCCAGTATCAAGGGCAGTACCCGTCAGCCCAGACTTTTATGTTCCCATCTGTTGTAGAAAGCTTCCAGGTTGTCTATGAAAGCAGCTTTGATGTTGTCCTCTTTTAATACCCTTGTGATTTTAGTCCACAGATTTATCTCCTTTGGGCATACCCAAAAACACTTCCCTGTTTTAATACTGCTTGTAGCTAGTTCTTGGATATCTGCACAAGGGGCATGACACCAATTTCCACAAAAATGACAATTTATCCATGTGGAAGCCCGTTTGTTTGATTTACTGCAGACTACACACAGCTTCATAATGAATTGAATGGTTGATTTACTGTAATCCTACTAGCAACCTCTTGAATACTCTATTAATATCTGTTACGCAAAAATGTGGGATAGCTGGGGGCTTGAGCCTGGTCTAAGGGCAAAGGTAAAAGTTACACACATCTCAAGCCCAAACAGGCCACCCAGGGCTATCCCAGTCAAAACAGAAAGCGCTAAACTAGTATGTGTACTTAAAGGGGTTGGGTAACAGAGGGTTATTCAAAAATCCCAATTAGGAAAATATATCTATTTAGGCACCATAACATAACATAACAGAAAAACCGTAATCCTAAACGCCCAAATGAGGGTACACAAACAACCGCTGTCTGGAGGTCCAGCCACCATAACACCTATGCCTCGTCAGCGTCAGGCCCTCTCTACTCCACACCTCATTTCTTATTTCCTCACTCCTCCCACAGCACCCTGACCATGTCAGAGCCTGGGCGAACATACAGGTAAGCCATATGAGAGCCTATGGCTTGAGTTGGATAAACAAAATGAGTGCACAACTACAAACTTATCTTAAATACACAGCATCTCCAACACCAGCCTCTACACCATGCTAACGTCACGTGACTCCCAAACCATGCTTACTCCGCATACCCAAACATCCTTGGAAAATAAATCATTTACAGAATTTCTTTATAATTACAGTTAGAGTACTTTACAGTACCCCCAAATGCACATTATCAATTATAAAATTATTCTTTACAACTATAATATTCATACTATTATGGCACACTTCTCCACTATATGTACATTACGATGTCATGCAGAACCCTGCATAACAATAACCTCCTTAAATGAAGCTCTAGCTATCTGTGTTTCTATTTCTAACTGTACTTGTATATCAGGACAGCTTACCGGAGTACGCTTCTGGAGTTTGTTTTATATTTATTGTTTGTGTTTATAAGGGCGCCTACAACCCCATCCGTTTACAGTCTGCTTTATTGTCCAACGAATCCGTTTGAAACCGGTCAAGGGTTCGGACCAGTCGAGGGTTCGGTCCAGTCGAGGGTTCGGTCCAGTCGAGGGTTCGGAGCCAGTCTGATCTGATCAGTGGGTCACTTATTTAAAGCATACTGGTCGGTGATTTGGGCTAACACATGAAGGATCTACTGGAAATTTCTACCCGAGTAATATGTGATTTGATTGATACAAAAGTATAACTTGCGTGTTGAAGAACCGGTGACTGCTTGCAACTCCTACAGTGATGAACGGTCGAGCCTCAACCCTTGTTTATCAATCGCTGTATCTAGCTTTTCTAGTTTTTCTTTTTGGCCTCCACCACAATAAATGCTATATTATCACTATAGTTGACTGGTGAAAATTTTGGAGGAAGGACGCTTTTTCTGTAGTAATAATTGCTTCTCGTTGTGTATATTGCGAGCGCTGGTAACTACAGGTTATATGAAATTCACAGTAACATCTGGTATTTCAAGAAAAAAGAAACTAATGAAAGTCACTCCACTTGAATAAGTACCATTATAATACTGGTTTGTTGCTACTACAACACTGTATTCTGCTATTCACTGGTATCGCTAGATTATATGCGAGTACACTAGCAGGCCAGGAAGATTATTAAAACAGCTGACCTGTGGTAAGTTTCTGGTGACTTCTGGCACTTGCCTCTATAGGCTTATCACTTCATTTACAAATTCACCTGTTTTCAAATGATACTTTGGCCTTTATCATCTATATACTAGGGAGCCACTGTAGTATACACTATAACACAATGTATACACAATGTTATCAGGGAGACTTTCTTTCCTCTGACAAGAAAAGTTCAATTATTATTATTTTTTCACACGGGACACAGGCCTATGATTCCCCTCTGGCAGTAAACTCTGCTAGGTGGTGCACACTAATTCTCCTTTTTTGACTCAGTATATAATATTTTCCGCCCAAGATTGGTTCCAGGCGCTAGAGGGATGTATCGTATAGGATTGATGGCAAAAATTAAAGTTCTAGCACGTAAGAGCAACCGTGAAAACACGAGAAAACCCGGAGCACAACGATTGGTTGGTGCAATTATTTAATAAATGTATGGAAGAGAGTAAGGTACCTAGGGATTGGTAGAGAGCATGCATAGTTAATTTGTATAAAGGCAAAGGGGATAAAAGGAGTGCAAAAATTAAGGGGGTTTACAGTAAAACCCTATAAGTAAAACAGTATTTAGATAGGTTTAAAGGGGGTTTTGGGGTATCTTATGGATTTTGGAAAAAAAGGCTTTAAGCAGGGTGGTAGGGGGGCCCAATGGGGAAATGTTCCCGGGTGTATGGTTTGGGGTAGGTTACTGAAAGAAAAAAAAAAAAGTGAAGATTTTTTTTCAAGGAAGTGAGGCTCAATTTAGAGTATGTAGGAAAAGAGGGAGATTTTTTCCAGTAATGTGGGCCCTTTAAATCAAGGATGTTTTATGTCACTGTGGTTTTTTTTAAATTTTAATATTTATAGATGGGGTTGTAAGAGAATTTAAATGCGGGCCCTTTGACAAAAAGGCGTTGGGGAAATTAAAAAAGGAAAAGTTTCACACAAAAAAAGTGGGAGTTTTCCATTTTGTCTTTGCTGATGCCCTCGGTGTCTTGGGAGTTTTGGGAAGAGAATTTGCAGAGATTGGGGGAAAGAATTTGTTAGGGTTGCAAAAAAGAAAATTAAAAAGTGAATACAGGAAAAAAGTAAGGTTATGAGGATAAAAAAAAGGTGGGTGATAAAAGATTGGTTTTCAGTTTGGGAAGGGAAAGGGGAGGAGTATTTGGGGGAGGTAAATGTTTTCCCGTTTTTGGATTTGGAACATGTCAGTGGTTTTGGTCTATGAAAGATGAGGTTTGGAACCCATAGAATTGATGAGGGGTGAAAAGGGTGATTGGAATTTTACGGTTCTTGGGGGGAAAAAGAATTTGCCCTTTGGAGGCAAAGGGGGGGAATGTATGGGGTTTAAAAGTTTTCCCAAGCTCTTTAGGGTGTGAAGATGGGTTAGGGAATTTTGGGCAGCGAGGAGAAGGTTTGGAGGCAGTGGAGTTTGTTTTCTTGGGGCAATGTGTGGTGGGGTTTATAATGCAGAAAAAAATTTATATTTTTGGAAGTTAGGAGGAGGTGCGGATTACCAAAAACGGGTTGCCCGAGGGTGAAAAAGGGGTTGTTGAGGTGGTTCAGACATGTAGAGAAAATTTTAGCAAAAAAAGAATGTTCGGGGTGTATCAGTCTGAAATGGAAGGAAGGGGGGTTTGGGGGGTTTCACCCTTTAGGAAAAGGTTGGCGGGAGGAGGTAAAGGGGGTTTTGTGTGAAAAGGGGTTTGGGACTTCCACCCAGGCATGGTGAGCTTTTTTGATAGGAGTAAATGGAAAAAAAGGGGTTTTTTATACTTGACGTGCTGTTGGAGTGTGGGCAAAGTAACTTTTATAAAGGGGGTTCGGGGGAAACCGGCAGGCCAAAATTGGGTCCTTGAGTTTGGGAAGTACAGGGGCCCCCCCCCTTTGAAGGGAGGGGGTTTAGTTTTGCATTTAAAAAAAAAACTTTTGTGAAAGGGCCCACCCTTCTGGCAAGACGGGATGGGGGGAAATGATCGTAAAAAGTTTTTTTTTTTGGGGGGGCCACCCTCCCTTTTGGTGGGTTTGGCCAGTGTGTTTAAAAAAAAAAAATAATTTTTAAAATTACATTATTTTTTTTATTTTTTGACTTGGTTTTTTCCCCTGCCCAAATGCATTTGTCTTTTTAAAAATGCATCTCCCAAATTCCTGCCCACTGCTTTCGTTATTAAATCTTGCTGGGGGTGCTCAAATTTTTTCCCCATTAGAAGAATCTGAGGGCCTATTTTGGGGGTCATAAAAAAACTTGTTTATCCCCCTATTTTTCCCTCATCTATGTCCTTTATGTAGATCAGGGAACAAAAAGGGGGCCCCCAACACTGACCCCTGGGGGAAACCCCGATTCTGAAAATTTCCCCCACTTTGATTTCTCCCTTTTTATGCAAATGTCTGCTACCTTTTTGTTAACCATGTCTCTTTTCCAGGAAAAAATTTCTCCTCCTTTTTCCAGTTTTTTAAATTTTTCCCTCAATAGCCCTTCTGTTTTGGGGAGTCTTCAAAAGACTTATAAAACCCATATACATTTCCCCTTTATTCATTTCCAGATTCCCTTTCCTAAAAATTCCTTAGTAAAAAAAATTTAAATAAAAATTCTTTAAGGGCCCTGAATCCCCTTTTGAAAAAACCATGCTGATTTTTGTTGATCAATTTTTGCTTTTGAAGTTGGCTATGAATTGCCGGGGAAATTTTTGATTCCAAAATTTTCCCCCACTAAGGAGGTTGGCTCTTTTGTCTATATTTTGAAAACAAAGGGGGCCCGGGCACCTGTTTTGGCAATAGGCATTAAAATTTGAAAATTTTCCATTTATTGGCCTATGCCAGCTTGTAGGTTTTTTTGGAAAAAGTTTCCCAAAAGTTTTTTTAAGAAGCCCCCTTTTTACTTTCCCTTTTTATTTCCTTTGCAAAAGGGTTCATCGGGGCCGGGGAAATTTGGTTTATTTTTTAAAATTTTTATCCATTTATCCATGTGACCCTAATCATGTTTATATTATATCTTGTTCTATGTAATTTATTTTTTTGGGGAATTTTTCTAGTATTTTTCCTCCCTTTAAAAATGGGGGAAGAAAGGGTTTAAAAAAATTCTCCACATTTTCCTTACACGGGTCGGGAAGCCCCAAGGTGACTTTTGAGGGGGCCCTATCTTGCCCTTTTAAATCTTACTTTCTGTATACCTAAAAGAACCCTTTTGGGTTGTATTGGTTTTCCCCTTGAAATTTTAACCTCATTTTTTTTTTTGCTTTTCTCTTTCCCCCCTTTTTTAAAAATTTTCCTTCAATAAAACCCAATATTGATTTCTTCCCTACCCTCCCCTTCTTTTGATTTTGCCTTTTATTTGCCTTCCTTTTTGCCCAATGAGGCTTTTCAATCTTTTGTTAAACCAATTTAGGATCATTTTTTGTTTGAATGTTTTTCCCTGTTTGGATATAGGTTGTTTGGTGCTGGGAACTAGCTCTGGAAAATGTCATATAGTGGTTCCTCATTTTTCTTTAGTTAATCTTTCCCTGGAGTTGCTACTTTTTTAAAATCTACGATTTTGGGAATCAATTTTCCCAAAAGGGAAATTTAATGTAAAAAAAATTTTAACCCTTCCTTTTACCCCCAAAAGGTATTAAAAAAAAATTTTTTTTTTTTTACATAAAATTATAGTTTTTAGTACAAAAACAATACAATGAAAAAATGATAAATGAAACTTTAAAACCCTTAAGGGTTTCCAAAACGTATATTACTTTTCATTTCGCGTAGCGCCCCAAATTTTTTGAAAAAAAAAAAAATCTTTTCTTTTTAAAGGAAAAAAAGGGGGCATAGGGGCCCCGGTTTTTCCCAAATTTTTTTAATTTTTACCCCAGGGGAGTGGGGACCCCCATTTCTAATGTTTTGGTGACCCCAGGCATATTGGGGCAATTTTTAATAAATGACAAAGAAAAGAAATATTTCTTTTGGGGCCCCCGTTTAAAGGGTTTAAACAGCTTTACCCCCTCCCTTTATTGGAGTTTCCCTTCTTAGTGTTTGGGAAAAGGGGAAGGAGGAGGGGAAATTGGATTGTTTACTTTTTGGGGAAGGGGAAAATTTTCCCGTTCCTTTCAAACCTCAGGTCCCAATTGTTTTTTCGGGGGTTTTGTTTTTCTCTGTTTTTTAAATCCCCTTAGGACACCTTGAACACTGGAGTCCTGTCTCGCAAAAAAACCGGTCGAGAGAGCTCTGTTTTGGCGTTTTTTTTAAAACACTTCCCAAAAAAATGCCCAGACTTTTTACTGTACATGTTACGTTCAACAGGGGCTTGCAAAAACCTTGTCAGGGTGATTTTTTCTCCATTAAAGTTTTCCCATCTTCCCCCCAAAAATAGAAAAAAATCTTTTTTAATTTATGAAGAAGGCCCTTCTTCCATCTCTCTTCCTCCCCCTTTTGCAGCAAGTTTCTGGCTGTGTCTTTTGGGTTTTTCCTGCTGAAGCTCTTGCTTTTTTTTTCCTCAGTGGTGAGCCTTTTTTAAACCACAGGTTGGGGCACTAGGAGCTTTTTTTGGGAAACCATGGTAGCTTATTTTTACTTGAAAGCGCAAAAAATGAGGGGATTGAAATATTTCGCAGGGCACGTGAGGGGGACCTTCGCTCATGGTAACAATGCCAGACTGGGGGGTTGGGGAGGGCTCCCCCGGCTCCACCTTTGTGTACGCCCCCCGACAAAATACTATTGTTTGTAAACCCTTTATGATTAGCGACCCCAAGGGGTTTTTTCAAAATACCCTTAGGGATTTCTAAAATCTATGTTTCCCCAAAGGAAATACAAAAAAAACAAAGGGACCATGTATCGGCAACCATCCCACCTAGGGCCCAAAGTCAGGTCATTTCCAGTTAACCCCCCGGGTTAAATTTGCCAAGGGGAAGTCGGGGAAAGAAAACTTAAATTGCCATTTTTAGGGAAATTTCCCACGATATTTAAAAACTGAGTGTTTTGTGATCATTTTCCCCCCAAGCTAAATCTTTAAACCTCAAGGCTACAAATTTAGGATTCCCTGCTGGCAAGAACCAATTTCAAACAGGTTTTTTCCCCTTTAGGGGTTTCGGGTCCACACTTTTTTTAAAAAAAACACTCCTGAATCATATCAAAAAGTCATAAACTCTGAATTTTCCCTTGTAAAATTTGCTCCATTTAAATTTTTGTCAAATTTTTAAAAAATCCCCCCACAATGCACTCCCTTTTTCATATCTAGATACTTAAAAAATTCGTCCCATAAAAGTTTACTGTTCCCAATCGGGGTTTTTGGGGGGGGCTGTAAATAAACCCCCAAAAGATTTTAATTTTTAAAGGGCCCCAGGGGAGCTTTTAATCAAACAGATTCAGTGGCTGATGCTTCTAACTTATATCACTTTAAAGACAAAAATTTAAAAATTTATTTTTTGACTACTTTGCAAATTAAAAAACCCTTTTTGTTGTTTCCTTCAGTTTGGAATAATTTATAGTTTTTGTGTGTGACATTCAAAAGGGGTTGTCTCTATTTTTTCACACTGGGTCAGGTCTCTGTTATGGGAAATAATATCTTTTGCTTCCTTCCTTGCAATTAATATTTTCTCATTTTATCTTTTTTTTACACTCCTGCTATTATTTTAGTTAAACCTTAAGGGAGTAGTCTCTCCCTGCCTTCTTTCTGTTCCCCTTTCTGCCCCGTTCATTGTCTCTATTGTAACTTTATGAAAATGTCTTTTAAACATTTACTGTTTTCAAAGGGGGTTTTTGCCAAAAATGACGGGTTTTCCCCACACCCATACCCCTATTTTTCTATCAGTTTTAAAAAACTTAGACATGTCAGCAATGGTCCCCCCCCCAGGGAAAAATGTACCCCATTTCCCCTTTTATTTCATATCCGTTTTGCCGTTTAAAAATTGTCCCCTTGTCAAGAAAGGAATTGCAAGTTCCTTGGGGTATTAAAACAGGGCAGCAATTTTTCACCCAATTTTCTTTAGATAACCATTCATTGCCAACTCCCTTCTTAGCAAGAGTCATGGACTGGGATACCTCCTTTGGGCCCTTAAATAAAAACCAAACCTCCCTTTTGGAACATTTCCCCAAACACTGTAACAAAATAATGGGCTTGTTTCCCATTACCTGGCATATTATCAACCCGTTGACTATGTTACCAATGCCAGCTTCCCGTGATTTCACACTCTTCACTTTTTTATTCATATTACAGAAAGGGACAGTCCATTGTTTTAGGTGTGAGTCACCAACCCCAAAAAATTTTACTTTTCCTCTATTTTTAAAGGGGAAAGGGAGTACCTTTTTCCCTTTAATGGCTATGAAAAATACACTCATCCTGAAGGGGAAAATAGGAAATGATTTCCCCACTTTCAATGGAACGGCATCCTATCCTCTCTGCGAGGCCCTTTTCAGGTCCCTATTTTGTTCACCTTTTTTGGGATTGTCTGGTTTTTCAAGCAAAATTTTCAGGAGTTTCCCCCACTGACACCAAATGCCCTGTCCTCTTACCCTTTCTCCCTTCTTACAGGGTGGGCCCCCTTTGGAAATTAAATCACATTTTTTCTTTTTGTCAGGGAGTGCTTTACCCTTTTCAAACTTTGACAAAAAGCCCCTAGTTTTCTCTTTTCCCGCACTTTTCTCCCCTTTTTCCCTTTGCGTTTTTTTATCCCCGGGACTAAATTTTGGCCCTTTAGGGCAGCATGACCCTTGTTAGTTTTTAAACTTTATTTGAGTTTTTTATATTACTCCCTTGGGTTTCCCTTTGACCCAAACTTTAGCAGTTTCTTTTAAAAAACCCTTTTTTTTTTACCCCAAAAAAGTGATGAGAAATTGGTAATTTGGCCAATTTTATACAAAAATTTAAGAAAGGGCCCCAAAATTTTTAAAAATTGGGCCTTAATAAACCCAAAGCTGTTTATGCCCAGACCCAAAAAACAAATTTTTTTCTGTTCTTAGTTATTTTCTCCAGGCCCTTTTTTAAAATTTTGTTTGCTTTCCCCTATTGAATTTTTATTCACCAAAAAAATAAAATTTTATTGTTATGCAAACTACTTTATTATTGAAAAAAAAAATATTAAATAATAAACAGTGCCCTTTGTGAAAGCATTTTTCCACCGTTGATGGGGTTTTGGATGTGTTTATGTGGGTTTGTTTAAACCCGAAAATCGTCAAAAACTTGAAAAACTTCCGTAAAATTTTAGCTCACTTTTAAAGCTACTTTTTTTCTGTTAAACCCCAAAAAATTTATTCTATTTCTGTTAAAATATCTCCCATTCTTTCAAAAAACATGAAGAAAAATGAGAAAAAAACCATAAATTTTTCTTTCAAAAAACCACCCTTCCCCCAGGAAGGGGGGCCCCCAAAAGGGGGGAAAAACGGGAAAAAAGGGGGGCCCTCCTTTTTAAATTTTTTTTATTTATGCAGGAGAAGGGGTTTTTAGCCCCCGCTCCTGGGTTTTTTTTTTTTTTCCCCCTTTCCCTTTTGGGGTTTGTTTTTTTTTTTTAAAAATTTTTTTTTTTTAAAAAAAAAAAATTTTTTTTTTTTTTTTTTTGTTTTTTGGTTTTTGGGGTTTTTTTTTACTTTAAAAATTTGCCTTTAGGAAACGCATGTTTTTTGGGGGGAACGAAAAAAAGGCAAGAAAAAAACCAAAAACATGGTAAAAAAAATTACAGGTTTTTTTAATATTGGGGGGACATGTATTGTGGGGTGTTACCAATTTTAAAAAAAGGACAAGAATACCTTCCCTTTGGGGGGTTTTTTTGGGGGAAAAAAACACCAAGGGAAATTTTCCCCCCTGTTTGGTTTTTTTACCAACCTTTCTTCCCCAAGGGCGTAGTACCTCCCTGGGGGTTTGGTTTTCTACCCAAACCCACTACCAGGGAAAAAAATTTTACCTCCTGAAAAATTTTTTGTTTTTAAAACCAAAACACAGGCCCCGTTTTTTTTTTCCAGGGTGGTTTTTTCTTTTTTTCCCCCTACTACCACCCGGGGCCCTTCCTCCTAGTGGTTGGTTTCCCAACCTAAATACCACAGGAATTTTTCCCCCCCCCCCCCCCCCCCCCCCCCAAAAGTGTAAACCTTCCCCCAATGGTTTCTAAACCCCATACCCCACAGAGGCCGGCCGAGTGGTTGGGGTTTTAAAATTTTTTTAAAAAGGATTAGTTCCTTTTTGGAGTTTTGGGTTGGTTTTTTACAAATATACCCAGGACAAAATAGTAAACTCCCTGGTTTGCTTTTTCCCACACCCATACCAAACCAGGCCCCCCGGGGGAAAAAACCCCCAGTTTTGGTTTTTTGTCTACCCCTTTCTTCCCCCGGACCCGTGTGTGTCCCCCTTTTAAAACCGGGTTGTGTTTCCAAAACCCAATTTTTTCCCAAAAAGGAACCCTTGTTCCCTGGGGTTTTGTCTTCAACCTTTTTCTTTCCCCCCAAAAGGACCCGTTGGTTTTTCCCTGGTGGTTTTTGTCTTCCAACCCTTTTTCTTAGGGAAAAAGCCCCTTTTCTTAAAAAAAAATACATGAAAATTTTGTTTAAACCAAAAAACGTCCCCAGTTTTTTTTTCAATTTCCAAAAAGGGTGTGGTTTTTTCCTTGTGTTTGGCCAAAAAATTTTACCAAATTTAAAAACCCATTTCTTCAAAATGGGGTTTGGTTTCCCAAAAGTTTTCTTTTCCCCAAGAAAGGAACCAATGAATTTTGGGAATAAAAAGGCAACTTTTTTTTCCAAGGCCCTTTTTTCCCGTATTTTAAGGGACTTTTTTTGAAAAAATGAAGGGTTTGTTTTAAAATTTTTATAAAAGGGAAAAAGTGTAATTTTTAAAAAACTTTTCAAATTGGGTTTTGTGGGTTGGTTTTTTGGAAATATTTGTACTTAAAGGGCCTTAAAGGGTTTTTATTTCAGAAGGATTTTTGGAAGACTTCCAGGGTTTTGTTTGCCAGAACCAAAATCTTCGTACTTAAAAAAGACCCGGGGTGTTTTTTTGAACAAAAACTCCCGGTTGTGTCTTGCCCGACATATTTTCTCGTACTTCAAGAAGCACCGTTTTAAGTGTTTTGAACAAAAAAATTTTAGGTTTTTTTGGGTCTTGGGGCCCGACACTTTATCTTCAGTACTTCAAGAAAACACCCGGGGTGCTTGAAAAAAAATGCAGGTTTGTGTTTGCCGACACTTATCTTCGTAATTCAAGAAGCCCAGTTTTTTCTTTTAACCAAAAACTGCAGGTTGGGGTCTTGGGCCCAAAACCCATATTTTTCCGTACTTCAAAAAGCACCCTGTTAAATGTCTTGAAAAACAACTGCCAGGTTGTTTTCTTGCCCCGAACTTTTCTTCCGTAAATTTAAGAAGCACAGGGGTTTTCTTGAACAACAACTGCCAAAAGGGTTTTGTCTTGGGCCCGGACATGTATCTTTAGTATTCAAGAAACACCAGTGTATCCTTTAACAAACAAAAACAGGGTTTTTGTCTTGCCGACACTTTTCTTTCAGTACTTCAAAAAGCCCAGGGGTGTCTTGAACAAAAACTGAAAGGGTTTTGTTGCCAAAACATGTTCTTCAGTACTTCAAGATGCCCGGGGTTTTTTTGAAAAAACAACCCGCAGGTTGTGTCTTCCAGGGAAAATTTTTTCTTCAGTATTTTAAGAAGCACCCGTTGTCTTAAAACAGCAACTGCAGGTTGTGTCTTGCCAGACACTGTATCTTCAGTACTTCAAGAAGCACCAGTGTATCCTGAACAACAACTGCAGGTTGTGTCTTGCCAGACACTGTATCTTCAGTACTTCAAGAAGCACCAGTGTGTCTTGAACAACAACTGAAAGGTTGTTCTTGCAAGACACTGTATCTTCAGTACTTCAAGAAGCACCAGTGTGTCTTGAACAACAACTGCAGGTTGTGTCTTGCAAGACACTATATCTTCAGTACTTCAAGAAGCACCAGTTGTCTTGAACAACAACTGCAGGTTGTGTCTTGCCAGACACTGTATCTTCAGTACTTCAAGAAAGACAACACTGTTATTCTTGTGAATTTGTAACTTGCCAAGTATTGCTAATTAAGCAATTTTGTTTTTGATATTGGGAATTCTATCTAAATATCCATTGCAGTTAATACATCAATACAAGTTACTAAAACTGTAATTAATAATTTTCAGAAAAATCTATTTAATAAACACAAGAGAAAATAATAATACAAATGTTGTTGAGTGTATCTACAGTGTTCTAGTACATACATTAATCTTTTGACACAAAATAAAAATTATGATAGTCTTTTAACACAAAATATAAATTTTATTGTTGTACATAAGTAGAAAAAGTTTTCCTGAATGTATCTTAACATGGAAATATGTTCATAAGAAAAACTCTGTTCAATGTCCTAAATAACTAAAAAAAAAATATTCTTGAAATAGACAAGTGAGTACATAGGAAGGTTAACTATACCTCTGTTGTATGAATAAAATATTTTAAATGTAATATCTTCATTTAAAAAATATGGAGAAACATAAAGAACATAAACCCTATCAATGTTCAGAGTGTCTGAAATGTTATAGTCTGAAAAGTAGTCTTGTGTCACATATGAGAGTACATACAGGAGATAAACCATATCAATGCTCACAGTGTCTGAAATGTTTTAGTAAAAAATACAGTCTTGTGACACATATGAGAGTACATACAGGAGATAAACCATATCAATGTTCAGAGTGTCTGAAGTGTTTTATCCAAAAATCCCATCTTGTGTCACATATGAGAGTACATACGGGAGATAAACCATATCAATGCTCACAGTGTCTGAAATGTTTTAGTAAAAAATACAGTCTTGTGACACATAAGAGAGTACATACAGGAGATAAAACATATCAATGCTCACAGTGTCTGAAATGTTTTAGTAGAAAATACAGTCTTGTGACACACATAAGAGTACATAATGGAGATAAACCATATCAGTGTTCAGAGTGTCTGAAATGTTTTAGTTTAAAAAGCAATCTTGTGAAACATATGAGAGTACATACAGGAGATAAACCATATCAATGCTCAGAGTGTCTGAAATGTTTTAGTAGAAAATACATTCGTGAGACACATATGAGGTACATAATGGAGTTTAACCATATCAATGTTCAGAGTGCCTGAAATCTTTCACTGAAAAAAGAAGTCTTGTAACACATATGAGAGTACATACAGGAGATAAACCATATCAATTTTTCAGAGTGTCTGAAATGTTTTAGTGTTAAAGGCAGTCTTGTGACACATATGAGAGTGCATACAGGAGATAAACCATATCAATGTTCAGAGTGTCTGAAATCTTTCACAGAAAAAAGAAGTCTTGTAACACATATGAGAGTACATACAGGAGATAAACCATATCAATGTTCAGAGTGTCTGAAATGTTTTAGTGTTAAAGGCAGTCTTGTGACACATATGAGAGTACATACAGGAGATAAACCATATCAATGTTCAGAGTGTCTGAAATCTTTCACTGAAAAAAGAAGTCTTGTGACACATATGAGAGTACATACAGGAGATAAACCATATCAATGTTCAGAGTGTCTGAAATGTTTCACTGGAAAAAGAAGTCTTGTGACTCATATGACAGTACATACAGGAGATAAACCCCATCAGTGCTCTGAGTGTCTGAAATGTTTTAGTCAAAAAAGCAGTCTTGTGAGACATACACGAGAACATTCAGGAGATAAAACATGTTAGTGTTTAATGTTTCAGGAATATTTTGGTTATATACTCATCAGAATATATAAAAGGGATATACAATAACTGTGTTGAGAGTGAAGTATGTTAATGAAATGTCAGTCATATAAATCATATAAGTTTATAGAGGAGATAAGTTGTATTGATGTTCAGAAAATCTTATATATTTTATGAAAAGATCAGTCTTGTGTACTCATGAGAGATTATATACAGTATAAATAATATTTGTATATGGAAAATACTTTGAGGTCAAGTCTGTAATGTGTCCTGGGAGACAGTATTGGTGAAGCTGGAGATTTTGTCCAGGCAGTCGGGAATCATACGCAGAAAGGAATGCATATAAATGACCTCATAGGGGACAGGAGACGTAGTGGGGAAACAAGTGTAGTCAAAGATAAGATAAAACCAATATTGCAAACTAGAAATACCAGAGGAAATATCAAACAAGAGGACTCCAATAGCAATAGTGAGGATATATTACCAAAAACAACTGGTAGGAGCTCCATTGTTGGTGCTAGGGAGGATAGGAATAAGACAGGTAAACATTCACCAACAGGGAATACAGTCACAGAAACCCAAGGCAAATGGAAACCAAGCCTGTGCACATACTATGCACTTCGTATCTGCAGACATGGGAAATCTGGAAAAACAGACGGGACGTGCAACTATGAGCACCCTTGAAAATGCCGTGCCCATATGACAACAGGAAAATGCAAACTCCCTACCTGTAAACTTTTTCACCCTGAAATGTGTACCTCTTCAGTAGACGAAAGACTGTGCTATAACTTAAATTGCTAGACACACCATATAAAGGGGACAAAAAGATACAAAACATCCAGGCCATGGGAAAACCTGGGTAACCACAACCACTCAATAGGGAGAGGTTTTTTAGAACCAGGAAGAGAAAAAAACTGGCAGGAAATGGCAGAAATCGTACACCAAATCCAGTCATTCCTGGAGTGGAACCACAGTCAATGGCCTCCACTCCAAACCAACAGATACAGATACTAATGCCTGAAAAAAAATCCACCTCATTACCAACAATACAACCAGTCTGATGACATTCTTCTTTGCAAATATACAGGGTCTAAAGCCAGCAACAAATAACAAAATACCTTTCATCCGTGGACTGCTTGCAGAGGCAAAGGCAATGTTCGCGGCTTTCACTGAGACCCACATAAAGGATCACTTGGACAACGAAATATGGATCCCAGGTTACAATCTATACAGATGTGACAGAGTGAACAGGCAAAAGGGATGGGGGGTAGGCCTCTACATTGCAGAATCACTTGTTTGCACAGAACTGCTTAATGCCTCAAATGATGTAGTGGAAGTTTTAGCAGTAAAGATAGAGAACCAAAACCTAGTCATTGTGGTAGTCTACAAGCCTCCAGATGCAACATCTCAGCAATTCCAGAAACAGCTGTTAAAAATTGTCCACTGTCTGGAAAATCTTTCAGCTCCTGCACCCAACAACTTGCTCCTGGGGGATTTCAACTTAAGGCACCTAAAATTGAGGAATATAGCAAATAATATTGTTGCAGTAATAACACCAGGAGGCAGCTCTGATGAAAACTCACACTCACACGAGCTTTTAAATCTCTGCACAAAATTCAATTTAATCCAGCAAATAATAGAGCCTACTAGAATAGAGAATGCACTAGACCTCATCTTCACTAACAATGATGATCTGATAAGAAATGTCACCATGTCAAAAACAATATACTCAGATCACAACATAATTGAGGTTCAGACATGTATGTGCGGAGCCCCAGACCGACATAATGAGATTAGTCACGAGGGAGCATTCACCAAATTCAACTTCAATAACAAAAACATAAAGTGGGACCAAGTAAACCAAGTCCTCACCGATATAAGCTGGGAAGATATACTAAGCAACACAGACCCCAACTTATGCCTAGAGCAGATTAACTTGGCGGCATTCGATGTATACACAAGGCTTATTCCTCTAAGAAAAACGAGGAGTAAATGTGAAATAGAAAGAGACAGGCGCTCCCTTTACAGGCGACAAAAGAGAATAACAGAGCAGCTAAAAGAGGTCAATCTATCTGAAATGCATAGGGAGACACTGGTCAGAGAAATAGCGAGCATCAGACTTAAGCTAAAGGAATCTTACAGCAGTCAGGAATCACGGGAAGAACTAAAAGCCATAAATGAAATCGAAAGAAACCCAAAGTATTTCTTCTCCTATGCCAAATCAAAGTCGAGAACAACGTCCAGTATTGGGCCCCTACTTAAACACGATGGGTCCTACACAGATGACAGCAAGGAAATGAGTGAGCTACTCAAGTCCCAATATGACTCAGTTTTTAGCAAGCCGCTAACCAGACTGAGAGTCGAAGATCAAAATTAATTTTTTATGAGAGAGCCACAGAATTTGGTTAACACAAGCCTATCTGATGTTATCCTGACTCCAAATGACTTCGAACAGGCGATAAATGACATGCCCATGCACTCTGCCCCAGGGTCAGACTCTTGCAACTTCGTGTTCATCAAGAACTGCAAGAAGCCCCTATCACGAGCCTTTACCATCCTATGGAGAGGGAGCATGGACACGGGGGTCGTCCCACCATTACTAAAAACAACAGACATAGCCCCACTCCACAAAGGGGGCAGTAAAGCAACAGCAAAGAACTACAAACCGATAGCACTAACATCCCATATCATAAAAATCTTTGAAAGGGTCCTAAGAAGCAAGATCACCACCCATCTAGAAACCCATCAGTTACACAACCCAGGGCAACATGGGTTTAGAACAGGTCGCTCCTGTCTGTCTCAACTATTGGATCACTACGACAAGGTTCTAGATGCACTAGAAGACAAAAAGAAAGCAGATGTAATATATACAGACTATGCAAAAGCCTTCAGCAAGTGTGACCATGGCGTAATAGCACACAAAATGCGTGCTAAAGGAATAACAGGAAAAGTCGGTCGATGGATCTATAATTTCCTCACTAACAGAACACTGAGAGTAGCAGTCAACAGAGTAAAGTCCGCGGCAGCCACGGAGAAAAGCTCTGTTCCACAAGGCACAGTACTCGCTCCCATCTTGTTCCTCATCCTCATATCTGACATAGACAAGGATGGCAGCCACAGCACCGTGTCTTCCTTTGCAGATGACACCCGAATCTGCATGAAAGTGTCTTCCATTGCAGACACTGCAAGGCTCCAAGCGGATATCAACCAAATGTTTCAGTGGGCTGCAGAAAACAATATGAAGTTCAACGATGAGAAATTTCAATCACTCAGATATGGTAAACACGAGGAAATTAAATCTTCATCAGAGTACAAAACAAATTCTGGCCACAAAATAGAGTGAAACACCAATGTCAAAGACCTGGGAGTGATAATGTCAGAGGATCTCACCTTCAAGGACCATAACATTGTATCAATCGCATCTGCTAGAAAAATGACAGGATGGATAATGAGAACCTTCAAAACGAGGGATGCCAAGCCCATGATGACACTCTTCAGGTCACTTGTTCTATCGAGGCTGGAATATTGCTGCACACTAACAGCACCTTTCAAGGCAGGTGAAATTGCTGACCTAGAAAATGTACAGAGAACCTTCACGGCACGCATAACGGAGATAAAACACCTCAATTACTGGGAGCGCTTGAGGTTCCTGAACCTGTTTTCCCTGGAACACAGGTGGGAGAGATACATGATTATATACACCTGGAAAATCCTAGAGGGACTAGTTCCGAACTTGCACACGAAAATCACTCACTAGGAAAGCAAAAGACTTGGCAGACGATGCAACATCCTCCCAATGAAAAGCAAGGGTGTCACTAGCACGTTAAGAGACCATACAATAAGTGTCAGTGGCCCAAGACTGTTCAACTGCCTCCCAGCATACATAAGGGGGATTACCAACAGACCCCTGGCAGTCTTCAAGCTGGCACTGGACAAGCACCTAAAGTCGGTTCCTGATCAGCCGGGCTGTGGCTCGTACATTGGTTTGCTTGCAGCCAGCAGTAACAGCCTGGTTGATCAGGCTCTGATCCACCAGGAGGCCTGGTCACGGACCGGTCCGTGGGGGCGTTGACCCCCGGAACTCTCTCCAGGTAAACTCCAGGTAAACTCATCAGAGTAAACTACTCATTGTATCCTGTTCCCAGTGACTTGTACACTTTTAGCTTTAATATTAATTTTCACCTTTACTCTCATATTACTGCCCTATTTTTACTTTCCTATTACTGCCTTATTTTTACTTTCCTATTACTGCCCTATTTTTACTTTCCTATTACTGCCCTATTTTTACTTTCCTATTACTGCCCTATTTTGACTTTCCTATTACTGCCCTATTTTGACTTTCCTATTACTGCCCTATTTTGACTTTCCTATTACTGCCCTATTTTGACTTTCCTATTACTGCCTTATTTTTACTTTCCTATTTCTGCCCTATTTTTACTTTCCTATTACTGCCTTATTTTTACTTTCCTATTACTGCCCTATTTTTACTTTCATATTATTGCCTTATTACCTGGAGTTTACCTGGACAGAGTTCCGGGGTCAACGCCCCCGAGGCCCGGTCTATGACCAGGCCTCCTGGTGGATCAGAGCCTGACCAACCAGGCTGTTACTGCTGGCTGCACGGAAACCAATGTACGAGCCACAGCCCGGCTGGTCAGGAACTGGCTTTAGGTGCTTGTCCTGTGCCAGCTTGAAGACTGCCAGGGGTCTCTTGGTAACCCCCCTTATGTATACTGCAAGGCAGTTGAACAGTCTTGGGCCCCTGACACTTATTGTATGGTCTCTTAACGTGCTAGTGACACCCCTGCTTTTCATTGGGGGGATGTTGCATCGTCTGCCAAGTCTTTTGCTTTCGTAGTGAGAGATTTTCCTGTGCAAGTTCGGTACTAGTCCCTCTAGGATTTTCCAGGTGTATTTTTTTTATTATTATCACACTGGCCGATTCCAACCAAGGCAGGGTGGCCTGAAAAAGAAAAACTTTCACCATCATTCACTCCATCACTGTCTTGCCAGAAGGGTGCTTTACACTACAGTTTTTAAACTGCAACATTAACACCCCTCCTTCAGAGTGCAGGCACTGTACTTCCCATCTCCAGGACTCAAGTCCGGCCTGCCGGTTTCCCTGAACCCCTTCATAAATGTTACTTTGCTCACTCTCCAACAGCACGTCAAGTATTAAAAACCATTTGTCTCCATTCACTCCTATCAAACACGCTCACGCATGCCTGCTGGAAGTCCAAACCCCTCGCACACAAACCTCTTTACCCCCTCCCTCCAACCTTTCCCAGGCCGACCCCTACCCCGCCTTCCTTCCACTACATGACTGATACACTCTTGAAGTTATTCTGTTTCGCTCCATTCTCTCCACATGTCCGAACCACCTCAACAACCCCTCCTCAGCCCTCTGGACAACAGTTTTGGTAATCCCGCACCTCCTCCTAACTTCCAAACTACGAATTCCTCTGCATTATATTCACACCACACATTGCCCTCAGACATGACATCTCCACTGCTCCAGCCTTCTCCTCGCTGCAACATTCATCACCCATGCTTCACACCCATATAAGAGCGTTGGTAAAACTATGCTCTCATACATTCCCTCTTTGCCTCCAAGGACAAAGTTCTTTGTCTCCACAGACTCCTAAGTGCACCACTCACTCTTTTTCCCTCATCAATTCTATGATTCACCTCATCTTTCATAGACCCATCCGCTGACACGTCCACTCCCAAATATCTGAATACATTCACCTCCTCCATACTCTCTCCCTCCAATCTGATATTCAATCTTTCATCACCTAATCTTTTTGTTATCCTCATAACCTTACTCTTTCCTGTATTCACCTTTAATTTTCTTCTTTTGCACACCCTACCAAATTCATCCACCAATCTCTGCAACTTCTCTTCAGAATCTCCCAAGAGCACAGTGTCATCAGCAAAGAGCAGCTGTGACAACTCCCCCTTTGTGTGTGATTCTTTATCTTTTAACTCCACGCCTCTTGTCAAAACCCTCGCATTTACTTCTCTTACAACCCCATCTATAAATATATTAAACAACCACGGTGACATCACACATCCTTGTCTAAGGCCTACTTTTACTGGGAAATAATTTCCCTCTTTCCTACATACTCTAACTTGAGCCTCACTATCCTCGTAAAAACTCTTCACTGCTTTCAGTAACCTACCTCCTACACCATACACTTGCAACATCTGCCACATTGCCCCCCTATCCACCCTGTCATACGCCTTTTCCAAATCCATAAATGCCACAAAGACCCTTTAACCTTATCTAAATACTGTTCACTAATATGTTTCACTGTAAACTAATATGTTTCCAGGTGTATATAATCATGTATCTCTCTCACCTGCATTCCAAGGAATACAGGTTTAGGAACCTCAAGCGCTACCAGTAATTGAGGTGTTTTATCTCCGTTATGCATGCCGTGAAGGTTCTCTGTACATTTTCTAGGTCAGCAATTTCACTTGCCTTGAAAGGTGCCTGGAGTTACCTGGAGAGAGTTCCGGGGGTCAACGCCCCCTGACACGGTCTGTGACCAGGCCTCCTGGTGGATCAGCGCCTGATCAACCAGGCTGTTGCTGCTGGCTGCACGCAAACCAACGTACGAGCCACAGCCCGGCTGATCAGGAACTGACTTTAGGTGCTTGTCCAGTGCCAGCTTGAAGACTGCCAGGGGTCTGTTGGTAATCCCCCTTATGTGTGCTGGGAGGCAGTTGAACAGTCTCGGGCCCCTGACACTTATTGTATGGTCTCTTAACGTGCTAGTGACACCCCTGCTTTTCATTGGGGGGATGGTGCATCGTCTGCCAAGTCTTTTGCTTTCGTAGTGAGTGATTTTCGTGTGCAAGTTCGGTACTAGTCCCTCTAGGATTTTCCAGGTGTATATAATCATGTATCTCTCCCTCCTGCGTTCCAGGGAATACAGGTTTAGAAACCTCAAGCGCTCCCAGTAATTGAGGTGTTTTATCTCCGTTATGCGCGCCGTGAAAGTTCTCTGTACATTTTCTAGGTCGGCAATTTCACCTGCCTTGAAAGGTGCTGTTAGAGTGCAGCAATATTCCAGCCTAGATAGAACAAGTGACCTGAAGAGTGTCATCATGGGCTTGACCTCCCTAGTTTTGAAGGTTCTCATTATCCATCCTGTCATTTTTCTAGCAGATGCGATTGATACAATGTTATGGTCCTTGAAGGTGAGATCCTCCGACATAATCACTCCCAGGTCTTTGACGTTGGTGTTTCGCTCTATTTTGTGGCCAGAATTTGTTTTGTTCTCTGATGAAGATTTAATTTCCTCATGTTTACCATATCTGAGTAATTGAAATTTCTCATCGTTGAACTTCATATTGTTTTCTGCAGCCCACTGAAAGATTTGGTTGATGTCCGCCTGGAGCCTTGCAGTGTCTGCAATGGAAGACACTGTCATGCAGATTCGGGTGTCATCTGCAAAGGAAGACACGGTGCTGTGGCTGACATCCTTGTCTATGTCGGATATGAGGATGAGGAACAAGATGGGAGCTAGTACTGTGCCTTGTGGAACAGAGCTTTTCACCGTAGCTGCCTCGGACTTTACTCTGTTGACGACTACTCTCTGTGTTCTGTTAGTGAGGAAATTATAGATCCATCGACCGACTTCTCTGTTATTCCTTTAGCGCGCATTTTGTGCGCTATTACGCCATGGTCACACTTGTCGAAGGCTTTTGCAAAGTCTGTATATATTACATCTGCATTCTTTTTGTCTTCTAGTGCATTTAGGACCTTGTCGTAGTGATCCAGTAGTTGAGACAGACAGGAGCGACCTGTTCTAAACCCATGTTGCCCTGGGTTGTGTAACTGATGGGTTTCTAGATGGGTGGTGATCTTGCTTCTTAGGACCCTTTCAAAGATTTTTATGATATGGGATGTTAGTGCTATTGGTCTGTAGTTCTTTGCTGTTGCTTTACTGCCCCCTTTGTGGAGTGGGGCTATGTCTGTTGTTTTTAGTAACTGAGGGACGACCCCCGTGTCCATGCTCCCTCTCCATAGGATGGAAAAGGCTCGTGATAGGGGCTTCTTGCAGTTCTTGATGAACACAGAGTTCCATGAGTCTGGCCCTGGGGCAGAGTGCATGGGCATGTCATTTATCGCCTGTTCGAAGTCATTTGGCGTCAGGATAACATCGGATAGGCTTGTGTTAATCAAATTTTGTGGCTCTCTCATAAAAAATTCATTTTGATCTTCGACTCTCAATCTGGTTAGTGGCTTGCTAAAAACTGAGTCATATTGGGACTTGAGTAGCTCACTCATTTCCTTGCTGTCATCTGTGTAGGACCCATCTTGTTTAAGTAGGGGCCCATTACTGGGCGTTGTTCTCGATTTTGATTTGGCATAGGAGAAGAAATACTTTGGGTTTCTTTCGATTTCATTTATAGCTTTTAGTTCTTCCCGCGATTCCTGACTCCTAAAGGATTCTTTTAGCTTAAGTTCTATGCTTGCTATTTCTCTGACCAGTGTCTCAGTGCGCATTTCAGATATATTGACCTCTTTTAGCCGCTCTGTTATTCTTTTCCGTCGCCTGTAAAGGGAGCGCCTGTCTCTTTCTATTTTACATCTACTCCTCCTTTTTCTTAGAGGAATAAGCCTTGTGCATACATCGAGTGCCACCGAGTTAATCTGTTCTAGGCATAAGTTTGGGTCTGTGTTGCTTAGTATATCTTCCCAGCTTATATCGGTTAGAACTTGGTTTACTTGGTCCCACTTTATGTTTTTGTTATTGAAGTTGAATTTGGTGAATGCTCCCTCGTGACTAGTCTCATTTTGTTGGTCTGGGGCTCCTCGCATACATGTCTGAACCTCAATTATGTTGTGATCTGAGTATATTGCTTTTGATATGGTGACATTTCTTATCAGATCATCATTGTTAGTGAATATGAGGTCTAGTGTATTCTCCAGTCTAGTAGGCTCTATTATTTGCTGGTTTAAATTGAATTTTGTGCAGAGATTTAAAAGCTCGTGTGAGTGTGAGTTTTCATCAGAGCTGCCTCCTGGTGTTATTACTGCAACAATATTATTTGCTATATTCCTCCATTTTAGGTGCCTTAAGTTGAAATCCCCCAGGAGCAAGATGTTGGGTGCAGGAGCTGGAAGATTTTCCAGACAGTGGTCAATTTTTAACAGCTGTTCCTGGAATTGCTGGGATGTTGCATCCGGAGGCTTGTAGACTACCACAATGACTAGGTTTTGGTTCTCGACCTTTACTGCTAAAACTTCCACTACGTCATTTGAGGCATTAAGCAGTTCTGTGCAAACAAGTGACTCTGCAATGTACAGGCCACCCCCCCCCCCCTTTTGCCTGTTCACTCTGTCACATCTGTATAGGTTGTAACCTGGGATCCATATTTCATTGTCCAAGTGATCCTTTATGTGGGTCTCAGTGAAAGCCGCGAACATTGCCTTTGCCTCTGCAAGCAGTCCACGGATGAAAGGTATTTTGTTGTTTGTTGCTGGCTTTAGACCCTGTATATTTGCAAAGAAGAATGTTATCGGACTGGTGGTATTGTTGGTACTGGGGGGGATTTTTTTTCCGGCATTAGTATCTGTATCTGTTGGTTTGGAGTGGAGGCCATCGACTGTGGTTCCACTCCAGGAATGACTGGATTTGGTGTACGATTTCTGCCATTTCCTGCCAGTTTTTTTTCCTTCCTGGCACTAAAAAAACCTCTCCCTCTTGAGTGGCTGTGGCTACCCAGGTTTTCCCATGGCCTGGATGTTTTGTATCTTTTTGTCCCCTTTAGATGGTATGCCTGGCAATTTAAGTTATAGCACAGTCTTTCCTGTACTGAAGAGGTACACATTTCAGGGTGAAAAAGCTTACAGGAAGGGAGTTTGCATTTTCCTGTTGTCATGTGGGCATGGCATTTTCTAGGGTGGTCATAGTTGCACGTCCCATCTGTTTTTCCAGATTTCCCATGCCAGCAGATACCAAGTGCATAGTATGTGCACAGGCTTGGTTTCCGCTTGCCTTGGGTTTCTGTGACTGTATTCCCTGTTGGTGCTCTTAGTGTGCAGCAATATTCCAGCCTCAATAGAACAAGTGACCTGAAGAGTGTCATCATGGGCTTGGCATCCCTAGTTTTGAAGGTTCTCATTATCCATCCTGTCATTTTTCTAGCAGATGCGATTGATAAAATGTTATGGTCCTTGAAGGTGAGATCTTCCGACATGATCACTCCCACGTCTTTGACGTTGGTGTTACGCTCTATTTTGTGGCCAGAATTTGTTTTGTACTCTGATGAAGATTTAATTTCCTCGTGTTTACCATATCTGAGTAATTGAAATTTCTCATCATTGAACTTCATATTGTTTTCTGCAGCCCACTGAAAGATTTGGTTGATGTCCGCCTGGAGCCTTGCAGTGTCTGCAATGGAAGACACTGTCATGCAGATTTGGGTGTCATCTGCAAAAGAAGACTTGGTACTGTGGCTGACATCCTTGTTTATGTCAGATATGAGGATAAGGAACAAGATGGGAGCGAGTACTGTGCCTTGTGGAACAGAGCTTTTCACCGTAGCTGCCTCGGACTTTACTCTTTATTTTAACAATTTATAAATATTTTTTTTACCTTTTACAATTTTTCTCATTGAGTTGTTATTAAAGTTAATAAGTAATTTTGCATTTTATTCAATAAATCTGTTTTGCCAATTTTCCCATTTACAATTTATTATTGTTAATAAAAACTTGACTTTTTCCTAATATCTGTATTACCAAATATTTATACACTGTTATAAACCCCTTATTATATTTTTAAACAATCCTAACAAATTTTTCCCTAAAGTCGGCACCCAAACAACAAATACGAACAATAAATATAAACCAGGAACGTACTCCGGTAAGTTGTCCAATATACAAGTACAGTTACAAATAGAAATACAAATAGCTAGAGCTTCATTTAAGGAGGTTATTAATAGAATATTCAAGAGGTTGCTAGTGGAATTACAGTAAATCAACCATTCAAATCATTATGAAGCTCTGTGTAGTCTGCGGTCAAACAAACGGGCTTCCACATGGATAAATTGTCATTTTTGTGGAAATTGGTGTCACGTCCCTTGTGCAGATATCCAAGAACTAGCTACAAGCATTATTAAAACAGGGAAGTGTTTTTGGGTATGCCCAAAGGAGATAAATCTGTGGACTAAAATCACAAGGGTATTAAAAGAGGATAACATCAAAGCTGCTTTCATAGACAACCTGGAAGCTTTCTACAACAGATGGGAACATAAAAAGTCTGGGCTGACTGGTACTGCCCTTGATGCTGGCCATGTAGTCAGAAACTGTAAGGCTGGAGGTGATGTCCCCTCAAGGAAGGTTCCTTGATGTTGGTGAGGGGCTCTTGATTTAGGGAATTGGATCTGTGCTCCAGTTCCCCGAATTAAGCCTGAATGCCTTCCACATCCCCCCCCAGGTGCTGTATAATCCACCGGGTTTAGCGCTTCTCCCTTGATTATAATAATAATGGAGGTGATGTCCTGGTAGTCAGTAAATGTGGGGCTGATAGTGCTGTCCTGGGAGACAGTAATGGTGAAGCTGGAGGTGCTGTCCTGGGAGACAGTAATGGTGAAGCTGGAGATTTTGTCCAGGTAGTCGGGAATTATACGCAGGAAGGAATGCATATAAATGACCTCATAGGGGACAGGAGCCGTAGTGGGGAAACAAGTGTAGTCAAAGATAAGATAAAACCAATATTGCAAACTAGAAATACAACAGGAAACAGCAAACAAGAGGACTCCACTAGCAATAGTAAGGATATATTACCAAAAACAACTGGTGGGAGCTCCATGGTTGGTGCTAGGGAGGATAGGAATAAGACAGGTAAACATGCACCAACAGGGAATACAGTCACAGAAACCCAAGGCAAATGGAAACCAAGCCTGTGCACATACTATGCACTTGGTATCTGCAGACATGGGAAATCTGGAAAAACAGACAGTACATGCAACTACAGTGGACCCCCGCATACCGGACGCCTTGCATAACGGACAATCCGCATACCGGACGCTTTGATCGCTAAAATTTTGCCTCGCATACCGCCCAAAAACCCGCTCAGCGCCCTTCGTCCGAGACGCGTCCAATGTGCAGCCTGAGCCACGCTCACATGTTCCGCCGGTGGCATTGTTTACCAGCCAGCCTCCGCGGTAACATCCAAGCATACAATCGGAACATTTCGTATTATTACAGTGTTTTTGGTGATTTTTTTCTGGAAAATAAGTGACCATGGCCCCCAAGAAAGCTTCTAGTGCCAACCCTACAGCAATAAGGGTGAGAATTACTATGGAGATGAAGAAAAAGATCATTGATAAGTGTGAAAGTGGAGTGCGTGTCTCCGAGCTGGCCAGGTTGTATAATAAACCCCAATCAACCATCGCTACTATTGGTGGTACAGCTGCTGCTGCTGCTGTACCACCGTCAGCTGCTGCTGCTGCTGTAGCATCGTCTGCTGCTGCTGTAACATCGTCAGTTGCTGCTGTAGCATAGTCTGTTGCTGCTGTACCACCGTCAGCTCCTGCTGCTGCTGTAGCATCGTCTGTTGCTGCTGTAGCATCGTCTGTTGCTGCTGTACCACCGTCAGCTGCTGCTGCTGCTGTAGCATCGTCTGTTGCTGCTGTAGCATCGTCTGTTGCTGCTGTACCACCGTCAGCTGCTGCTGCTGCTGTAGCATCGTCTGTTGCTGCTGTAGCATCGTCTGTTGCTGCTGCACCACCGTCAGCTGCTGCTGCTGCTGTAGCATCGTCTGCGGCTGCTGTAGCATCGTCTGCTGCTGCTGTAGCATCGTCTGCTGCTGCTGTAACATCGTCAGTTGCTGCTGTAGCATCGTCTGCTGCTGCTGTAGCATCGTCTGTTGCTGCTGTACCACCGTCAGCTGCTGCTGCTGCTGTAGCATCGTCTGTTGCTGCTGTACCACCGTCAGCTGCTGCTGCTGCTGTAGCATCGTCTGTTGCTGCTGTAGCATCGTCTGTTGCTGCTGCACCACCGTCAGCTGCTGCTGCTGCTGTAGCATCGTCTGCTGCTGCTGTAGCATCGTCTGCTGCTGCTGTAGCATCGTCTGCTGCTGCTGTAGCATCGTCTGCTGCTGCTGTAGCACTGTTGTTGGTGTGGCTTATTGAGAATATACCAAGAAACAATTAACCCCAGAGGATTTGCCACCCAGGATAACCCAAAAAAGTCAGTGTCATCGAAGACTGTCTAACTTATTTCCATTGGGGTCCTTAATCTTCTCTCCCAGGATGCAACCCACACCAGTCGACTAACACCCAGGTGAACAGGGAAAATGCCTGGAACTAGTGCTCATATTGGTGAATTTAGAGCCAGCAAAGGTTGGTTTGAGAGATTTAAGAATCGTAGTGACATACACAGTGTGATAAGGCCTGTTCTGGAAGAAAATACCAAACAGGACCTACAGTACTCAGGAGGAAAAGGCACTCCCAGGACACAGTGTCTCATCAGTCATTGCTGCATCTTCAATAAAGGTAAGTGTCATTTATTCTTCATTTAGTAGAGTAGTACATGCACAATATATATTGTGCATGTACTACTCTACTATTGTGCATGTATCCTTCTCTTTGTGTGTAGGAAAATGTATATTTCATGTGGTAAAATTTTTTTTTTCATACTTTTGGGTGTCTTGCACGGATTAGTTTGATTTCCATTATTTCTTATGGGGAAAATTCATTCGCATACCGAACATTTCGCATAACAGCCAGCCCTCTTGCACGGATTAAGGTCGCTATGCGGGGGTCCACTGTATGACCACCCTAGAAAATGCCGTGCCCATATGACAACAGGAAAATGCAAACTCCCTTCCTGTAAGCTTTTTCACCCTGAAATGTGTACCTTTTCAGTACAGCTGCCAGTAAGAGGTGCCAGAAATCACCGGCTCTTCAACGCGCAAGTTATACTTTTGTATCAATCAAATCACATATTACTCGGGTAGATAATTTCAAGTAGATCCTTCATGTGTTAGCCCAAATCACCGACTAGTATGTTTTAAATAAGTGACCCACTGATCAGATCAGATCGAGTGGTTCGAACCCTCGACTGGTCTGAACCCTTGACTGGTTTCAAACTGATTCGTTGGACAATAAAGCAGACTGTAAACGGATGGGGTTGTAGGCGCCCTTATCAAACACAATAAATATAAACCAGGAACGTACACGGTAAGCTGTCCGATTAGTTAGAAATAGAAATATAAATAGCTAGAGCTTCATTTAAGGAGGTTATTAATAGAGTATTCAAGAGGTTGCTAGTAGAATTACAGTAAATAAACCACTCAAATCATTATGAAGCTCTGTATAGTCTGCAGTCAATCAAACAAATGGGCTTCCACATGGATAAACTGTCATTTTTGTGGAAATTGGTGTCACGCCCCTTGTGCAGATATCCAAGAACTAGCTACAAGCAGTATTAAAACAGGTAAGTGTTTTTAGGTATGCCCAAATGAGGAAAATCTGCGGACTAAAATCATAAGGGTATTAAAAGAGGATAACATCAAAGCTGCTTTCATAGACAACCTGGAAGCTTTCTACAACAGATGGAACATAAAAAGTCTGGGCTGACTGGTACTGCCCTTGATACTGGCCATGTAGCGAGAAACTGTAAGGCTGGAGGTGATGTCCTGGTAGTCAGTAAATGTGGGGCTGATAGTGCTGTCATGGGAGACAGTAATGGTGAAGTCGGAGGTGCTGTCCTGGGAGACGGTAATGGTGAAGCTGGAGGTGCTGTCCTGGGAGACAGTAATGGTGAAGCTGGAGATTTTGTCCAGGTAGTCGGGAATTATACGCAGGAAGGAATACATATAAATGACCTCATAGGGGACAGGAACCATAGTGAGGAAACAAGTGTAGTCAAAGATAAGATAAAACCAATATTGCAAGCTAGAAATACCACAGGAAATAACAAACAAGAGGACTCCACTAGCTATAGTGAGGATATATTACCAAAAACAACTGGTGGGAGCTCCATTGTTGGTGCTAGAGAGGATAGGAATAAGACAGAGAAACATGCACCAACAGGGAATACAGTCACAGAAACCCAAGGCAAACGGAAACCAAGCCTGTGCACATACTATGCACATGGTATCTGCAGACATGGGAAATCTGGAAAAAACAGACGGGACGTGTAACTATGACCACCCTAGAAAATGCCATGCCCATATGACAACAGGAAAATGCAAACTCCCTTCCTGTAAGCTTTTTCACCCTGAAATGTGTACCTCTTCAGTGCAGGAAAGACTGTGCAATAAATTAAATTGCCAGGCACACCATCTAAAGGGGACAAAAAGATACAAAACATCCAGGCCATGGGAAAACCTGGGTAGCCACAGCCACTCAAGAGGGAGAGGTTTTTTAGTGCCAGGAAGGAAAAAAACTGGCAGGAAATGGCAGAAATCGTACACCAAATCCAGTCATTCCTGGAGTGGAACCACAGTCGATGGCGTCCACTCCAAACCAACAGATACAGATACTAATGCCGGAAAAAAAATCTCCCCCCAGTACCAACAATACCACCAGTCCGATGACATTCTTCTTTGCAAATATACAGGGTCTAAAGCCAGCAACAAACAACAAAATACTTTTCATCCACGGACTACTTGCAGAGGCAAAGGCAATGTTCGCGGCTTTCACTGAGACCCACATAAAGGATCACTTGGACAACGAAATATGGATCCCAGGTTACAACCTATACAGATGTGACAGAGTGAACAGGCAAAAGGGGGGGGGGTTGGCCTGTACATTGCAGAGTCACTTGTTTGCACAGAACTGCTAAATGCCTAAAATGATGTAGTGGAAGTTTTAGCAGTAAAGGTCGAGAACCAAAACCTAGTCATTGTGGTAGTCTACAAGCCTCTGGATGCAACATCCCAGCAATTCCAGGAACAGCTGTTAAAAATAGACCACTGTCTGGAAAATCTTCCAGCTCCTGCACCCAACATCTTGCTCCTGGGAGATTTCAACTTAAGGCACCTAAATCGGAGGAATATAGCAAATAATATTGTTGCAGTAAGAGATAAGATAAGAGATAAGATAAGATTTTGTTCGGATTTTTAACCCCGGAGGGTTAGCCACCCAGGATAACCCAAGAAAGTCAGTGCGCCATCGAGGACTGTCTAACTTATTTCCATTGGGGTCCTTAATCTTGTCCCCCAGGATGCGACCCACACCAGTCGACTAACACCCAGGTACCTATTTGCTGCTAGGTGAACAGGACAATAGGTGTAAGGAAACGTGTCGGAATTTCCACCCGCCGGGAATCGAACCTGGGCCCTCCGTGTGTGAAGCGGGAGCTTTAGCCACCAGACCACCTGGCCATCAGTAACAACACCAGGAGGCAGCTCTGATGAAAACTCACACTCACACGAGCTTTTAAATCTCTGCACAAAATTCAATTTAAACCAGCAAATAATAGATCCTACTAGACTGGAGAATACACTAGACCTCATCTTCACTAACAATGATGATCTGATAAGAAATGTCACCATATCAACAACAATATACTCAGATCACAACATAATTGAGGTTCAGACATGTATGCATGGAGCCCCAGACTGACATAATGAGACTAGTCACGAGGGAGCATTCACCAAATTCAACTTCAATAACAAAAACAAAGTGGGACCACGTAAACCAAGTCCTAACCGATATAAGCTGGGACGATATACTAAGCAACACAGACCCCAACGTATGCCTAGAACAGATTAACTTGGTGGCACTCGATGTATGCACAAGGCTTATTCCTCTAAGAAAAAGGAGGAGTAGATGTAAAATAGAAAGAGACAGGCACACCCTTTACAGGTGATGGAAAAGAATAACAGAGCAGCTAAAAGAGGTGAATATATCTGAAATGTGTAGGGAGACACTGGTCAGAGAAATAGCAAGCATCGAACTCAAGCTAAAGGAATCTTATAGGAGTCAGGATTCGTGGGAAGAACTAAAAGCCATAAATGAAATCGAAAGAAACCCAAAGTATTTCTTCTCCTATGCCAAATCAAAGTCGAGAACAACATCCAGTATTCGGCCCCTACTTAAACAAGATGGGTCCTACACAGATGACAGCAAGGAAATGAGTGAGCTACTCAAGTCCCAATATGACATAGTTTTTAGCAAGCCGCTAACCAGACTGAGAGTCGAAGATCAAAATAAATTTTTTATGTGAGAGCCACAAAATTTGGTTAACACAAGCCTATCCGATGTTATCCTGACGCCAAATGACTTCGAACAAGCGATAAATGACATGCCCATGCACTCTGCCCCAGGGCCAGACTCATGGAACTCCGTGTTCATCAAGAACTGCAAGAAGCCCCTATCACGAGCCTTTTCCATCCTGTGGAGAGGCAGCATGGACACGGGGGTCGTCCCACAGTTACTAAAAACAACAGACATAGCCCCACTCCACAAAGGGGGCAGTAAAGCAACAGCAAAGAACTACAGACCGATAGCACTAACATCCCATATCATAAAAATCTTTGAAAGGGTCCTAAGAAGCAAGATCACCACCCATCTAGAAACCTATCAGTTGCACAACCCAGGGCAACATCGGTTTAGAACAGGTCGCTCCTGTCTGTCTCAACTATTGGATCACTACGACAAGGTCCTAAATGCACTAGAAGATAAAAAAAAATGCAGATGTAATATATACAGACTTTGCAAAAGCCTTCGACAAGTGTGACCATGGCGTAATAGCGCACAAAACGCGTGCTAAAGGAATAACTGGAAAAGTCGGTCGATGGATCTATAATTTCTTCACTAACAGAACACAGAGAGTAGTCATCAACAGAGTAAAGTCCGAGGCAGCTACGGTGAAAAGCTCTGTTCCACAAGGCACAGTACTCGCTCCCATCTTGTTCCTTATCCTCATATCCAAAATAGACAAGGATGTCAGCCACAGCACCGTGTCTTCCTTTGCAGATGACACCCGAATCTTCATGACAGTGTCTTCCATTGCAGACACTGCAAGGCTCCAGGTGGACATCAACCGAATCTTTCAGTGGGAGTTGCCAGCAGTCACTGGCTCTTCAACACGCAAGTTATACTATTGTATCAATCAAATCACAGATTTCTCGGGTAGATAATTTCCAGTAGATCCTTCATGTGTTAGCTCAAATCACCGACCAGTATGGTTTAAATAAGTGACCCACTGATCAGATCAGATCGACTGGTCCGAACCCTTGACTGGTCCGAACCCTGGACTGGTCCGAACCCTTGACTGGTCCGAACCCTTGACTGGTTTCAAACGGTTTCGTTGGACAATAAAGCAGACTGTAAACGGATGGGGTTGTAGGCACCCTTATAAACACAAACATTAAATATATACCAGGAACGTGGACGGTAAGCTGTCCAATATACAAAAACAGTTAGAAACAGAAATACAAATAGCTAGAGCATCATTTAAGGAGGTTATTAATAGAATATTCAAGAGGTTGCTAGTAGAATTGCAGTAAATCAACCATTCAAATCATTATGAAGCTGTGTGTAGTCTGTGGTCAGTCAAACAAACGGGCTTCCACATGCATAAATTGTCATTTTTGTGGAAATTGGTGCATACACACAAGGACGCACACCCACACACACACACCCACACACACACACACCAACACCCACACACACACACCCTCACACACACCCACACACACACCTCACACACACCCACACACACACACACACACACACCACCCACACACACACCCACACATGCACACACACACCCACACACGCACACACACACACACACATGCACACACACACACACACACACACACTCACACACACCCGCACACACACCCCACAACACGCACGCGCACACACACACACACACACACACACACCACCCTCAACACACCCACACACACACACACACACACACACACACACACACACACACACACACACACACACACACACATGCACACATGTGGTAATGCTTTATTTACAGCTAGCAAAGTCAGGGTATTTCTCCAGAATGGTCTGCAATATACCACTGTGGATAAAATACTTAGCCATTTCTTGAACACTTCTGAGTGAGTTGTTTCTAAATTCATTAATTTGATCACACTCCAGTACATAATGACGCAATGTGTGACAATAGTCCATCTGGCAAAGTTTACATGTCCGTGCGTGCGCCCTCGTGTGTGTATGTGCGCACGCGCACTAGTGTGGGTGTATGATCCACTTAATATTTGTATTTATAACTCATTACAATTGTGACCAGGTGTGGACGTATCAGTGGTTCATTACTTTGTAATTTGTTCATGACTGTAACCATGTATAGGAGTGAAGCTGATTCATTACCTCTGTAACTTGCCATGATTAGTGACCAGATCTACCTGGAGTTCATTACCTTTGTAACTAGTTCAGCTATCATAACTTTGGGGTCCAGTCACTGGACCCACTATGTACCTTTTGACTACCGCCCACAGGATGGGTATGGGGTGCATAAAGATATTAAACTAAAGTGTGTGTGTGTGTGTGTGTGTGTGTGTGTGTGTGTGTGTGTGTGTGTGTGTGTGTGTGTGTGTGGTGTGTGACTCAACAATCAATATTTGCACCAATAACTCATTACAGTTGTGACCGGGTGTGGAAGTGTGAATTGCTCATTACTCTATAATTTGTTCATGATTGTAGCCAAAGTAAGTAACCATTCTACAGAATTCATTACCTTTGTAACTTGTGAGCTCATTACCTTTGTACCTAGTTCAGCTATCAAAACTTTGGGGGCCCAGTCCCTGGACCCATTACGTACCTCTGTAATCTGTAAATACCTTTGTAACTTGTCATGATTGTGACCAGACTTACCTGGAGTTCATTACCTTTGTAAATTGTGAGTTCATTACCTTTGTAAATTGTGAGTTCATTACCTTTGTAAATTGTGAGTTCATTGCCTCTGTAACTTGCTCAGCTATCAAAACTTTGGAGTCCAGTCCCTGGACCAATTATGTACCTCTGTAATCTTTTGACTACCGCCCACAGGATGGGTATGGGGTGCATAATAAACATATTAAACTAACTGGAAATTGGTGTCACGCCCCTTGTGCACATATCCAAGAACTAGCTACAAGCAGTATTACAACAGGGAAGTGTTTTTGGGTATGCCCAAATGAGATAAATCTGTGGACTAAAATCACAAGGGTATTAAAAGAGGTCAACATCAAAGCTGCTTTCATAGAAAACCTGGAAGCTTTCTACAACAGATGGGAACATAAAAAGTCTGGGCTGAATGGTACTGCCCTTGATACTGGCCATGTAGTCAGAAACTGTAAGGCTGGAGATGATGTCCTGGTAGTCAGTAAATGTGGGGCTGATAGTGCTGTCCTGGGAGACAGTAATGGTGAAGCTGGAGGTGCTGTCCTGGGAGACAGTAATGGTTTGAAGCTGGAGATGCTGTCCTGGGAGACAGTAATGGTGAAGCTGGAGATGCTGTCCTGGGAGACAGTAATGGTGAAGCTGGGAGATTTTGTCCAGGTAGTCGGGAATTATACGCAGGAAGGAATACATATAAATGACCTCATAGGGGACGGGAGCCATAGTAGGGAAACAAGTGTAGTCAAAGATAAGATAAAACCAATATTGCAAACTAGAAATACAACAGAAATAGCAAACAAGAGGACTCCACTAGCAATAGTGAGGATATATTACCAAAAACAACTGGTGGGAGCTCCATTGTTGGTGCTAGGGAGGATAGAAGTAAGACAGGGAAACATGCACCAACAGGGAATATAGTCACAGAAACCCAAGGCAAACGGAAACCAAGCCTGTGCACATACTATGCACTTGGTATCTGCTGGCATGGGAAATCTGGAAAAACAGATGGGACGTGCAACTATGACCACCCTAGAAAATGCCATGCCCATATGACAACAGGAAAATGCAAACTCCCTTCCTGTAAGCTTTTTCACCCTGAACTGTGTACCTCTTCAGTACAGGAAAGACTGTGCTATAACTTAAATTGCCAGGCATACCATCTAAAGGGGACAAAAAGATGCAAAACATCCAGGCCATGGGAAAACCTGGGTAACCACAGCCACTCAAGAGGTAGAGGTTTTTTTAGTGCCAGGAAGGAAAAAAAAAACTGGCAGGAAATGGCAGAAATCGTACACCAAATCCAGTCATTCCTGGAGTGGAACCACAGTCGATGGCCTCCACTCCAAACCAACAGATACAGATACTAATGCCGGAAAAAAAATCCGCCCCCAGTACCAACAATACCACCAGTCCGATAACATTCTTCTTGGCAAATATACAGGGCCTAAAGCCAGCAACAAACAACAAAATACCTTTCATCCGTGGACTGCTTGCAGAGGCAAAGGCAATGTTCAGGGCTTTCACTGAGACCCACATAAAGGATCACTTGGACAACGAAATATGGATCCCAGGTTACAACCTATACAGATGTGACAGAGTGAACAGGCAAAAGGGGGGGGGGTTGGCCTGTACATTGCAAAGTCACTTGTTTGCACAGAACTGCTAAATGTCTCAAATGATGTAGTGGAAGTTTTAGCAGTAAAGGTCGAGAACCAAAACCTAGTCATTGTGGTAGTCTACAAGCCTCCGGATGCAACATCCCAGCAATTCCAGGAACAGCTGTTAAAAATTGACCACTGTCTGGAAAATCTTCTAGCTCCTGCACCCAACATCTTGCTCCTGGGGGATTTCAACTTAAGGCACCTAAAATGGAGGAATATAGCAAATAATATTGTTGCAGTAATAACACCAGGAGGCAGCTCTGATGAAAACTCACACTCACACGAGCTTTTAAATCTCTGCACAAAATTCAATTTAAACCAGCAAATAATAGAGCCTACTAGACTGGAGAATACACTAGACCTCATCTTCACCAACAATGATGATCTGATAAGAAATGTCACCATATCAAAAACAATATACTCAGATCACAACATAATTGAGGTCAGTCATGTATGCGCGAAGCCCCAGACCGACATAATGAGATTAGTCACTAGGGATCATTCACCAAATTCAACTTCAATAACAAAAACATAAAGTGGGACCTAGTAAACCAAGTCCTAACCGATATAAGCTGGGAAGATATACTAAGCAACACAGACCCCAACGTATGCCTAGAACAGATTAATGTGGTGGCACTCGATGTATGCACAAGGCTTATTCCTCAAAGAAAAAGGAGGAGTAGATGTAAAATAGAAAGAGACAGGCACACCCTTTACAGGCGATGGAAAAGAATAACAGAGCAGCTAAAAGAGGTGAATATAGCTGAAATGCGTAGGGAGACACTGGTCAGAGAAATAGCAAGCATCGAACTCAAGCTAAAGGAATCTTATAGGAGTCAGGAATCGTGGGAAGAACTAAAAGCCATAAATGAAATCGAAAGAAACCCAAAGTATTTCTTCTCCTATGCCAAATCAAAGTCGAGAACAACATCCAATATTGGGCCCCTACTTAAACAAGATGGGTCCTACACAGATGACAGCAAGGAAATGAGTGAGCTACTCAAGTCCCAATATGACATAGTTTTTAGCAAGCCGCTAACCAGACTGAGAGTCGAAGATCAAAATGAATTTTTTATGAGAGAGCCACAAAATTTGATTAACACAAGCCTATCCGATGTTATCCTGACGCCAAATGACTTCAAACAGGCGATAAATGACATGCCCATGCACTCTGCCCCAGGGCCAGACTCATGGAACTCTGTGTTCATCAAGAACTGCAAGAAGCCCCTATCATGAGCCTTTTCCATCCTATGGAGATTGAGCATGGACACAGGTTTCGTCCCACAGTTACTAAAAACAACAGACATAGCCCCACTCCACAAAGGGGGCAGTAAAGCAACAGCAAAGAACTACAGACAAATAGCACTAACATCCAATATCATAAAAATCTTTGAAAGGGTCCTAAGAAGCAAGATCACCACCCATCTAGAAACCCATCAGTTACACAACCCAGGGCAATATGGGTTTAGAACAGGTCGCTCCTGTCTGTCTCAACTATTGGATCACTACGACAAGGTCCTAAATGCACTAGAAGACAAAAAGAATGCAGATGTAATATATACAGACTTTGCAAAAGCCTTCGACAAGTGTGACCATGGCGTAATAGCGCACAAAATGCGTGCTAAAGGAATAACAGGAAAAGTCGGTCGATGGATCTATAATTTCCTCACTAACAGAACACAGAGAGTAGTCGTCAACAGAGTAAAGTCCGAGGCAGCTACGGTGAAAAGCTCTGTTCCACAAGGCACAGTACTCGCTCCCATCTTGTTCCTCATCCTCATATCCGACATAGACAAGGATGTCAGCCACAGCACCGTGTCTTTCTTTGCAGATGACACCCGAATCTGCATGAAAGTGTCTTCCATTGCAGACACTGCAAGGCTCCAAGCGGATATCAACCAAATGTTTCAGTGGGCTGCAGAAAACAATATGAAGTTCAACGATGAGAAATTTCAATTACTCAGATATGGTAAACATGAGGAAATTAAATCTTCATCAGAGTACAAAACAAATTCTGGCCACAAAATAGAGCGAAACAAAAACGTCAAAGACCTGGGAGTGATCATGTCAGAGGATCTCACCTTCAAGGACCATAACATTGTATCAATCGCATCTGCTAGAAAAATGACAGGATGGATAATGAGAACCTTCAAAACTAGGGAAGCCAAGCCATGATGACACTCTTCAGTCACTTGTTCTATCTAGGCTGGGGAATATTGCGCAAACT